>NW_019379616.1:898154-968577 GCF_000648655.2 Copidosoma floridanum | reverse complement strand
CTTTCAATCGATAAATATAGATATGTACATATGAGAATACACATTGTATTATAATTGAACAAAAGTCATGCTTCATTTCAAACGAATCATATTTAATTTCTTCATGAAAATTTTTCATCACGGCATTGTTGATCACGTGTAGTTACAAAAATATAACCCCAAGATAATTAAAATTTTTATATAAAGATATAACTGTAACCATAAAAATATCACTCATTCACAATTGATATCAACTTATCAATATAAACATATGATTCGTGAGCTAACTCTGAGGAACTATTAAATAATAACCAAGTAATAAATACAAATTAAGTGCTCACACTGTAATAAGGCTCAGCTACTGAAATCTCAATTTCAAAAATTTTATTTTTAATTAATAATGTATACTGCAGGTTGTTTACTTTCAAAATATCAGGTTGATGTATGCATGGTGAATATTTTAATTTAAATATTGAAATTGCTAAAAATTTCAAATTGTTACATGACCACAAAACGGCCTGTCATTGGTCTGAGCTTGTCGTGACGTCACCTCGTTTGCGACTTGCAGATGGAAGTGTGTTTTACTATGCTAATCACACTGTCAAACCGAGTTTTTTGTTAAATAGTTAATGAAAATAGCATCGCTGTTGAAAAATGGTAGAACCAAGATTCGTTAAAGCCGATTCAGAATATTTACCAGTGATAGACGGGTGTATGCTGCGATCGTTGCTAATGAAAGATAAGCGTTTCTCTTCTGAAGAATCTAGTAGTGCAAAACAGTACAAGTGAGTGATTTTATGTATGGAATACCAACAGTTTATTTAGAATAGCAATAGTTTATCTGAGAATAATCAATGTATGCGCATTGTAGTGCTGCTCGGGATAACTATGGAGATGCAGCTATAAGTTATGTTTGTTTGAAAAGGGATACAGATGAAGATGCTGAAGGCCTCGTTCACTCAGTTTGTACTGTAAAAGCAAGGATATGGCCTGAACATAAAGTGAAAGATAAACCATCTTCTATAATATTGATTGTCGATGAGACTGAACCAGCGATCAGCAGAATTGAATGTGTAGGTTGCCCAGCAGCAAAAGGTATGCGTATAATTCATATTCATATCAATTTATATATAATAGTGGAAGAATTTACATGACTAATTACACATTCAATACATTGTAGATTTAAAAATGCAGTCATCAACTATATAATAAATGATCTTGCCAATGTTGCAAAAGGCTACAAAAACGCATTTACTTTTTTGCTTTGGATGAATCGAAGGCGACAAAATCCATCTCCAACTGATGTACAATGTTATTGGAACAAACCAAATTTATCGACAGTTGGAACTAAATTGAAATGTATGGAAGCTACTCATTTATTCAAGCTTCTTAAGCCTAGTACTGCCGATAAACTACCAGATAATTCTAAATTTTTAGAGACAATTATAAAAATAGCAAAAGAAAAACAATTAGAATAGATAGTCAATCATCCAGACATCATTTTGAATTGACAAAACGTAAATTATATTTACTATCCATTCATCAACTACTAATACGATTTATTGAAAACGGAGGAAAAACTGCTGATAAATTTATTGCACATCCTACTTCAAATATGAATAAAAAATTGTTTGCAGAGGTAATGGAAAAAACAAAAATGCAAAGCTATGATCTCCTGTGGTTAGAACTTTGTTCTGAAAGAATCATAGTAAACTTGACGAGGGAGTCCCGTAAAATCGACTATAGGCGCAAGTAAGGTATTCGAAACAGAGTATATAAAAAGAGGAGAAGAGTTAGAGAAACTTGCACTTGCAGAAGTTCAAAAATCAAACGAACATAAACTGAAAATCTGTGGGCTCTATTTAATTCAAACCATGCCAGTATGAGGAGCTTCGCCAGATTCAATAGGACCTAATTTTATAGTCGAAGTAAAATGTCCTAGTTCTGAAAAAACTTTCAAAACTTATCTAGCAAATGGACAACCTACTGCAAAAAATATAGCATAAATAAATCTTTAAATATTTGCTACGAATAGTAAAAAAGGATTATTTTGTGTTGTGGATCCTAAATGCGAAACCACCAAAAGAGTAAAAAAAGTATGGATGACTTTTGATAAAAAGTATACTTTTAGTTTGATCAATAAAGCCATCAACTATTGGAAAAGTAATATCTTTCCTAAAATGTTAGAGTCTACTAACAAATAACATGTCTTGTGTATAAATCAATTAAGTTCCAATGAAAATTATAAAAACAATACATTTGTATGATTCATAATGTATAAAAAATTACAGTATTATGCCTGTATCCTCGTCTATGAAAATCTTCATATTGTCAGATTTATTTATTGGTATTTAGAAATCGACTGAAGTTTTCCACAAACATTTTAATTCCGAAAGTTTATTGGTTTACAATAAATTATAAAATATTTTCTTCCTTAATACAATGGACTATGTCTTTACTATCGAACCATGAAAATTTATTAGGGCTACTGCAATAATTACCATCATGTCTATAAGATATATAATCACGTTGCTAAACGTTAAATTTGGCTTGAGTAATGCAAATTCTCTAACTCGTCGAATTACTTGCTCAACATGTATGCGTAAACTAGCAATGCGTTTTGTTAGTATTGTTTCTTCTTTTGTTGGTGTTAATCCAGTTGATACACTTGGTGGACGGATAAGTTGACACTGTTTCCTATTCAAAACTGTTTGAATTTGCTTGAAGACTCGATCGGCCATTATGACACTTTTTTCTGGTACAAAATCCATTATATCACGAATATCAAACAGCTCAACATCACTTATTTGACCAGTGTAGCCTTTTGAAATAAAGATAATAAATCCATACAGCGATGTTATAATTAAATATTTTAAAGTGTTCCATGTTTGTATCCTGACCACTTTAAACTCTGAGACATAGCATGTGATGGTTTTTCCATTTGAATTTCAAAAATACCAATAATTCCATATACGTTACTAAAATTTGCTGGAAAACTTATTGGTAATGTCTTTTTAAAATTCATTTTATCTGGACAATAAGTCAGAGTTTTTAGAACGTGAGCTAATTTAGGTACAGTTGAATTGAATAAGTTGCTTGCACTCGCTTGACATATCCAAATGAATCTCCAAGTCTCCAAAATGTATCATTTGAGTTTATCTTTATAAGGTTAAATTTTATGTGGTCAGTTGATACTCCTATTTGTTTGGTAACTTCGTCAATAATCCAAAGCTAGTCGCTAGGGACACCTGTGTATGATTTACTATTAATACCGATGAGGTAATTTCATGCGATGCAGAGCAGCACTTTTCCTTGTATTTCTTACTCTTCGTTCAATTCTACAAGATCACTAATCGATGGCTGGTATTCGCTGCTACTTATTTTCACGATACCTCTTAAAGATGTTGTTACAGTGCAACTGCTACTGCTGCTATCTTTTGGGATGTTTATAGGTGAGCAACACTTATCTGCAAAAATCTTGGACTCCGGTTGCTCTGTCTAGAAAGCAGTGTTCGACATGCTAGGCTTGCACATAATACCTTTATTTCTGAAATGTTTCCTTAAACTTTTATCACCAGTTGCGAGTAATGGGTTACACTTCCTTAACCACATTAAAGTACTCAATTATTTACGGTCTCCTTTGGCACTGGATGTACGGCAGTGCCCACACTTGAATCGTCAAACGATATACCAACGTTTGGCTCTTGTGCGGTTATTGATGCACTAAGAATATTAAGATTCCGTAATCGATTTCCATTTAGTTTACCTAAAGCACAACGAGGCACAGATTTTAAAATTTTGGAACTTTTATTCACAGGTACGTCAATGTTATTTTCATGATTCACAGCAATATTTTCTTGAGTATTTACTGGGCTATTATCAGATTCAATAGACTGCAAAATCTCTCTTGCATCTCTTTTTCTGTTCAAATTCGAATTTTTATCCATCGAATCGTTATTTATCGAATGCCCATGCTTCTGTGTGTATAAGCTTGCAGACAGTGACGAAGTGACGTCAGCGACTGTGCGACCAATGAGTAGCGTTTTCCACTAATTTAAACTGGTTTTTTTTAAACTTTTTTTAAACTACAAAAAAGGCTTCTTAAAAATCGGAGAAAAAAATTTTGTGTATAAAATAGGGGTCGAAGTTTCACATGAAATTTATTCTAGCCATCGTTAGCTGATGAGCCTAATCTAAGTTTGGTAATGTGTTTACCAGTTGTATTACGTTATTTGTTTTTTTATACTGCGGGTAACCATTCGTTCGGGATTAAGTACGTTTATAAAAGGTTTAGAGAAATTTTTTTTTACACTTCTGATTAAGTTAACCATACGAGGACTGTGTTCTATATAAGGACCGTAAAGCATGTGATTAAAGACTAATTTTGTAAGTTCTGCATTACCCAAAGAAATTTCAGCAGAAATAAGCGTATCAGTTTGTTCAGGCGTAATACTTTTTTAACAGGATGCAGGGTTATTGAAATGGGTGCATTAGATAAACAATATTTCTGAAATTCAATCGTATGAGCGTATTCCAACACTTCACTAACAATATAATTTTTAATACCGTTAAAATAAACAGTAATTCAATATAAAATATTCTAACTATTATATTTGGAACATCATTTAATGTCATGTTTTTTGAAATTTGGATAAAACTTAATTTTATTTTTTTCTAAATTTACTAGGGAATCGAAGTTTAAGATAATGAGAAAACTTTGTTGGTGAATATTAATTTATAACAGGACCTTAAAGTTCCCCTATTTACAACTCATTAAATATCCAAACTAAAAAATTTGGAACATTAAAAAATTAATTATTTTAAAAAACTTAATTTTGGTCTTGATTTGACTGTAAAAAAAAATCAAACAGTTTTGTATGTAACTTATCTACATCAACATTTTACGGGGTTTCTGTATTAATTTTATGAGGCTCAGGTAATCCGAAATCTTTGCGTGACAAATCATCGAGAAAAAAGTTTTGTTTTGGGTAGTTCTTTTATGAAATGATTTTACATAACGTTGCAACATACTAATATTTCAAATTTCAGAGTGGTCTGATAAATATAAACGCAACAAAATGGCAAATGAAAAATAAACTCTAAACATGTGCTCTAGATTGACTATTCAAATCGAAAACTGGAAGATCAGATGTGTGACTGATACAATGGTGTCTTATATTTTGTTTTTGTTCTTAATATTACAAAAAATCTCACCAAAATTATGTTCTATTTGTTCTTTGGGAAGTCTGAAATTAGGAGGTTGACTATTTTAAGTAATTTTTAGTCAGTTTCAAACAAAATTTGTGTAAAGCTTTAAAGACGTCTAGAAAATCTGTAAGCCAAATTTGAATAACTCTGGGTACCTATAAAATAAGAAAGTAATGAAACAATCTACGTAAACTTTTTCGGTTGATTTTTTGGGAAATAGTAAAAAACGACTCTTATGAAAGTTTTAATTTAATTAATAGTCAGACTTGGACAGAACTATAGTCAACAGTAAATAATTATCTGCAGAATAATTATGTAAAATAATCACGTTAAGAACTTGAATGTGAAAATAGTTATTATTGAATAATCTAAAGTGCAAATAGAATTCAATATTAAATTACGGTAGATGTTCACAAATTTCTAACCTAAAAAGGCAGAAAGTCCGACCTCTTTCTTGCACTCCAAAGTTAGTTAACCACCTTAAGCGTCAACTCTTTTTTTGTCACGTCAATGTTCAAAATAATTCGATTATGGCGGGTTAAGTAAACTAAATATCAGTGAATAGGGTAAGAAACTAGTTGCAAGGGACAGAATTTCATGCTATGGTTACGTTGGATGGTATTAATAGGGACAGAAACATTTTTCAATACAATTATAATAAAAAATAAAATTAGTTATTATTTTAAATAACTAAAAGAAGCATATTCTTCAACTAACTAAGATTAAATGAAGCTTACTTTTGTTAAAATTCATTAAGAAATAAAAAATCAAAGTAAAAATTCAGATTATATCATGTTAGTACGGCCTTTTATTTTTTTCTTTTCACATTGAATTCACAATCAGTCTTGCCAAGTTTGAGTTTCATAAAATCCTCAAAGCATCATGATTATTTGTTAACTCTTAATTTTTTCGTAAAACAGCTAGTAGTTATGTATTAATATTTTTGTATAGCTGTAATATCAATGTAATCGTATAGCTAAGGTACAAAACTTTAACTGTCTCCAGACCACTTATTTTTTTTTTTTTTTGAAGGAGCGAGGAGCGGATCTTCCGGCTATTCCAGTGGTAGTGTCAGATTCACCCGGCAGACACCCTTCATGATTGATTTGACTCGTAAGAAAATCTTGATACTTAGATTCTACACTAACGATGTAAAAAATAATTCAATGAACAATTGCCAAGGTTCTACACAGCTAAAAATAAAATATTAAAGTTTGTCATAACTAAATCGATTATTCCCGCCAACTTCAAACATATTTGGTGTTGGCCAAACTTAAAAAAAAATTTTTTTTTCAAGTTTCTTATGTGCCTTCTCATTGTGAATTACTGTTGAAGTCTACAAGGGTTATCACAGCGAAAATAGATATTAGTATCTAAAGCTTAAGTAACATATACAAGTATATGCACAATTGCAAATAAACATATACAGATATACATACATACATACATATAAACATTTTTACATATACAAGTATGCGCATAAGTACATCAACACAAATACTGGTTATTCTTAACTTGATTGACATTTATATCATTAAAAAAACGATTTTTTCATCAAAAAAATATCGTGTTACTTTTTTTGCTGTAAGAAACAAGGTTAAATAATGTACGTGTTATAACTAGACAAAGAGAAAACTGTTGGAACCACCTAAGATTGAGTTATTTTTACTTTTCCTAAAATGTATAATTTACAATATTTCGCAATTAACTTATACGTGGAAACATTACGTATGCAAATGGAACTTCATTAAAAGCTTATGCCAGCACCATATTTTATTAATGTTCTAGTAATAAATAATTAGCAGCTCTAGTACTAAAATAGAGGAAAAGTTGACATGAAATAGCTTGAGCACTAGGTAAGTCGGTCAGTTATGAGTAAAATTGTACACAATTTTAGTATGACAATAAACACAATAATATCAAATGATTTGTACAATACTATAAATTATAAGCTTTGTGAAAATTTCTTAAGAATTATTGGTCTATCGTTTGATAGACCTGGGTTTAAAAGAATCATTTTGGTATCCGTAGTATTAACAATACTGATATCTGGAGAAGCATTTGCGGTAAGTGAATTTATTCCGATTGAATGTACTGACGATCTTCTAGCAAAAATTTTAATTCACAAAATTACTATACATGTGAAAACAATACAAATTAATTTCCAAAGTTAATTGCATAGATGCTAAAAGATCAAATTACAGTATATTTTTTTAAAACAAACTCTACAAGATTCATTTTGACTATGATTTGTATTCACACGGCGTTAAAGAATTGTTCACTACACTTGACAAAAGAAAAAAATTTTAAACAGTCACAGATCTTCAAATTAATCTCCTGCTTCTATCACAATCTTCTTAACGTACACCCACGTTACTTACCTGATTCAAAGAATTTCTTATGTCCAAACAGAAACTTAAGGAAATTGATGTGTTTTCACATATTTTTGGTACATTTTAACAGTGATGAAAAAACGAGGTAGTACACTACAATATGCAAAGCTAATGTTCTCTTAGACATTTTTTACGTCTTTTAAAATTGATGTATTTATGTCTGATTGCTTCATCTCATCTCGTAGTAGTTAAGAGGAACGTGCTGAGGTGTCATCAAAAGCTTTACGTTTGAGTATATTGTACAAAATTTTTGATATTCAAAGTTGTACTTATTGACACGCAAAATCGTTTTTCCTCTTTCACTTGAATGTACTTGCATTTTATGCAATAACGAGATTACTCTTACGCTGACAAAATACTACAGCTGCTTCTTTACGAGCTAAAATAAAACCAGTATTTTTATACACCACAGTAAAATAAAAAGTTATATAAGATAAGCAGAATAATAATAACTTACCCTGGAAAAAAAGTAAACATTTCTTAACTCATGGTGAGCCAAAAATAGAATGTGATCAGCTGCAATCCGCACTTTCCTTGTATGAATACACTTGTATACAATCAATAACTATACAGTTCGTTATAAGATCAATTACCGTATGTTTTCTTTAAAAGCTTAGGTTCCACGCTTTCTTTCGAATTGTTATGAGATATTTGACAACGATGATATCGATTATTACCATAATTAGGAGATCAGTGTCCGCTTGTTTTCCCAAGAATTTTAAGCTTACAAATTTGTTTTAATTGTCTGTACGAATAAAGATGTACATATTGGGAACGAATTCCATTATGCCGCTTAAACACCCGAGCACCAATTGCACTATGCATCATAATTTCATTATTTTTACGATTTTGGGAACCAATTCCATAACAGACTGTGGAAGCTTCAAAATATTTTTTGTAAGTAATTTGTGAAATTAAAAACTTTTTTAACGAAATTGTTACTAATTATGATTCAATTCTTCATTGATTATTGCATAGGTTAAGACAGACCAGCAGTCACTGAATTCTCTAATTGGAGCCAATTTATATAATCGGCTTTTTCCATTAAGTAAACCTTCATTATGATTTTATTTGTAACATAAACTTTTATGAGGGTTTTAAAACAAAATATTTTTTACAAGCATTTACCTTGCCAGTTTCACTATGGTCGTTCTGGCACCGTTAATACCAATATTTTTAGATTTATACGTACCACTGGATAATCCACGAGCTGAAATTCCCATAACAAAAGTCAATGCAGTGGTTACTAATAAATTTTTCAGATTTGCGAAGGATAATTTTCAATTTCACATTTTTCTTAGAAAAGAATAGAAAAAAATGTAACACTAAAAGAGTTATGATTTTTTTCCCCTTTTGTCGGTTTTCTACAATTTATCTTTGTTTTAGAAAAATATTTACAACAGTCATATTGTCATTACATTGTAAAACTTTTCTCAAAGATTGACTTTTCCAAGATTTTACTATTAATATCATAAAGTTAGGACATACTAACTATTTAGTTATGTGATTTTATTTGATGTCTTTAATAATCAAGTACGTTACAATTCTACATAACTCGTCATAAGTTTGATAATTTCTCTACTCAATTTTTGAAATGTGACATCTTTACTTTCTACTATTCTTATCAGCCTTTTTCTGACTTATAGTATTAGTGCCAGAGTGGAAGGGCCAAGCCGCAGGACACAAGGTTTGATAAATATTTCATATGATAATTGCTTTAAAACTCTTTATGACTATTACACCGTACTTCTACATAAAACTATTTTTGTACATTTATATCTTCCTGCATCAATCTACGGTTTAGGTGAGGCAATTTACACTCCAAGCCTCATAGTTCCATGAGTACCGACGACAGACCCTTAGAAACTAAGGGAAAATTCTCTTAAATTTTACCTTATTCTAACCCAACAAGATTTTTCAAGAGGCCCTCACCCTCCTCATACCCCCCGTATATTTAAAGACAGCCCTAACCCCCTGGATTATTTTGTAGTAAAGAAACGATTATAATATAATAAAAATAGTTTAGAATTATAATATAAGTCACTAGTGTACATGAATATATCTTCATATAATATATGGTTGTTCTGGCTGTCACACCAACTCCTACTATCCGCTATTTATATTTCTTTCACAAAGTAAGAAAATGTTAATGTTATTGACCCATGATTGTAACCCATATGGACCAGACGCCGGGGACGAAATGATGAAAAAAATATGTTTTTCCGGGCAGGAACAATACTTTGATTGATTCTCAAGCGTTTTTTGCGGTAAAATACGATTATCGCTACCCACACTCTGTAAAAGTTACCCACACATTAGCTTTTTTAATACTTTATCATTTTTACTGGATAAAATCAGCTGCTTGCGACCCAAAAATAGCACAAAAAGTTTAACTCTCCTATCCCTATTCGTACATTCATTAAATTTAACGCTAACAAATTTGTCACTGTTATTACGATTGAGCAGAATTTCAAAGTTAATTTCTATCATGAATTCGAATAAATAAATAAAAATTCTTGATTACTTCTGAGTATATAACATTCTATATTATTGTTTCAGCTATTAGGTATGATAACCAACTGGGGTAGCGATTTCTTAATGTGGAGTGAACATGTCATTGCTTCTTTATTATTTTTAGTGGCTTTATTAGTATACTGTTTTTGTCTATTTAACGAAAATAAGGTAAATATGTTGACTTTATACTTTACGTAGTATAAAGTTTTACATGCTGGTTAAAATATAATCAATATTCATATTTTTTAAGTTGCACGAATGTTTGGAGATATTAGCACTTAACTGGAGATTGTTGGATAATCATACTGAAAAAGCAATCATGATCAAACATGCGGATTTTGGATTACATCTACTCGACCTCACGTCAGGTAATTATTCTAAATACTATCTATAGTGTAAAAAAACTGAACTGCAAATTTTTTCATAAATAGTATATATTATAGCATATACTGTGCTAAAATAAGAAGGTACAACATTTCCTTTAGATGTTATTTTTTACCTGAGCTAAAGACTCGGTAAGCACTAAGCTGGAAATGAAGTACATTCTTCCTAACTCACGTGAGTACTAGAATCACGACCATTTTTCTTGACTTAAGCTGGTTCTTCCATGACTCCCGAGTCCAAGGTGTTACTGTCAAGTTGATGTCAAGCTGCTTACATTATAAACGATTATTCTTTAATATTGATTATTGAGGCAAATTAAGTACTGATTTAAAATTTCATATCATAATATACGATATAAATGTTTATACGAATGATTATCTAAAATTCCTGCTTAACCTCACAATACCAGCTGTGGATACTTACCTATGCTTTCAACATGGGAAACAAATATGTATGCCTGTAGTTTTTTAATATCTTTTGATTAAGTCCGTCAACACATATATTTTGATATATGTGTTCACGTATATTTAGACTTGCATAAGCTTTATTGTGTCGGTTTTTTACTTAATTATGTTCAGTAAATGAATAACTAGGCAACAACTTTAAGTAAAAAAATGCTTAGTCACCATAAGAGCACATGTTTAGAATTTGATTTTGAATAATCATTTTGTTGCACTTATATTCGTCAGCCTACTCTAAAGTTTTGAAGGGTAGTGTATTGTAATTCAATAAATGATTCCTCAAGATTTTATGCAATTCTGTTTATAATCATTTCATAAAAAAACCACCTTAAGAGTAGCGAGTGAGGATAACGTTCAACATAAAAATTATTATTAATAATTATTACAACGCCGCATTGAATGTCTTGTAAAACTGCCTTACCTGTAAGCTTTGGAAATCGCCTTCCAAGCTGGAAGGCGAGGGTACCAGGAGAGGCGGAGGGGTCCGAAATAACGACAGTTCACTTCAATTTTGCAGTAAAACTATGAATGTTCATTTGAGCGACGTGTATTTCGACGACAACGATAGCTCAGTGCAACGACTGTTCATTATTTCGACAGCCAATCACGGAGCAGTATAAGCAGAAACTCAAAGTTAACTGCCTTGTGATTGGCTGTCAAAATAATCAACAGTCGCTGCACTGATCTATCTTTATCATCGGAATACACGTCCCCCTCCCGGGAGAAAACCAAAGTAATTTCTTGTAAGTGGTGATTCTGATTTCCTACCCAGACGGAAATGTAAATCTTTTGCCGTTAAAATCAGATGAAAAAAATTGTAGTTTTAGCAGGAATATAGTAGAATTGTATAAAACATTTTGTAACGTAAAAGTAAAAAAAGCATCATTTGTGTTGCTAATTACTTACCAAGCTAAAGAAAGTGCGAACAAAGCTACTTGTGTATCAGTTTCTGACATAGATGCATATAAGCGTTCACTTCGGACACTCACGCTTAGAACTTTCTATTTAACTACAGTTCATAGTTTTAATGTTAGGACATTTAAGTATATAAATCATAAACTTTTATGAGGGTTTTAAAACAAAATATTTTTTACAAGCATTTACCTTGCCAGTTTCACTATGGTCGTTCTGGCACCGTTAATACCAATATTTTTAGATTTATACGTACCACTGGATAATCCACGAGCTGAAATTCCCATAACAAAAGTCAATTTTCTTGCTGATCAAAAAAAAACATTTTTTTATGCTCTATTTCGCATCTTCTGTATATCTTATGACAACCTGTTACATTATAGTTACGATTTTAGTTCAATTTTTAACAGCTGTATCCCAAATAATTGGGATATTAAACGTTATTAAGTAAGAAGTATATATTAGTTATGATACTTAGTAAATAAATACATTGTCTCCAAAATCTTTTTTATAAAAATTATGATACATTTTTTAAGGTACCGATTGTTTTTGGCCTTAACGGAACTTGCAAAGAAAGACAACGAATGTTAAGACATGATTATATCTGCTGTCAAGTTACACAAAAAAGGTTTAGAGTTAAGTATGCGTTCATTGTTATTTTTCTAATTTTTTCGTACTTACAAACAGCAATAGAGAGGTATAAATTATCTGCTGGTTAACAATCCGTCAATTTTCGATAAATCAGAACAAACTCTTTTCAAAAGCTATTCAGATCAACATGCTATTTATTTTACATTTTTTATTTTGTTAACTAAAAGTATTTGCTTATCATACGGACATACTTACTCCAATTCCTTAAAAATACATAATATCTCAACACATTTTGTATTTTCTGGTAGTATTTTTGCATTGATTAATAAAAAAAAAATCTGAAATTGATTTTATAAAGCCAAAAAGTTTAACGATCAGGTCTAACTTGATTTTTTTTTTAAGTGTGAAACAATGCTACTGCAGTACAATTTATCAAAAATAGATTGTATATTAACACCTAAACACTATTCCAACGTATGTGGATATTTTATCATATAGTATATGTGCTACACATTTGACTGATTTATACCTTCTAATTGATCGTATATTAGGCATCAAGGGAAGAAAGTCCAACATTCCGTTCAAGGTGTAAGTTGCCTCCCAAGCTGAAGGCGAGAAATACCCGGAAAATAATGTAGTACTTTCTTCCCGAGGCGAGTAATCGATTTTTTTTCTTCCTCTGCTGAAATACGTTTTTTTTCTATGATTTCAGATATAGAAGTGCTAGAAAATCTCCAAAGCAAGAAATGTGGTACATTACTTTCTGAAAGTAGGGGAAAAAAGAACAGTTTTGTTGGGGTTATGAAAAAGAATTTCTTACTGTTCACTTTTTACATTTGATAATATCTAACTAAAAACATTTTATAGATGCTACTCAAAATATGAATATTAAACTACTTTTTACCCAATTATAGCAGAACGAAATTTTATAAATAAGGTCTTGATTAGGGTCATTTTAATTTTTAACTTAAACATAGCTTCTGTTATTATTTTCATTATTTTATTTCATAAACTAATTCTGTATTTTTATTTTTTTTTTAATGTGCAGGCTAACAGACATAATAGAAACGACGTTTAACACTTTAGTTGCCATGAGTACTTTTATATTGTTAATGCTTATTAGCATTACGCCAGTCTGTGTGAGTCTGCATTTTATAAACACTTTTACATCTTACTAATATATAAAGCAGAAGCGCTAAAACCGTTGTAATCGCTAACCGCGAAAACTACTTAACCGATTTCGTTGAAATGTTTCACACTGATTCATGATACTTCCTAGATGTTTTTAGCATATTTTTTATTTCAAAAAATTTAATAACAATAGCAATGAATGATCTCAAAGTTTTGCAAAAATATGCCAGCTTTTTACTTTAATTCAGCAGAATCCGCTAGGTGGCGTTGACATAAAATCGAAGCTACCTGCAACGTAATTAAATAAGTGTGATTATAATAGGCTGGAGCGTCTCCATAGTGTTGTAGTCGAGTTTCGGCAACTCAACCAGCTGTATAGAAAATGCTTATGATAGTCTTGCAGCTGGGTATCCCGGTTACGGACGGCACTATTTTCTAAGGGGAAAGGGACCTAGGTGTCCATTTACCCTGAAACTCGATGAGTGCAATCAAAAAAAAAAACTAACTCCAACCGATGCCATCTCTGCCAGAATATCAGAAGACATATGTAGCCAGAGCACAATCTGGTTCAACTCATGAGAGTTGTGAGGGAGTCCCACCATCCCACCTGGTGCAGTTAGAGAATTTGTGGCTACAAATTTAAGCAAAGAAAAACAGCTATGAGCTTTAAGGGGCATGGGCAGCCACAACGGCGACCTTCTTGGTCGTCGCGTACCCAATGCGCTTACCCACATGTTCCAGTCTAACGATGAGCGGTTGGTTATCCGGAGAACGACCCGAGACGAGATATTCTTAGGTCAGTAGCGTACCTTCCTCCATCACAGTCTCCGTACATCGAGACTCCTAGGGTAAGAATCAAGCAACCGTAGCCAGCTCTTCATTATCAGAAATAAAAATAGCTAGGAAGTTGCACCACTGGCACTTTTTAGTGCCATTATAAGTATTAACGTTCCCTACTTAACCATCAATTTCATCGGTTCTTTTTAGGATCTACCTTAGTGTAAAGTATCTTGCTAACAACTACATTTTTATTACCATTTCCGGAAGCGATTCGTCGACTAAAAGACTATATTAACTGAAGACGGGCACTATTAAACCAAGTCAGCCATTCACTAGCAGACAACGTCACCTGCGGTGTTGTTCTTCGCAAGGCTGGAAAACCCGGTGACCAACGACCCTATACTACCCTCTCGACTCTAAGCATTCAACCATGAATCACTGATCCTCTCCAATGTCTGCGTTGGGCAAACCTATTACAGCTATAAAGAAAAAAAAACTTGAGCCAACGGGACAGCCTCCACTAGACAAGTATTACTAACTAATCTCCCCATTTAAGATCACCAAAACAACTGAATTTGCAACTAAAAAAGGTGCTTTAGACACCAACGTCTTTGACGTTATACCGGGAGACGTTGGAAAAGAGCACTACAACTAGCCCCAAAGCTTCGGACTTTGTAATTTTTCTCCCAATCAGTCTGGGTCTTCAACAGCAAGCCAGAGAAGATCACCCTGAGGTATCCAAGCAGTCACAATTTTTCTCCCAATCAGTCTGGGTCTTCAACAGCAAGCCAGAGAAGATCACCCTGAGGTATCCAAGCAGTCACAATTGCTGTTAACTGCAGTTAAGAAAGAGTTAACTTAAAAAGCTCACCGGTCTTTTTCAGGGCCATCGGACGTCGAACTACCTTGCCAACAAATATATTAGAACTTATCAAAGTTGACAGAAAACAGCCTTTAGGGGTCACAAACGTCGCAAGAGGATGAATTAGAAGGAAAACTTTAAATGTATCTAATGAATACAATTTTAGGCATCAAGAAACTGACGCAAAAAATTTATTGAGATTGGAACAGCAGCCTCAAAACCGACAAGTTAAGAATCCTTTACGTGAGAGATCAGCTTTTCATTTTACCTTCACAGTAATCTCTTGAATCTTTAGAGATCTAAATTCAGATTTTCAAATAAAAAGAAAATATATTTGTATTTTTGTGGCAATAAAAATGTAGGGTTTAAGGTCCAGGACTTTGTTGCTCTGGTAATAAAGTTGTGAGATATGAGCCGTTTTCGTGAATTACACAGGAGAAACTGTAAATCAACGGCTTCTTATAGCCACCGATTATTTTATGGCATAAAGAATGCACGGTACTTTTCAGCATAATAATTTTTTTGAACTTTAACATCTTATTATTTAACCAAATAAACTATATGGATTCCAAAAAAATATATTTTTAATAAGAAGATTTTTGTTCTGAGATGTATCAGGAATATGTGTAAAATTTCTAACTGAAAATGTTTCACATTACATGTCAACACACTACGGTGTTTTATTTAGTAAGTCTCGGGCGAAGCCAAGACGGGGGGCCGCTAGTCTACTTATATTATAAAATAACAGTTAAATGCAATAAAATTATTAATGTTATAGATTCTTGCAAGTGACAACTTTTTAGAGTCCACAAGACAAGTTTCATTAACTGTGGCTGTTGTAGGAAATTTATTTTTATTAAATTGGCCAGGACAGTTACTCATAAATGAGAGTGATGATTTATTTATAACTACGTAAACATAATTAATGCCTCATTAAAGAAAGGTATGTGAAATTATGTATGATCACTCATCATCTTATTTACTCTTGCAGTTATATGGGAGAGTGGTATCAACTATCAAATAGATCGAAATGTTTGCTAAAAATTATAAGGTATCGATGTATGCAGGCTTGTACCATTACTGCGGGAAAATTTTGTGTTTTAAACTACGAGACTTTTGGACTGGTAAGTGTGATTTTCCGTATTAATCCCAATACCGATATAATCATTTTGTAAAGCAATCATTGTATGTATGTATAAATTTGTTTTTAGATTGTGAGAACAGCGTTTTCCTATATAACCTTTTTACGTTCTGTAAGAAAGTAAGGTATTTTAATAGATTTAGTTTCAGAGAATTTTCGTAACTGTATTAACTTCATAACAGCTTAGTCAGAAATTTTCTGTTGTATTATCTTTTTCATTTAAATTTTTAATTAATATGTGTAAAAATAAAAAAAAACGTTGTGATAGTGTATGCTACTTATTTTTCAATTTGGTTCCTTGATTATTTTATTCTATTTTGATTGACTACAGTGTTACTGTAGATTTTATACGTGATTTTCTCTAGATAAAGCTTTGCTATGTGTATGCTGATGTTATAAAAACGAAATAAAATTATATTGCACAGTTTCTATCACCTGCATGAGTATATTATTCAATCTGTTCTTAGACAGTATATGCAATAAAGACACTGTCTACATTACTTCCAAATTGAAGAATCTAATGTTTAAGTTGAGACATGAAGTTGGTTTGTTTGAGAGACTCTGTACGTTTAAGGAATTCAACACTATTTGGATCAAGTTCTTTCTAGTACAAAAATCCACCTAAAAGCACAAATACAATCTTTTCAAGAATCTTATTTGCTCTGAGCCAGTTAGAGTGGGTATAAGAGAGTGTAGCTGACGTATTCAAAAATCACTGATTATCTCCGCCGTTTTCGGGACAAACTGGGAAAATTACAAGCTAGGGTAATAATGTGCAGATATATGCGTGTGAATCAGTGTTTCCCTCTCTCCTGCTTTTATAGCCCATGTGGTCCTGAAAATTGCATTTTGAGCCCCTCTTCCTCCATAGTATGGTAAAATTAGCTAAAAATCATATCAATAATCTGAAAATTCTAACAAGCTCAAGAAAAGTAGCGAAGTAGTTTCAATGCATGGTTACAAACTGACACAGATTTAACAAGTAGGAATGTCAGCAAAAGCCTAAATAAAATGACAAAAAGGTCCAAAACATGTTTTTCGTGTCTAGAAAAAAACCTAGAGTTGGGTTAGTTTAAATAATTTTGGCCAATACTTTGCAAGCACCAAAAAACTGCCATTTTGAGACATTTTTTAAAGCTTAATAACTCGCGTTTTATACAATATTAAAAGCTGAAAAGTCACAAGGTAAACATTACAGTCTTTAACATGAACACAAAATATTAGCTAGATACATGTTAAACTTTTCGGTAACTACAGCAAAAATCTAGGAACGGTCCTCTGCAAAAATGGCTATATACAAGTTGTTAACCAACATAGACACAATTTTCAAACGTATTTCTCTTCGTCTATATTTACTCTACAAGTATCTTCAACGCTGTTTGTTTTAAACAATTAAACGCATCTTAAACATTCATTGCAAAAAATAGATTTTTGCTCTTCGGTTAGTAGGATCAGCGGCTCGGCAAGCAGCTGCTAGAGGCCACATTCACTTCTCGTATGCATGTTTTGAGCAAGCACATTCAAAATGAAAAGATGCTTTTTGCAATCAATGTTTAAGATACTTCTAATTGGTTAAAAGAAACAGTTTTTACTACTTGTAGAGTAAATACAGATGAAGAGAAATGCGTTTGAGAAATGTACATACGTTGGCTAGTAACTTTTAAATAGCTATTTTTGGAGAGGACCTTTTTCGATTTTGGCTGTGGTTCTCGAAAAGTTTCAGCTGTATCTAGCTGAAACTGTGTGTGCATGATAAGGACTGTAATAAGTATCTATTGTTACTACCTTTCAGCTCTTAATATTTTACAGAACGCGAGTTATAAAAGGTTCGAAAAAATGGTTCAAAATAAAGATTTTTTGCGATTTACGGAAAACCGGCTGGACCCATTTAAACCAAACTCTGGCTCATTTTGTTCGTATTAAAATTGAACGGAGGAGGTGTGCCAAATTTCTACCCCGTTGTCTTAGTCTGCAGCTTAGACACCAACAGTCAATTTATAATGGGGATGTATCAATGCGTACTTGAAAAATCCCCCGGTATGTCTTCAATGGCACGTATCAAATGGGGTTGGAGTAAACCTGCTCACAGTTCGTTTTCTCCCTAAAACAGAAATTGCACTTCGTTTATATAAGAGGGTAGATAATACACATTATCGTATTATAAGTATTCATAGCTAATAATTCATAGTTGGCTCTCTTACGGCTTTTTTGGGTTACCTATTTACGAGCATGCAGTTGGTGCGTTTGGAGCGCTTGGAGCAAAAACGCGGGCTCAGGCTAGAGGTGCAAAGGGAACGCGGGGGCATGTTAGGCGTCGCACAAGTCATAAGAAGCTATCCATATAATGTATACTGTGCAGGCAGAGTGGGGAAATTATGAGCATAGGGCAGCATATGCTGGTGCTCGCATAGTAGTCGGGCGCTGCAGGCAAGATGCGAGCAGTTGTACGCATAAGAGAGCATATACTACGCGACACTAGCGCTCGCAAGTAGTCGTGTGCAACTGCGCAGACCGCGAACGATGGCAAACAGTTGTAAAGACGTTTCACGATGTTGCTGCAAGCGCCAAGGTATGATTCGGTCGTGAAAGAGAGGAAGAGAGAGAGAGAGAGAAAGACGCGCGAAGTTCATGCATTTTTTTTTTTATAAGGTGAATCGCTACGGTAAACACTTTTTGTTTTTGCCGCTACCGTTGCCACCACTGCTATTGGTTCGGCTGCTACTGCTACTACCAATGAGAGTGAGACAACATATACAATGCGTTTACTCCACTGTAGTTACAAATAACTCGCTGTTACAGCAGCGTCTGTACAGTGAACGCACGTACGGTAATGAAGCCATTGTGTTTTATACACCTTACACTACGTATCGGCCGACACTTTTAGTTGGCACCGCTGTCATGTAGTAGCCCAAGCTGGGATACTCCTACCCAGTCAAACAAAGTGCAACTCCCATTTTTGGGAGAAAACGAACTGTGAGCAGGTTTATTCAAACCCCATTAATTTGATACGTGCCATTAAAGACATACCGGGGGATTTTCAAGTACGCATTGATACATCCCCACTATAAATTGACTATGACATAAAGCTAAAGCTATGACGGACTTAGCCGACGTACTATATGGAGCGCTCTTCAAAATTTTTTTTTTCAAACGATGCAAAGATTGCGAACAAGTAGCTTTTTCTGCATCGTTAATACCCAATACCAATAACTATTTCATATCAGGTACTTATGACACTTATAAACAATGATATACAATAAATAAACGATCAGAAACGCGCAGAAAAAGATCGTGTTCTATTGATAAATCGCTTACAACTTCCTTCCAGACTACGGGATTACCGTTAAAACGTACACAGCTCATCTTTGTATCCCTACCAACACTATATCATCATTTTTGCGTCTGCAAAAACGTTAATAATAATCTTATTAAATAAATAAGTAGACAAAATCCTCGAAAAAATTTAAAATTTTGTGGAATATCGTCTATAACTTTCATTCAAGAAATAGAATTACTGTAAAAACGTACACAGTTTATCTCTGTGTTCTAATCAACACTGTATAATTTTTTTCCCGTTGGCAGAAAAGTTAATAATAATCTTATTAAATAAATAAATAGCCAAAATCTTCAGAAAAGTTCCAACTTTAGTAAAATTTTGCCTATAACTTTGTTTCAAGAAATATGAATAATCTAAAAACGTACACAGTTTACCTCTGTGTACCAACAAACAATATTTTATCAGTTTTACGTCGACTGAAAAAATACTAATAATCCTAATAAATAAACACATAGACAAAATCTTCGAAAAAATCCTAATTTTCGTGAAGTTTCGTCTATTACTTTGTTTCAAGAAATAGGATTAATTTTAAAACGTGCACAGCTCAGCTGTGTATACCTACAAACTATATTACATAAGTTTTCTGTTGGCAAAAAAAATTAATAATCATATTATTAATTAAATAAATAGCCGAAATCTTCAATGAAATTCAAATATTTGTAAAATTTCGTCCATTACTTTGTTTTAAGAAATAGAATTACGGCTAAAACTTACATACAGCTTATTGCTTTGTATGTACCGATACTTACATAAAAAATATAAATAACATCATTCGATAAATAAACACTCCGTAAAAAACAAAAAATACCAGATTTCGACGATATATCCGCTGTCGTTTTCTCGCAGAAATAGAATTGCTTAAAAGTTTTGTAGAAACTATCTCTCAGTAGCGTACAACAATAGCACAGTAATTTTACGTTGGCAGATAATGAGTATTTTACGTTATATTGATAATCAACCCGATAAGAGCAGCGATCAATTGGCAAATTTGATAAGAAATTCGCTGTATCTCACTAAGCAGAGTAAAATTACATTGAAGATTAATATTTTTTATCTTTCTTAAGTATACAAAAACACTTGATAACTTTTACATTGACAAAAAGATTATTAATAACATTTAGTAAATCAACATTCGTCAAAAATAAAAATAACTAAATTTTGATGAATAAAGGCAGACTCCTAGACTCCGTATAAACTCACCCTAAGCTGTTTTAGTTATTTTTTTTTTAATTGTTGTTTAGTCAACTACACAAAGTATCTTTTTTTGATCATACAAAACTCAATCGTTCAATAGTGGAAAATCATTAGCACGCAAAGTGCGCTCCTCGAATTCCAGTGATTATAGTCAAACATTGTCACTACTTTTTGTGGGAAATAAATTTCAAATTAATAACACAGGAAATTTATTTTTTATCTATAAAAGTTTTTTATGCACTTTATTTATAATTCAATATTAAATATCTACGATAAAAGTAACAGGTGTCATGAAGATCAACACTAAATTTTTAGTAACAATCCTTAGAAGAATGGATACTGTAAATAGTTTAGCAAAAATTCACTGTGTCAACAGGCCATTTCTGAGCATATATTTCTTGATTGACCCGATACGCAAAGCACAAAATCTGCAAGCTAAAATACTTAAGTTTGTGAGAAAATGTTTTTGAAACGTATGATGACGTACATCTTTCAAGGTCTTCAACTCTTCAGAATTGCATAAGCTTTCGTTAATCATATTTTAATTATTTATATTTATATTTTTCATAAACTTTATATTAAAATTAAGTCGTACAACTATTCTTCTCCAAATGAGTATTGACAGGCATCCAAACTTTCCATAGTATCCTACCTGTTCACTTCTACATGGGATATTAGAAGGGCGGGAGATTATTCTACAATGTATTTCACTGTGGTAAGCATAATGTTATGGTCTAGGTATCTGGTCTAGGTGCTCAATGCTTCTGATTTACCTGATATCCAATAAAAATCACCCAAATCACCTTAAAAAGCTCCCATAGTATAAAAATTATAAATTCAGATCTTGAAAAACGTGGTAAAAGCTCAGAAACAGTAGATCATATCTTTTTCCAATGTGACTTTTTCTCGCTCTAGTGGGATGACCTGTGGGTGCATGAATGTGAAAGGAAGGGCTGGCACCAGTAGTCACTTTGAGTAGGTTTGCCAGTAGGTTTGTTCACAGCAGTAGCAACTCGATACATGTACATACAATACATACATCGAGGTCTTCCGCTCGCGTTGTGCGCATGCGCAAGATACGTTAAGTATAAAGTGCTATATAACTATATAATTAAAGGTAAAAAGACGGAAAAATCAACAAATTATCTACTTCTTCGTTAAATATCTCCGTAAAATCCACGCGAAGCCCAAACTTTTTAAGTACGTGGAAAAAGCTCGTGATCTTAGCTATAAATCTGTCACTTTTATTGAACTCTCATAAACGTTTTTGTAGTTATATTTATTTGGTTTAAAAAAAATCGATCACCATTCGTATGTCAACCCGCTGGTAAGTAAAATTTTCGTAGAGCTTTTACGCCAAATTTTCTATGCTGAGCAGGTTTAAAATTTTGAGTGTAGGTCCATTGGAACTTCTTTAACAACCTCTCCAAATTTCATCCAGTTTGTGAGACATTCAGGTTTGCTGGCGAACCACCTTAACATTGTGTTTTATTGGCTCTGGGTGTAAATTGGATAATAATGTCCACTTAAACTGTTTTCTTCCATCAGATTTAATATGGGCTTTGGGGACAAAATGAAGGCAGCACCGATCGTGTGTCTGACCTATTCAAAGCATTACGTACAATAATACTGTTTGGTCCTTACATCATCTTCTCAATAACTAATAATTGTTCCCTCTCAGTTATGCATGAGTAGGTCAGCGTGTGCGTATAAGCAAAAATTTTTTGCATAATACGACTAGCAGCCCCCCGTGTTGGCTTCACCCGAGGCTTACTAAATGGAACACTGTAGTATGTTGCCATGTAATGTGAAACGTTTTCAGATGGAAATTTTACATTTATTCCTGACACTTCTCAGAAAAAAAATCTTCTTACTAAAAACATTCTTTGTTCGCAATCGATACAGTTTATTTGGTCAAATAATATGCTGTAAAATTAAAAAAAATATAATTATGCTGAAAAGTACCGTGCGTTCCTTATGCCATAAAATAATCGTTGGCCATGAGAAGCGGTTGATTTGCAGTTTCTCCCGTGTAATTTACAAAAAAGGCTATTTTTAAAGATGTTAGGATTTCAAACTCCCAAAAATATATATTAAAAAAATATTTTTTCTTATCTCACAACTTTATTACCAGAGCAACAAAGTTCTGGAGCTTAATCTCTACATTTTTTATTGCCACAAAAATACAAATATATTTTCTTTTTATTTAAAAATCTGAATTTAGATATCTAAAGATTCAAGAGATTACTGTGAAGGTAAAATGAAAAGCTGATCTCTCACGTAAAGGATTCTTAACTTGTCAGTTTTGAGGCTGCTGTTCCAATCTCAATAAATTTTTTGCGTCAGTTTCTTGATGCCTAAAATTGTATTCATTAGATACATTTAAAGTTTTCCTTTTAATTCATCCTCTTGCGACTTTTGTGACCCCTATAGGCTATTTTCTATCAATTTGTTAAGTTCTAATATATTTGTTGGCAAGGTAGTTCGACGTCCGATGGCCCTGAAAAATACCGGGGAGCTACTTAAGTAAACTCTTTCTGGACTAATGTTTACAGCAATTGTGACTGCCTAGATACCTCTAGGTGATCTTCTCTGGCCTGCTATTGAAGACCCAGACTGATCGGGAGAAAAATAACAAAGTCCGAAGCTTTGGGGCTAGTTGTTAAGATCTTTCCCAACGTCTCCTAGTAAAACGTCAAAGATGTTGATATCTAAAGCACCTTTTTTTTGCAGACTCAGTTTTTTTAATGATCTAAGGTGGAGAGATTAGTAGAGATTGGTTCGTGATGCTTACCCGTTGGAGATTGTTTTGTTGGCTCAAGTTTTTCTTCTTTCGTAACTGTTAGGTTCGCCCAGCGCAGACCTTAGAGAGGATCGGTGATTCCTGGTTAAATGCTTAGAGTTGAGAGGGTCATATAGGGTCCTCGGTCACCGGGGTTTGCAGCCTTGCGACGAGCAACTCTGCTCGTGACATCTGCCAGTAAATGACTGACTTTGTTTAATAGTGGCCGGCTTTACGTAGTCTTTTAGTCAACGAATTATGTTTCCGGAAATAGTAGTAAAAATTTATTTGATGGCAAGGTAGTTTAAACTTAGGTGGCCTTTAAGGAAACCGATGAGATTGATGGTTAAGTAGAGAAAGTTAATATTTATAATGGTCCTAAGAAGGGCCAGTGGTAAAACTTACAGCTGTTTTTTATTATTAGTCTCGATGATGAAGAATTGGCTGCGGGTAGCTTTACTTTTATCCTTTGAGTGTTTGTGTACGGAGACCGTACAAGAGGGAGGTACGCCGCTTACCAAAGAATATTTTGTCTGCAGGTCGTACCCCAGATAACCAACCGCTCATCATTAGTCGGCAAAGTGAGCCTGAAGAATACCTTCTCTGTAGGTATGCTCTTGGAACGACCACTAAGAAGTTGGTAGTTGTGGCTGCCCATACTCTTCAGGGCTGTCTTCCCTGGCTTACATTTGTAGTAAAAAAATTTTCTGATGGCACCAGGCCAGATTGTGGTACGGCCACATAACTCTGAAGTGTTGGAGCAGGATGTGCTCTGGCTAGACACGTCTCCTGGTATATTCCGCCGGAGACATCATCGGTTAGAGTAAATTTTTTATTGGTGGCACTCGTCAATCCTGGAGGTTCAGGGTAAAAGTAGACCTAGATCACTTGCCTAATGGAGAAGAGCGTCATTAGTAACCGGGATACCCAGCTGCACGACTATCATCCACATTCTCGATGCAGCTCGATGAACTGCCAGTAGACGATTGTAGAAATTTTTAGCGACGCTCCAGCCTTTTATAACCACACTTATGTAATTCTGTTGCAGGTAGCTTCGATTTTATGTTGACGCCACCTAGCGGATCCTCCTGAACTAAAGTAAAAAGCTGGCGTATTTTTGCAAAACTTTAAGCTTATTTATTGCTACTGTTATTTAATTTTTCAAGATAAAAACCATACTAAAACCATCTAAGAAGTGTCAAGAATCGGTATGCAAAATTTCAGCAAAATCGGTTCAGTAGTTTTCGTGGTTAACGATTACAACGGTTTTAACGACTTTGCTTTATATATTAGTAAGATACGCTGAGCTGTATCACTACCATGCATTATCTCACACCTTAAACTTTATTCATTTATAATTAAAATTACATTTTTTTTCTATTGTCTATGTGAAAAATATTGTCAGAATTACTTGAAATTTTTTAAAATTGTATTGGTTATAGCTTTATGTAATCGTGCCCTGGTAGTTGCTTATTTTAAGTAAGGTGCATAACCGATGCTGATCCATTTAAACATTCTATTCCCAAAGTCCATGTTAAATCTTACTCCATGAAAATTTTATTTCAATAAAACTAAATGTTTAGATAAGTTTGATGTGTTAGATTCTATTTTTCAAGAAATTTCTGAAACCTTCATATGCTGGTAATAAATTGTAATCTTCTTAATGCATCGTTAGCCATGTAATGTTCTGAAATCAAATTAGAGAAACAGTCATTTTTTTTAAATTTTTTAGTACAGCTTACATTTTGTATGTCACTCGTAGTATTATTATTTCTAGTATTCGTATTTTAATAATCAAACTCAGTAATATTGACTTTTGACTGGTATTGAATGGAAACCTTACATTAAATATATTAAATAAATGCCCTAACATATAAATATACTTATAACAAAGTTATTTACACATTGGACGTTAGGTTTGCGTTAAGTACTAAGTAGTCAAATGTGAATATGACTCAGTTTAATTTTGTTAAAGTTTGAGTAACAGATATAATAATACTACGGGTGTCATACAAAACGTAAGCTGCATTAAAATACGAAACAAAGCTTGATGGTTTTTATATTTTGATTTAAGAACTTTTAATGGCTGCTTCAATGACAATATACGGAACGGTTTAAGAGGGTCACCTATTCTACACTACTAAAACATCGGGTTTGCAGCTAACTTATCGATAAGATTATTCTTGCTAAAGCTAAACCTGAAAAAATCTTGAATTGAGCGTTTTGACATACTAATGTATCATTTTCATTCGATTTTCTAGCCCATATTTATCGGTAAAGATGTTAAATAAGATTAAAGAATCCAAAATTTAACATAAATGCATGAAGCATACAGACTATAATATTTATTTTGGATATTTGAAAATTCAGGTATGCGAATTTTAAGTCGATAGTAACACGGTTGCTGAAGCCCCGTTTCTTTCTCAATCTAACTTCGTAGTGCTCCCACGCTGCTGTATGAAAGAAAAAAAGTTTAAGTGGCTGTCATTTGTGAATCGATCCCCATACCCCATCTTACTCATACATAAAGCAAAATCGCTAAAACCATTGTAATCGCTAACTTCGAAAACTGCTCAACCAATATTGCTGAAATTTTTTATATTGATTCTTAACACTTCCTAGATGGTTTTCGTACAGTTTTTATCTTCAAAAAATGAACAATAATAGCAATAAATAAGCTTAAAATTTTGCAAAAATACGCTAGCTTTTCACTTCAGTTCAGTAAAATCCGTTAGGTGGCGTAGAAGTAAAATAAAAGCTACCAGAAATAGAATTAACTAAGTCTGGTAATTATATCCTCAAACAAAGGACCAAATACTACATTCTTCTGCGCCAGTCGAACAGTTCACATCGCTTCCAAGTGAATCGCCTTGGTGATTACTCCTTCATAAAATAAACAGTTAAACGGCCCTTATCAGGGCCTTGGATCTCCACTCTTCTGGTTCGGACCTCTTTGAAGAGACGTCAAAACTGCATAGTCGCCTCCCTGCCACCGAGCCCCGCTACATCTGTCTGGGTAGCCCCCTCTTCCAATGGTACGAAGGCCAGGAAAATCAAAGATCATCCAAGTTCTAAAAGTAAGCTCAAACATGAGCAAAATCACAGCCGCATCATGGAATCCATAACTGACGATCGTGATGCTAAGCACGTATCCTGGGGCTGTACCGAAACCAACACTAAAGGTAACGCCCTCCTGAAGATTCTTGTCAATCACCTACTGACTCCAGAAGTGCCTTCGGAACCTACACACTACCCAGACAACTCTGATCACGAGCCGGACATACGAGACATTGGGATATCCAGCAGGATCTCCTTGCACTGAAAACAAAATGCGGCCAAGATAGCTTAGCTGTGGCGCTACTGTAGCTTGGCCGACCCAAACAAGTACCTGTTAGGCTAGGTTAGCCTGAGAGCCAAGCAGAAACTGCTTGGCAACCCCAGGCAAACGTGACTGTTCACAAACCAAGCATAGTGTGCTTGGTAAAGATAAGTCATTGATGCAGCTCACACTTAAGTATGTAAACTGCCGGTGGATGAGAGCGGCCGTGCTTTTTGCTTTGTGTGTAGGTAATGAAATACGTGCTCTCCAAGTCCAAATCTCCACTTCTTCTCTTATACCTCTGTTTACATGAGTAAGTATTTGAGTATTTATTGATTGGCAGTTTGATACAGTTAGCCGAATTATGTATGTTTTATTTGTAAACTAGATTCCTGTTATATTCACTTGCGTGTGGTGGTAATGTGATTTGAAGGCTAGAATCAATGCCTATTTTCTTAAACTTAAAGGATAACTAAACTACTGCTGTGTTTGGGTCTGGTTACAAGCTTAAAATTGATTAACGTTTGTGTTTATGAACATTCTCGTATGCAGTTACTATGGATGAATTCGTTCAATCTTTACTGACTCAATGGAACTTGCAAAAATTTATTGAATGGTTTGAAGGTAAAGTTGAGTGTAATTAAATATGTTTATCTTAGAGAATAATTTTTAGACATGTGTTGTATTAATATATGTGTCCGAAGTGAAAAATCATTTATATATTATGAATCACATTGTCAAAGACGTCAATAGAGAATAGACAGCATGTATGAAAAATGTTGATGTCGATGAATGTGTTTTTTTGCAGAGGCTGGAATCGATAAGAATGTTTTTGGTTGCATAGATGAAAAAATGATTGACTATTTATTTGATTTGAAAGAGTGTGGATTTAGGAGAAAGTTTGAGATTGGTTTTAATGCATGGAAATCATCACAGTCTGATAATCCTAATTTGACAAATAATATTCCTAACGAATTCTAGTTACCTCAAATCACTCAAAACTGTTCTGAACCCTTTTTATTACACAATTCCACAATAGTGACCGAAAAAAATGTTCTTTTGGAAGTTGATAATAAAATGAACTACTCACTCCGTTAAACTGTAGGGTCTCAAATTGTAGTACGCTTTATTTATTATTTATTATATTAATGTTTTAATCAATATTTTTCATTCGAACGAGACATTTTATTATTCTTTTATTCTCTTCGTGCAGATACACAGAGATTAACTGTACAGCAGTTAATCAGTAGCACAACAATGGGAAAGTATATTTTAGCACTGTACAAAAAAATATCAAAACTAAATACTAGTTTATTAAGTGACGTTATTATCGAATATGAATTTGAAGCAGCAGGAGGATAAAGTAGGTAAAATACATAAATAGATCTTAAAAGTCAAAAAGTTTGAATGTATTTAAATACTTTTTCGTGCAAAATAATTTAATAAGTACAATGAATTTTTTTTCTAACATATTTTCATATCAAATGTCTATAAACGATGATATTTCGCTCCATCCGTTTCAATTCGTATACAAATTTGCATTTATTATTAAATAAATTTTAAGTTCAGTAATCTCTCGGCCATTATATCATACATCGTAGATACTATTAAAAATTCACAGATATACTCAAGATCAATTTATTGACCTTGCAAAACAATCGGCTTTAATTTTTGAAAACGACGAAAATACTGCTGATGACCTTCAAAGTTTGTTTCATTTTCCATATCAAATATCTAAAGACGGTCGACAAAGTGTAAACGTAGGCGTAATTTTGTATGAAAAATACCTGGCATTAAGGAAAAAACTTTTGTTTGCTGGAATAATTTCGAAATCCGAACGTATCTCTGAAGGTATACATTAGATTTTTTATTACGATTTATTGGGATACATTTTGCTTATTTCATTTTATCCTCTTAGATCTGACTGATCCTGATGCAAACATAGAATGGTTGCAAAGTAATGATTCACCACTAGAAGAAGTTCTTGAAAAATGGCGTGACAGTTACGATAAACGAGCGCAGAGTAAAAACATAAAAAAATATTTTGAGCTGTGTAAATGCTTAGGCACGAATTTTTGTGCAACATTGGTAAGATTCAGTACATAATAATTATCCTACTACTTCTACCCGCAAAATGATATTTTTTAATGAAGCCACTAGGAGAATCATTGTGAAATAAGTATATTTATAAATATTTAAAAATTATAGATTTTTACATAATAATTATCATGTGTTTTAGTTGGCAGATGATTTTGATCAGAAGTACCCTACATTGAAGAGTCAATTTACCAAAGACTGGCCAACTGTCACATCAAAAATTGTTAATTTATCACGCTTGGCGGGCCCAACTTACTGAATCTCAAAAAAATCTGGTGTCTCAAGGAAAAGTTGAAGTTGTCGGGTTAATGTGTCTTGCAAAACTATTGGGAGTCATTTACAGAAAAAGGACCACTTCCAATAAAACTTATGGAACAAATTCCTTAGCCGTTCAACAAAGCTTTATTTTACATGCCGAGGTACATACCTAACTTTTACAACCTACTTTATGAAATATGTATTTGTAAATGTTTATTAAAGATTTTATTTTTTCTCCAAGACAAGAGAACAGTTAACTATTTTGCAACAAGAAAGAGAGCGATGCAGAAATTACGAAATTGGTCCCTACTTTGTTTTTATTGGAGACTTAAGCAGTGACGGAAACTTGTTCGACAACAATGTGGTACTAGAGGAACGAGAATCTGAAGAGTTACTACTGCAGATTGAGGAATTTATTTCTCAACAAAAAATTAAAGTTCCAGAAGTATTTGTTGTCATTCAGTCGCATAAGTGTAAGATCCCATCAAATAGATCAACTGATGCTGTTGAAATTTGTTTCAAATGTTTAGTTTCCTTAAATAATGCATGGCCAGCCGAATGCAGGCACATATGGGAGTTTATATCTGTGTGTATATATAACTTCAAAGCTGAACAAAATTATACCATCGTTAAAAACCTCATAACTGATTTAAAAAGGCCAGAAGTAGTATAAAGAAAATTTATTGGCATCCAAACTTTCCATAGTATCCTACCTGTTCACTTCTACATGGGATATTAGAAGGGCGGGAGATTATTCTACAATGTATTTCACTGTGGTAAGCATAATGTTATGGTCTAGGTATCTGGTCTAGGTGCTCAATGCTTCTGATTTACCTGATATCCAATAAAAATCACCCAAATCACCTTAAAAAGCTCCCATAGTATAAAAATTATAAATTCAGATCTTGAAAAACGTGGTAAAAGCTCAGAAACAGTAGATCATATCTTTTTCCAATGTGACTTTTTCTCGCTCTAGTGGGATGACCTGTGGGTGCATGAATGTGAAAGGAAGGGCTGGCACCAGTAGTCACTNAAATGAATAATAAATATAAAAAAGAAAGCTCAGATTTTTTCATTATGTATAAGTGACTACTAAGTGACGTTGACGCCATATTTAACAAATTTAAATCCGAAAAACAACTATTCTCTGTATATTCAAAAAGGGCTGATGATTCAACCTATTGAGCAATTTTTAGGGTTTGATATAGTAGATAAGGTCATCAATGGTATAGCCACTAAAGAAAAAAAAAATCACTTTACAAAGAATTCCATTGCGTTGGACTTTAAAATTGCTGTTAGAAATTCCAGGGATATTTGATTTGTTAAAAAAACATATGAGTGATTTGAGGGTTGAAAAAAATATTATAAGTAATATTATTCAAGGTAAGCTATGGGAGGAAAAATATGTTAAGAATGAAATGCCTAACAATGAAAATTTAATTCCACTTCAAATTTATGAAGATGAATTTGAATCCGGTAACCCCTTGGGGTCGCATGCAGGAAAGCAAAAATTTGGTGCCGTATATGTATCTTCGCCCGCTTTTCCGCTCCATGTATCGTCGCGAGCTGAATTTTATTTTCATAGTAATGCTATTCAAAGCCGAACATCGCAAAACATACGGTAACAAACTTATTTTCAGTGAAGTAATCAAAGAACTTGACAGTTTACGCTCAGATGGTCTTATTATTGTTGTTGATTCAAAGGAATACGAGGGATGCTTTCAATTAACTTTAATATTAGGAGACAACTTGGGTCTCAACCAGGTTCTAGGATTTTCAGAAAATTTTAATTCTGGTAAACCATGCTGCCTTTGCTCGGCAGACGTTAGTGAAATAAGAAAATTTTGTGTTAAAAAAACTGTACTCTTGCGAACTCGGGATTCTTACAAAACAGATTTGGGAAAAAATGATTATACTTTGATGGGCATAAAAGAATATTGTGTGTTTAACGACGTAATCGGTTTTCATGTTTGTGAGAATGTAACTCTCGATTTATTACACGATATTTTAGAAGGGGTAGCTCCTAAGACTATGCTAAATATTTGTGAAACTTTTATTTTAAGTTGCGTTACTTAAAATACTTTTCACTTTTTTTTAATTCCATGTAAAATACTTGAATCCCCCTGTTTTGGTGCTGCCATCCAGATGGTAGTTGTAAATTATTAATTATTCAATTTACTTACGTTTAATCTTGTGCTGGTATAGAAATATATATAAGAAGCGTCAAATTTTGAATGTTATTGTGCTTGTAACATTATTTGAAAAAAATATCTGAAATAATTACAAAGGAGTTTAAAAAAGATTGCTAAAACATAAATAATTAAAAATAAAGATCAATTTACACATTTATGTGTTTGGGGTTTCAGAGAACTCTCGACAATGAACAATAAAAACAAACAACACAGGGTACGTGTAGCATATAGCAGTGATAATAGCGGAAAAAACTACAACACCCTTTATGTGCAAATCGAAGTCTCGTAAAGTCTGTCAAATTTCCAATACTTGTCAGAATATATTGCACATAATTTTGAATACTTATTAATATATTATTAATTCATTTTTTTTTTTTTTGCTAGTAATCTTACTAATACATAAAACAAAGTTGCTGAAAACTGTAGTAATCGCTAATCACAAAAACTACTTAACCAATTTTGGTAAAATTTTGTATACTGATTCTTGATGATTCCAAAACGGTTATTGCATAGTTTTTTTTTTTAACAAAGTTAATAACAATAACGATAAATAAGCTCAAATTTTTTCTGAAAAAATTAAGCTTTGCGCTATAGTTAAGTAAAATCCGCTAGGTGGCGTCAAGGTAAAATCGAAGCCACCCACTATCAAATATAGTGAAAAGTGGTTATAATATGCCCCATCGAGTAGACAGGAACCCACTACACCAAGAACGGAGGAGTCCATCGTGCAGCTGGACATCCTTGCTGCCGATGACACTCTTCTTTCATGAACAGCAGCCCCCGTCCTTGCGTCTAAAATCTGCACCCCTATTACGGAACACCCAAACCCCTCCATCGCCGCACTCACGAACCTCAAACCCAGTCGCTTCAACCTTATACGACATCCATGTGCTCTAGCACAGAACCCCGAGGACTCTCAATATACTCTAGGTCTTTCATCTCCCCTGCTTCCATCGGATGCATCATCTCCATGATCCCGCCGAAATGAACGCGACTTCAATTCGTACGCTCACTTTAGGAGCACCCTTCTATCCGCCGTATCCTTTACGGCCTCAACCCTATACAACACTTGCACTAATCACAAGTACGCTTCCAAATACACAATACCCAGCGAACTCACACATTTACACACACACATACTATAACACCAAATTTAAGATTCTCTAACCAAGCCAAGATTTGAGCTTCGCCCAGATGCGTAAGTGCCCAATCTCTCATCCCTTTGAGAGCGAGTTGGCCTCCAAAATTTTCCGTTATTTTCCTTCTTCGTTCTCCTCTTATGCCCTTTTATCTTCTAGGGGAGAGGTCCTCATTGATCTGTCCTATGCGGAAAGGTTAGTTTTTAGTTGGTAGGCACACCGGTTCAATCCGACGCTACCACCAGATTAGCTGGGTGTCTATGAAGATTTTCCCCTTTCCGCTCCATCAAACAAGAAAAAAAAAAGAATGTGAATGTTTGTTTACTCGATGGGGCATCTTATAACTACTCTTCACTATCTTTGGTTGTGGGTGGCTTCAATTTTACCTTGACGCCAACTAGCGGATCCTACTGAACTAGAGCGCAAAGTTAGCTTATTTTAGCAATACTTTGAGCTCATTTATCGCTATCGTTATTAACTTTTTCAAGAAAAAAACTATGCGAAAACCATTTTGAAATCATGAAGAAACAGTATGCAAAATTTCAGCAAAATCGGTTCAGTAGTTTTCACGGTAACCGATTACAACAATTTTAGTAAGTTTGCTTTATATATTAGTTAGACAAGCGGCTCCCCGTCTCGGCTTCGCCCGAGACTTACTAAATGGAACACCGTAGTGTGTTGACATGTAATATGAAACGTTTTTAGTTAGAAATTTTGCCTTTATTCCTGACACTTCTCAGAAAAAAAATCTTCTTACTAAAAACATATTTGTTCGTAAACCATATAGTTTAATTGGTCAAATAATAAGCTGTAAAATTAAAAAAAATATAATTATGCTGAAAAGTACCATGCAATTCTTATGCCATAAAATAATCGTTGGCCATAAGGAGCGGTTGATTTGCAGTTTCTCCCGTATAATTTACGAAAAGGGCTATTTTTGAAAGATGTTGAGGTTTTAAACACCCAAAAATATATATAAAAAAAAAATTTTTTTCTTTAATGTCACAAAACTTTATTACCAGAGTAACAAAGTCCTAAAGTTTAATCTCGACATTTTTTATTGCCACAAAAATACAAATATATTTTCAACTAATTTAAAAATTTGAATTTAGACCTAAAAAGATTGAAGAGATTACTGTGAGGGGAGGATGAATAACTAATATCTCTCGTAATGGATTCTTAATTTGTTAATTTTGAGGCTGCTCTTCCAATCTCGATAAACTTTCTGCGTCAGTTTCTTGACGCCTAAAATTGTATTTATTAGATACTTTTGAAGTTTTCCTTCCAATTCATCCTCTTGCGACTTTTGTGACCCATAAAGGCTATTTTCTGTCAACTTTGTTTAGTTCTAATATATTTGTTGGCAAGGTAGTTCGACGTCCGATTGCCCTAAAAAAGACCGGGGAGCTTCTTAAGTAAACTCTTTCTTGACTAATGTTTACAGCAATTGTGACTGCCTGGATACCTCTGGGTGATCTTCTCTGGCCTGCTGTTGAAAACCCAGACTGATCGGGATAAAAATTACAAAGTCCGAAGCTTTGGGGCTAGTTGTAAAGATCTTTCCCAACGTCTCCTGGTAAAACGTCGAAGATGTTGATATCTAAGGCATCTTTTTTTTGCAGACTTAGTTGTTTTAATGATCTAAGGTGGAGAGATTAGTAGAGATTGGTTCGTGATGCTTGCCCGTTGGAGATTATTTTGATTGTTTTGTTGGCTCAAGTTTTTCTTCCTTCGTAGCTGTAAGGTTCGCCCAGCGCAGACATTAGAGAGGATCGGTGATTCCTGGTTAAATGGTTAGAGTTGAGAGGGTCATATAAGGTCGTCGGTCACTGGGGTTTCCAGCCTTGCGACGAACAACTCTGCTCGTGACGTCTGCCAGTGAATAACTGAATTTGTTTAATAGTGGCCGGCTTTGCGTAGTTTTTTAGTCAACAAATGATGTTTCCGGAAATAGTAGTAACAATGTTTTTGTTGGCAAGGTAGTTTAAACTTAGGTGGCCCTTAAAGGAACATATGAGATTGAAGGTTAAGTAGTGAACGTAAATACTTATATGGGCCCTGAAAAAGGCCAGTGGTGAAATTTTTGGTTATTCCTTATTATTATTCTTGATGATGGAGAGGCAGCTGTTGATAGCTTGACTCTTACCCTCGAAGTCTGTGTACGGATACCGTACAGGAGAGAGATACACCACTGACCAAAATATATCTCGTCTTCAGGTCGTTCTCCGGATAACCAACCACTCATCGTTAGTCGGGGAAGTGGGCCTGGAGAATTCCTTCTCTGTAGGTATGCCGTTGGAACGACTACTTAGAAGTTGGCAGTTGTGGCTGGCCATACTCTTCAGAGCTGTCTTCCTTGGCCTACATTTGTAGTAAAAAAATTCTCTGACGGCACTAGGCCAGATTGTGGTACGGCCACATAACTCTGAAGTGTTGGATCAGGATGTGCTCTAGCTAGACACGTTTTCTGGTATTCTGCCAGAGACGTCATCGGTTAGAATAAATTTTTTATCGGTGGCCCTTGTCAATTCTGGAGGATCCTTGTTATAGTAGACCTAGATTACTTTCCCATTGGAGAAGAGCGTTATCGGTAACTGGGATACCTAGCTGCACGACTATCATCTACATTTTCGATGCAGCTTGATGAACTGCCAGTAGACGGTTGCAGAAACTTCTGCGACGCTCTGGCCTATGACAACTACACCTATTTTATTCTGCAGGTAGCTTCGATTTTATGTCGACGCCACCTACCGGATTCTACTGAACTAAAGTGAAAAGTTGGCGTATTTTTGCAAAACTTTGAGTTTGTTTATTGCTATTGTTTTTAAATTTTTGAAGATAAAAACCATACTAAAACCATCTAGGAAGTGTTAAGAATCAGTATTCAAAATTTATATTAGTAAGATTAGTTAGATAAACGACTTTTTTCTATGCAAAAGTAAAAATAAAGAAATAATATTCAAATGTAATATGATAATAATTTAGAAGTAGGAAATATTGTTTACAAAAAATGTATGTGTATGTAAAACACAATTAGTAAAATATTAAGTTACATTTTTTACTGTAAAAAAAAACAAAGTTAAATAATTATTATTTATTTTAATTTTTTTTTAATGTGTGAGAATCATTCGCAATATTATAAAACCAACTTATTTTACACGTGCAAATATTACGCATGCAAATTGAAGTACAATTAAAAGCTTATGTCAGCGCCATATTTTTATTATAGTCTGGTAATAAATTATAAGCAGCTTTAGTTTTTAAATTAAAAATAAGGTGACATAAAATAGCTTGAGCACTAGGTAAGTTAGTCAGTTATGAGTAAAATTGTAAAAAGTTTCAGTAGAGTAATGAATACAAAAAGATTAGAAGATTTTTACGAAACTAAATATTTTAAATTTTGTAAGAGTCTCGCAACATTTATCGGTATATCGTTTGATAGACCCAAGTTCGAAAGAATGATTTTAATATCCATAGTATTAACAATACTGATATCTGGGCTAGCTTTCACGGTAAGATAATTTTCTCCAATTAAATGTTCTGAATATCTTTTGGAACAGTTTTTAATTTACAAAAAGTGCTATACGTGTAAAAATATTTGTAATTAATTTTAAAAGCCAGTTACATTATTGTGAAAAGTTACAATCACTGTAAATTCGTTTAAGAAAATTCTACAAGATTTGTTTTGACCAATGATTCGTATACATACAACGTTAAATAACTGTTCACAATACTTTACAAAAAAAAAGAAATTTCAAAAATAGCCAGAGATCTTCAAATCAGTCGCCTGATTTTTTAAGCTTAAGAGAGTTGATGAACATACGAATTGGTATGTGAATTTGTTGAGATTTGGTGTAACTACTTATCTTGGCATAACCTATGTTTTAAAGTCGACATAGTGAAAAAAAAAATTTTTTTACACCTGTAGCATAGGAACAATCGTTAAAAATCTTGTGTTTCAACTTATTAGAAGAAATTTTATTTTACAAATGTACAATAAACTGATACTATTTTTTATGCGTTAGCTCATAGCATATAAAAAAATGTCATTAGTTTTATATCACACGTAAGAGGGCAGGGTACTTTACTAAGTATTTGCTAAAAATAATGTTGCTAACTAAGCCCAAACCGTTCATTCTCTACATTACGAAAATACATTGGTATTCAACTTACCAATTTTTAAATGAACACGCATAACGTGATTCAAAAGGATTACAGTAAATATATAAAAAAATAGCTGCTTTCCTATGATTATAGTCAAACATTTTCACTACTCGTTTTTTGCGGGAAATAAGTTTCAAATTAATAACACAGGCAATTTATTTTTTATCTATAAAAATGTTTTATGCACTTTATTTAAAATGCAATATTAAATATATACCATAAAAGTAACGGATGCTATGAAGATCAACACTAAATTTTTAGTAACAATCCTTAGAAGAATGGATACTGTAAATAGTTTAGCAAAAATTCACTGTGTCAACAGGCCATTTCTGAGCATATATTTCTTGATTGACCCGATACGCAAAGCACAAAATCTGCAAGCTAAAATACTTAAGTTTGTGAGAAAATGTTTTTGAAACGTATGATGACGTACATCTTTCAAGGTCTTCAACTCTTCACAACTGCATAAGCTTTTGTTAGTCATATTTAAATAATTTATATGTACATTTTTCATAAACTTTTTCATTAAAATTAAGCCTTACAACTATTCTTCTTCATAAGAGACTACAGTAACACTTAAAGCATCGTTGTTCCACATTATTAAAATTATTGAAAATATTCAAAATCTGCAGTTTTCTAAACTCTACATGGTTACTTTTTACAGTTTTCCTGCTTTCTCAGTATCGAAACACAATCATTGAACCTATTCAAAATTATTGATTAGTTTCCAGTACCATGTAGTAATGAACTTTTGCTGAAATTTTCAGGTCTGTGTGAAAGTATCAAAATATTTTTCAGAATTTATGTAGAGTAATTTGTAGAGATTAAAGTTGCTTTGATTGAATTGTTACTATAATTATAATTATAGAAGTAGTTTCATTCTTACTCTTTTCAATGATCAAAGTAAATAAAATTTAACATAATCCATGATAGATGGTTCCTCTACTAAAGTTTTTAAACGTGATATTCTTACTTTTTTAAATTCTTTGGAGACCATTTCTAACTCATAGTATTAGTGCCAGACTGAGAGGATCAGGCAGCAGGACACAAGGTTCAACAAACATCCCATATAAAAATTGATTTAGAACTCCTTGAAATTATGACACCCTACTGCTACATAGAACTTTTTTTTAATGTCAAACATTTATATATTTATATCTTCCTATATTAATCTGTAATGAATTCTCTGGAATTTCCCATTGTTGAAACCTTACAAGATTATCGAATGCCCTCCCTCCTATATCCTCTACAAATTTAAGATGGCCTCCATCCTCACAGTTAATTAATCGGAAAGGGACGATTATATTGTAACAAACGACGTTTTATTTTCATGATGAAGAGACATATTTGTTGAAAACATGAAGTTATTTCAACATTCTTTACATAAGGATACCAGTGTGACATATTAATAAATCCATAATTTCTTTTCTTTTTATGATTGTTCCGTCACGAAACAGAACTTTATGATCAGAATAAAACTTCGGGTTCAAGTTTAGAATCAATTGAGAGCCATTTATTCACGTAATTCAGTTTTAGGTTAAGAACAAAATTGACGGGGATCACTGCTCGTTTGTCGGTATGGTTCTGCCCGTTTTTTAAAAAACAATTTTACTTATTATCTTTTGGTCGTCATAGCAACCAAAAACGAAAAAGAAGACAACCAAAAAAGAATCGCCTATCGGCCCATCGTCTGCGATTGAATCCCTCTGTGTTCGCTCGCTCCGTAGATCCCTTCTTTTATCGGTATCTTTACCGGTGAAGGAAAAATAGCGTTCACGATCAACCCTTATTTGATTGATCGCAACGCGACCTTGAAGAAACTACAACTGTTTACTTAGTAAATAGACGACCCCCTTAATGATTAAAAAACTAAATTAACAAACGAACATTAACAATTGTAAAATAATAACAATGATCAATAGGTAGGAGGTGAAGCCACACTACTGTATTTAAATGTATCGTTCTATGTTATATGGTTGATTTGGCAGTTCACAGTTCCTCCTACTAATCCTTATTTTCCCTCTACAAAGTAAGAAAAAATTCGTGTTATTCACCATGATTTTAACCCATTTACAATCTGGATTAAAATCTCTAAGCTCCCTCACAGCCTTTCTACCAATATTTTAATGCCTCATCCCCCAGACTTTTTGCTAAAAAATGAGATAAAATTAATTAGTTGTTTCCGCTGTTTTGCACGCCCCTTTTATTTAATCCCCCACACCACCTTTGCAATTTCTCAGATGTTACTTAATTTATAATCGGAACATCAGTAAGAACAATAATTTTTTAATTGTACGCAAATTAGCATCTACAGCTAATCGAACCAGTAAATATCATTTTCCTGCGTCGGTGTTTTCGAGAGGCTGGTGAGCCCTCGGTAGGAAAAATAGGATTCACCACATAAGCGCCATCGCTCCTGGGCTACCTTACGTCCCTGGGGCTCTGCTTCGCAAGTCCCTCGTGCCGCAAAATAGCCTTAAAGACGATGGCACTTATCCAACGAAAATTACTATTTTCATTCGATCTTACTTTTTTAAGATAATCCTACAATATACTAGTTATTAGGAACTGATAAGAAAATTAGACATCACCATTAAGAAGTGATTCGATCATTGTCTCATTTTTCACTTTAATTTAAAAAAAAAGATGGACGTGGATAGTTCTGGAAATGAAATTCATTATTAATTGTTAGGATTGAGTTTTATTTACAATGTGTTACTTTAGTTAAGATTTAATATAATCGTAGACTGACTGTTCTATCATAAAACTTTTTTTACTAAAAAAAAACAGCTGCCTTGCGACCAAAAATTAGTACAAAAAGTAAATCATTCCCCCCATTTATTTATTCATTAAATTTATGCTGACAGATTTTTCACTGTTGATACAATTCAGCAGAGTTTGAAACAAATATTGACATAAATCAAATAGTATAATATTTTGCCACAAGAGCCAAAAGTACGGTATTTCTTCCCAGGTGTGTAATTATCTCCCAAGCCAAAGACGAGGAAGGCAAGCAGCCGGGAATCGATATCGTACTGTTGTAGTCCGTATTTTCTTCGTGCAAGTAGGTGGTCGGCGGGGATATTAGAAAGCGATCGAAGAGCCCATGGTGAGAGAAAAGAGCTTAATTTCAGGACTTTAGTTGGCACATTGAACGGTTAATAACATAATTTTTAGAGTTTAATCATGTTTGGGTTGTCAAACGTAGATGTAATTTGATGTATCATAAGGGTATTATTCGTAATTACTTTATTAAAAATAAGTCAACGTTTGTAGTGCATTAGTTTACTAACAGTGAATAAAATAGTGTGAGCCACATAAATGGACGGAACCGTCACTAATAGTCACTCACGTCATACTCACGTCACTCTATGAATTAATTTAGTTGTTTCTGCTTTAAAACAAGGTTATGTTACTAGCATTGAAGTTATGTCGATTCAAACTAGTATTATTTGCGCCTGAAGTGCATTGAGTTCTCAAAAGTCCTTAAATTACACACTTTTCTGGCATTAGATAACGCCCACACACTTGCACATATGGGGTAAAATAGTGGACCACCACTCAGGTCCAACGTGTTTCGTCCCGGAGCTGTTAGTGAACTCGTCAGTAAGGCATATCCAACAGCTCCTGTCTTAGACACCTACTTGGGGTGCTCACAATAAACTGGAACTTCCTTGTATACTAACTGATAGATAACCCTGCCACTTGCGGATAAGCAAAAGGAAGAGGTAACACGCCTAGTGGACAGTTAGCAAAGTATCATCTAGTAATAGCAGAGTCCCCCACATACGTAGCGAATAGCATATACAATTTTTTACCGTCTTCCATCAAAATATGATATTTTTTCTATGATTTCACGGAGAAGAGCGCAACATACCCTCGGTATACTGCCCTTTTGCCCGCAAAATCAGGGAAGAAACATTGTCTTTCATTGGAGGTATGGTAAAAATAAATAAAATGAATTATTATACTATAAGGCTTTTCTTAAGTATAAGATAATCTTAATTATTGTTTCAGCTATTAGGTATGATAACCAACTGGGGTGGCGATTTTTTAACATGGAGTGAACATATCATTGTTTCTTTGTTTTTGTTAGTGGCTCTGTTGGAATACTGTTTTGTACTACTTAATAAAAATAAGGTTATTATGTTAGATTTATGTGAAGTATAAAGCTTTACATGTAAATAAAATTATAATAAATATTTATATTTTTTTAAGATGCGCAAATTTTTGAAGAAACTCGCACTTAACTGGAGATTGATGGACAACTATACTGAAAAAGCAATCATGATAAAAAACTCCGATTTTGGATTACATCTAATTCAACTTATGTCATGTAATTATTTGAATGCAAACTACAATGCAAAAAAACAGATCTTCAAAATCTGGTGCAAATATATTGTAAATTGAGTTTATTACAGTATATTATGTGTCGATATAAGAAGATACAGCATTTTCTTCCAGGTGTTAAGTACTTAAGTATCGCCCAAGGTAAAGACAAGGGTAGTAAGCACCTGGCTGGAAATAAAGTACATTCTTCCTAAGTAACGTATGCAACTTTTGCCTTTCTCTGAAAACACTACCTATTTTCTTGACTTGAAAGTAGTAAGTGAGGATAAACTTCCAAATAAAAATTATTATTAATACTTACTACAATAATGCATTTAATATCTTGCACAACTGCCACACCTTTAAGCCTTGGAAACTGCCTTCCAAGCTGAAAGGTAAAGGTCACAACCACGTGGAGAACACCAAATCAATTTTTACTAAGTAATAATTCTGAACTCCTACCCAGAAAGGAATATGAATCTTTTGCCACTGAAATCTGATAAAAAAAATGTAGTTTTAACAAGTATATAGAAGAAAGATATAAAACGTATATTCCATCGTAAAAAAAAATCATCGTTTACGTTGCTCATTTTTTGCCAAGCCAAAGATAGTGCAAACAAAGATGATTCGTCTGTTGTGTTTTATTTTCTGGCAAAGATGCGTATGCGTTCATTTTGGATACTCACGCTAAAAATTTTGTATTTCACTAAAGTTCACAGTTTTAATGTTGAGTCATGTAAAAATATAAATCACAAACTTTTATCAGGGTCTTAAAACAAAATATTTTTTACAGGCATTTACCTTGCCAGTTTTATAATGGCTGGTCTGGCACCATTGATGCCAATATTTTTAGACTTATACGTACCATTAAATAATCCACGAGAGAAGATTCCCATAACAAAAGTCAATTTTGTTGCTAACTCAAAGAAACATGTTTTCATACACTATTTTGCATCTTTTATGTATCTTATGATAACCTCTTACACTATAGCCATAATTTTATTTGAATTTCTAACATCAATATTCCAAATAATCGGGATATTGAACGTTATCAAGTAAGATACATGCATTAGTTACAATATTAAGTAAATAACTATATTATCTAAAAAATTTTATTCATAAAAATAATGATTTATTTTTTTAGATATCGATTGTTTTTGGCGTTAACGGAACTTGCAAAGAAGGATAACGAATGTTATGACATGATCATCTCTGCTGCTAAATTACATAAAAAATGTTTAGAGTTAAGTATGCATTAATTGTTACAATTCTAATTCTTCCGTAATTATAAACAGTATTGCGTTAGTATAAATTATCAGCTACTTTATAATCTGTTAATTAATAAGAAGACATTAACTGTTTCACTTTCCTTTGCGTTTCCGTTGGAAAAAAACTATGCTCTAGCACAGTTACTATTATTTAGCTAAATAAATGAATATAATAGAAAAAAGTGCCATTTTAACTTGTCCTCGATCCTGGATCATATCTTTACGTATATAGAGTGTTACCAATTTTTCAACGTATATCTCGGTACCTCCTTTTTTTTAATGTAAAACGTTCAAGCATATTAAGTAGTCTCGAAAATAAAAGTAGTAAGAATAGCATATAAACTATTAGAATGAATCCATTTGTTTCAAGACAAGTCACATTGAGATTTTAGAAAAAAAAAACACCACAGTAATACAGTACATCAAAGATTATGTTTTCTTATGCAATGTCAGAAATTATTTTATCAAAATGTGGCACTTTACTTCCAGAAAGTAGGGAAAGCAGAGTAGATTCGATAAAGATATGAAAAAAAATTGTATATAGCTCAGTTTTTACATTTGATTCAGTTTATCTGAAAATATTTTATAAAAAATTCTACTCAAAATATTTATTTTAAGTTACTTTTTACTAAATTGTAACAGAACGAAATTTAAAATATGAAGTCTCAGCTGGAGTCATATTACGTTTTTATTCATACGTAGTTCTTGTTATTATTTTCACTATTTTATCTAATAAACTAATTTGTTATCTGTATTTGAAAAAACGTATAGCTTAGTAGATACAATGGAAACGACGTTTAACATTTTGTTTGCCATGAGTACTTTTATATTGTTAATGCTTCTTAGCATTACGCCAGTCTGTGTGAGTCTGCATTTTATAAACACTTTTACATCTACTTATATTATAAAATAACAGTTAAATGCAATAAAATTATTAATGTTATAGATTCTTGCAAGTGACAACTTTTTAGAGTCCACAAGACAAGTTTCATTAACTGTGGCTGTTGTAGGAAATTTATTTCTATTAAATTGGCCAGGACAGTTACTCATAAATGAGAGTGATGATTTATTTATAACTACGTAAACATAATTAATGCCACATTAAAGAAAGGTATGTGAAATTATCTATGATCACTCATCATCTTATTTACTCTTGCAGTTATATGGGAGAGTGGTATCAACTATCAAATAGATCGAAATGTTTGCTAAAAATTATAAGGTATCGATGCATGCAGCCTTGTACCATTACTGCGGGAAAATTTTGTGTTTTAAACTACGAGACTTTTGGACTGGTAAGTGTGATTTTTCATTTTAATCCCAATACCGATATAATCATTTTGTAAAGCAGTCATTGTATGTATGTATAAATTTGTTTTTAGATTATGAGAACAGGGTTTTCCTATATAACTTTTTTACGTTCCGTAAAACGGTAAGTTATTTTAACAGACTCAGTTTCAGGGAATTTTCGTCACTATATTGACTTTATAACAGCTTAGAAAGAGATTTATTGTATTATCTTTTGTATTTAATAAAAGCATGTAAAAATTAACAAAAAAAATCGTGGTAGTGTATGCTACTGATGCTTAAATAGGATTTTTGGATTTCATTATGACAGACTATTGACTACAAGCACATCTTAAGTGGCGGCACTAATGCCAGATTTCAGTACTAAATTTTCCAGCATGAAAACATTGGATCTTATGGGAACGGTTTTATCTTAAATAACTACAATTCTATTTTCATATGGCATTTTATAGAGCTGGTACTTAATACAAGACATTGGTATAGTTAATTAGAAAAAAAATTATTTAAGAGAAAACAAATCAGCAGCAGAACAAGAAAGTAAGGGTCACAGGGCTTTTCAGGTAAACAGCACGTATCAGCTATATCTATATACATGGCACATCTGATTCCCGAGCTGGTATGTAATTAATTTCGACTATGTAACGAAGAGAGTGTAGTAATCACTCAAAAATAATTTGAATTCTATAAAGTATAGCTATATCGTGTAAGAAGTACGAATTCCAAAAATTACCACATTGAAAAAAAATCGTAGTTAATCAAAATACAAATGTTCCCATAAGATCCAATACTTTTATGCAACAGCTTCGATAACTTAGTGGTTAGCGTGCTAGCCTCGTAGCCGAAAATGTTCGAGGGTTCGTGGATTCAAATCTCCTCTAAAATTATCAAGACTCTTTTCTCGGGCTTTCTCGTTGGCATAAGTATCCAGGATGCCGGAACACTACTGATCCAATTTTTAAAATAAATGGCCGATTTTTTTAGGGTGTCTGGACCTCCAGGGGGCCTCCTTTCTGAAGGAAAGAAGCACTTCGCCAGCTTATCGGGTAAAAAACCACTGTCGGTTATAAAAAGGTCAGTACAGCTACTTAGTTTAGATGCTTTTTTGGAAAGAATATCTTTCCATTAAACTTGATAGTAGCTGGGATGTGCTTGAGATAATTGCTGCACCCTGTAAATAGTATCCAGAAAGATGGATGACCGAGTCTTCTGAGGAGAACTTTGCAAGGGGCCTGCATGAAATACTTTCATACTTGGTGAAAAAAATGGTAATTATGCAAAAGGAACAAGGAAGGTAGATTTTAGGGACATAGGACACTTAAAAATCCAGCATGGGTGTACGTTATAATCCTAATACAATACAAATACTTTCATGCTAAAAAATTTGGTATTCGTAATTAACTCTGGTATTGGCGGCGCCACCTGAGATGTGCTCGCAGTCAATAGTACTACTCGAAATTTCATATGTAATTTTCTGTAGATGAAGCTATAAGTATATATGTATGCCCATGTTATAAAGAAATAAAATAAAATTACATTTCATTGTTTTCGTAGTCTTCTGCATGAGTATATTATTAAATTTATTTTTAAAAAGTATACGCAACAAAGAAATTATCAATATTACTTCTGAATTTATGAGTCTAATATTTATGTTATGACGCAAAGTTGGACTGCTCAAAAGAGTCTGCTCATGTAATAAATTAAATATTATTCTGATTAAGATGAAAGCACGAAAAAAAAGGCACTTCCATGAATCACGACCTTGGACCAAAAACTCTTGCACAAGAGTAACAAAGCCCTCATCGCAGAGAAAAATTCTTGTCCTCCACGTAAGTACGAGCTGCTAGAACCTCACTATACCCCAATAATGTCGATAACTTTCAACAACTTGTTCACAACCTTGACGAAAAACTTTACGAGGACCGTAAAACGATAGTCGTCATCCACGGAGTAAATTGGCTACCCGAAAGTGGAAATCTCCGACTTGCTTCAGCAAAAAGAATTTGGTTAATGGCCACTATGTACCTCAACATATCTGATCCTAACTTTCACACCATCTGTGACCTCAGGTCACTTGGAAGCACTTTTTTCAGAGTCGAGCAGAAGCGCTAATCAAACAACATTCCCCAATGCCACCGCTAGTAGTGTTTACATGGTAGCCTACTGCCACGCCACCTTCGTCTGCGGTTTCTGTAGCTTAAATGATGCCGTAGAAATTTGTCCAAAAAAGGATCTGCCAATTATTTCTCGCTGCGAAAACTGCTAGCACCGCTCCTTTTTCAGTTTAGTTATAATAATGAAAAAAAAAAAATTAGTTACTATTTAAAATAATTAAAAAAAGCATATTTTTTAGTTAACTAAAAATAAATGGAGCTTACTTTTATTAAAATTAAATAACAAACCAAAAAATAAAGTGTAAAATTAGATCACATCATGATAGTACGGCTTTTTATTTTTTACTTTTCACTTTGAAATCTCAATCAGTCTTGCCAAGTTTGAGTTCAATAAAATCCTTTTAGCGTCATGATTATTCATCTACTCTTAATTTTTTCATGAAATTACTAGTGTTTATGTACTAATTGGACATAAACATGTATACACATATGCATACTTACAAACATACATTTTTACATATACAAATCGGCGCATAAATACATAAACATAATTACTGGTTATTATTAACCTGATTGACAGTTACATCACTCAAACGACGATTTCTTTATCAAAAAAATATCGTGTTACTTTCTTTTCTGTAAAAACCAAGGTTAAATAATAAATGTACGTCATAACCTAACAGAGAGAAAACTGTTGGGTCCACCTAAGATCGAGTTATTTTTACTTTTTCTAAAATGTGTAAAATTTATTTACAATATTTCGAAATTAACTTATACGTGGAAACATTACGTATGCAAATGGAACTTCATTAAAAGCTTATGCCAGCACCATATTTTAATAACGTTCTAGTAATAAATAACTAGCAGCTCTAGTACTAAAATAAAGGAAAAGTTGACATGAAATAGCTTGAGCACTAGGTAAGTCAGTCAGTTATGAGTAAAATTGTACACAATTTTAGTATGACAATAAACACAATAATATCAAATGATTTGTACAATACTATAAATTATAAGCTTTGTGAAAATTTCTTAAGAATTATTGGTCTATCGTTTGATAGACCTGGGTTTAAAAGAATCATTTTGGTATCCGTAGTATTAACAATACTGATATCTGGAGAAGCATTTGCGGTAAGTGAATTTATTCCGATTGAATGTACTGACGATCTTCTAGCAAAAATTTTAATTCACAAAATTACTATACATGTGAAAACAATACAAATTAATTTCCAAAGTTAATTGCATAGATGCTAAAAGATCAAATTACAGTATATTTTTTTAAAACAAACTCTACAAGATTCATTTAGACTATGATTTGTATTCACACGGCGTTAAAGAATTGTTCACTACACTTGACAAAAGAAAAAAATTTTAAACAGTCACAGATCTTCAAATTAATCTCCTACTTCTATCACAAGCTTTATAACGTACAACCACGTTACTTACTTGATTCAAAGAATTTCTTATGTCCAAACAGAAACTTAAGGAAATTGATGTGTTTTCACATATTTTTGGTACATTTTAACAGTGATGAAAAAACGAGGTAGTACACTACAATATGCAAAGCTAATGTTCTCTTAGACATTTTTTACGTCTTTTAAAATTGATGTATTTATGTCTGATTGCTTCATCTCATCTCGTAGTAGTTAAGAGGAACGTGCTGAGGTGTCATCAAAAGCTTTACGTTTGAGTATATTGTACAAAATTTTTGATATTCAAAGTTGTACTTATTGACACGCAAAATCGTTTTTCCTCTTTCACTTGAATGTACTTGCATTTTATGCAATAACGAGATTACTCTTACGCTGACAAAATACTACAGCTGCTTCTTTACGAGCTAAAATAAAACCAGTATTTTTATACACCACAGTAAAATAAAAAGTTATATAAGATAAGCAGAATAATAATAACTTACCCTGGAAAAAAAGTAAACATTTCTTAACTCATGGTGAGCCAAAAATAGAATGTGATCAGCTGCAATCCGCACTTTCCTTGTATGAATACACTTGTATACAATCAATAACTATACAGTTCGTTATAAGATCAATTACCGTATGTTTTCTTTAAAAGCTTAGGTTCCACGCTTTCTTTCGAATTGTTATGAGATATTTGACAACGATGATATCGATTATTACCATAATTAGGAGATCAGTGTCCGCTTGTTTTCCCAAGAATTTTAAGCTTACAAATTTGTTTTAATTGTCTGTACGAATAAAGATGTACATATTGGGAACGAATTCCATTATGCCGCTTAAACACCCGAGCACCAGTTGCACTATGCATCATAATTTCATTATTTTTACGATTTTGGGAACCAATTCCATAACAGACTGTGGAAGCTTCAAAATATTTTTTGTAAGTAATTTGTGAAATTAAAAACTTTTTTAACGAAATTGTTACTAATTATGATTCAATTCTTCATTGATTATTGCATAGGTTAAGACAGACCAGCAGTCACTGAATTCTCTAATTGGAGCCAATTTATGTAATCGGCTTTTTCCATTAAGTAAACCTTCATTATAATTTTATTTGTAATATTAATTTTATAAATTGAAATGAATCTTCGAAAATTTTTCAATATCCTATACCAGTTCAAGGGGTGTAATTTTTTTATTTAAAAATTATTTTCCAGAAAAGTAGTAATATCTACAATACTTCTTTAACAAGTTAAAATATGCAGACATTATCGTTAAAAAATTGTATCTTTAAACAAATTTGTAGTTTTTATAAACATTAGTGGTTACTAATAAGTTTTTTAGATTAGCAAAGGATAATTATTAATTTCACAACTTTCTTAGAAAAGAATAGAAATAAATAATAACACTACAAGAGTCATTTACACTTTTTTTACACTTTTGCAAAGATCGATTTTTCTGAAATTTCCCTTCGTTTAAGAAAAGTATTTATAACAATCATATTGGCATTATATTATAAAACTTTTTTTTAAAGATTGACTTAAACAATATTTCACTATTAATATCATAAAGTTACGACATACTAACTATTTAGTTATGTGATTTTATTTGATGTCTTTAATAATGAAGTACGTTACAATTCAACATAACTCGTTATAAGTTAAATAATTTCTGTTCATTTATGAATTTAAGTATCGCTGGCGAGTGTCTTTGCGCTGTTGCTGCGAGTTTTTCTTTAATTTAACTCGCGGATTTTGCTGTGCGAAAGGTAGGGGGTCACACTCCCGCAAGGAGTGCGTATTTAATACACTTGTGCGAGTGTGTCTATTCCCCCTTCCCGCGTATTGTATAAAACATTTGATGAGGCTTGCCGCGAGTAGGTCTGGCTCGATCAGCACGCTTGCGGGACTCTCCCCGTCCAGACTTCGAGCGAAGTAGACGTACCTACGCAACAGCAATTATACTCGAGCAAGCAGTATAACGCAGCAAAGTCGTTTTTCGGGCTAAAGATGTGCCCAAGCAGCAGCAACACCGCAGAGATTTACTACTCCACGCTGGATTTGTAATATTTTGTGTCTTTAGCTCTTAAAGGCCTAAGCGATAGGGGCAGCATTCAACTGGATAAGAACTGCACGAANATATACAATTTCTCTACGTAATTTCTAATGCGTGATATCTTTACTTTATACTATCCTTATCAGCTTTTTTCTGACTTATAGTATTAGTGCCAGTGAAAGGGCCAAACTGCAGGACAACGTTTAATAAATATTCCATGTGATGATTGTTTTCAAACTCTTTAAAACTATCACACCGCAATTCTACATAAAACTTTCATTTAATGTCTAACTTTTATACATTTATATCTTCCTGCATCAATCTACGGTTTAGGTGAGGCAATTTACACTCCAAGCCTCATAGTTCCCAGAGTACCGACGACAGACCCTTAGAAAATAAGGGAAAATTCTCTTAAATTTTACCTTATTCTAACCCAACCAGATTTTTCAAGAGGCCCTCACCCTCCTCATAGCCCCCGTACATTTAAAGACAGTCCCCACCCCCAGAATTATTTTGTAGTAAAGGAATGATTATAATCTAATAAGAATAGTTTGGAATTATGATATAACTCACTAGTGTACGTAAATATATCTTTATATCGTATATGATGGTTCTGGCTGTTCACACCAACTTCTATTATCTGCTACTTATATTCCCTTCATAAAGTAAGGAAATATACGTGTTATTTACCACAATTTTGACCAATATAAACCAGGCGCCAGGGACGAAATAATATAAAAATGTGCATTTTTCGGACGGGAGCAATGTTTTGACTGATTCTTCAGCATTTTTTGCCGTGAATTACGATTATCACTACCCGCACTCTTTAAAAGTTGAACTTTATTTTTAAATTTAACAATTTATTGAGAAAAGTGACGTTTTTCGAGTTCTGATTTATATCACCTTTCCTGTGCATTTTTTGTTATACATACCTCGGAAGTCTTTTGTTACTTACTCAACTATCTAAAATGTAAGCTCAGGTAGAGGTCCCTAAGTATTTTTGTTTAACGGTAAATAGCGTTAGTAAGAAAAATTTTTAGCTTACTGTTTTATCGACTCGTATTTTCGTATAATTTCACACACTATCATTAAGAGAAAAAAAAGTTCCAGAAAAAAAAAACTATACTTCATGTAATTATTCAGTTTTAATTTACATTTTGTTACTTATGTTAAGACCTCATACAATCACACACTAACTGTTCTTATATTTTATCATTTTTATTGGAAAAAATCAGCTGCTTTGCGACCCAAAAATAGCACAAAAAGTTTAACTCTCCTATCCCTATTCCGTACATTCATTAAATTTAACGCTAACATATTTGTCACTGTTATTACAATTGAGTAGAATTTCAAAGTAAATTTCTATTATGAATTTAAATAAATAAAAATAATTCTTAAACACTCATGCTGTTCCTAAGTATAAAAGATTCTGAATTATTGTTTCAACTATTAGGTTTGATATCCAACTGGGGTGGCGATTTCTTAATGTGGAGTGAACATGTCATTGCTTCTTTATTATTTTTAGTGGCTTTATTAGTATACTGTTTTTGTCTATTTAACAAAAATAAGGTAGATATGTTTACTTAATACGGAGTATCGAGTTTTACATGTATGTTAAAATGTAATCAATTCTTACATTTTTTAAGTTGCACGAATGTTTGGAGATATTAGCACTTAACTGGAGATTGTTGGATAATCATACTGAAAAAGCAATCATGCCGATCGAACATGCTGATTTTGGATTACATCTACTCCATCTCATGTCACGTAATTATTCTAAATACCGACTATTGTGTAAAAAAACAGAACTACAAACTTGTTTATCAATAGTATTTATCAATAGTATAGCATATACTGTGTTAAAATAATAAGGTACAGCATTTCCTTTAGATGTTATTTGTTACCTGAGCTAAAGACTCGGTTAGCACTCAGCTGGAAATGAAGTACATTCTTCCTAAGTCATGTAGGTAATTTTTGCTTTTCTCTAGAATCACGACTTTTTTTCTTGACTTAAGCTGGTTCTTCCGTAACTCCCGAGTACAAGGTAATACTGTCAAGTTGATATTTATTAATGCTGCTTAAATTATAAACGATTATTTGTTTATATTAGTTATTGAGGCAAATTAAGAACTAATTAAAAATTTTAGATCATAATATACGATATAAATGTTCATAGGAATGATTATCTCAAATTCCTGCTTAACCTCACAATACGAGCTGTGGATACTTACCTATGATTTTAACATAGAAAACGAAAATGTATGCCTGTGTTTCTTTTAATATCTTTTGATTTAGTCCGTGAACACATATATTTCGATATATGTGTTCACGTATGTTAAGAATTGCATACGCTTTATGTTCAGTAAATAAATAACTAGGCTACAACTTTCAGTAAAAAAATGATTAGTCACCATAAGAGCAGATGTTTATAGTTTGATTTTCATTTATTAAAGTTTTGAAGGTTAGTGTATTGTAACTCAATAAATGACTTCTCAAAAATTTATGCCATTCTGTTCATAATCATTTCATGAAAAAACCACTTTAAGAGTAGCGAGTGAGGATAACGTTCAACATAAAATTATTATTAATACTTACTACAACGCCCGATTAAATGTCTTGGAAAACTGCCTCACCTATCAGCTTTGGAAACTGCCTTCCAAGCTAGAAGGCGAGAGTACTAGGAAAATACCGAAGTAATTTCTTGTAAAAGGAGATTCTGATTTTCTACCCAGGAGGGAATGTAAATCTTTTTCCACTAAAATCAGATGAAAAAAAATGTAGTTTTAGAAAGAATGTAGCATGATAGTATGAAACGTTTTGTAACGTGAAAGTAAAAAAAGCATCATTTGTGTTGCTAATTACTTACCAAGCTAAAGAAAGTGCGAACAAAGCTTTTTGTGTATCAGTTTCTGACAAAGATGCATACTTGTTCATTTCAGATTCTCACGCTAACAACTTTATATTTAACTAAAGTTCATAGTTTTAATGTTAGGACATTTAAATATATAAATCATAAATTTTTATCAGGGTCTTAAAACAAAATATTTTTTACAGGTATTTACCTTGCTGGTTTCTCTATGGTCGTTCTGGCACCGTTAATAACAATGTTTTTAGATTTATATGTACCACTGGATAATCCACGAGCTGAAATTCCCATTACAAAAGTCAATTTTGTTGCTGATCCAAAAAAACATGTTTTTATGCACTATTTCACATCTTTTGTATATCTTATGACAACCTGTTACACCATACTTACGATTTTAGTTCAATTTTTAACAGCTGTATTCCAAATAATTGGGTATTAAACGTCATCAAGTAAGAAGTGTAGTCCCGTTGGTGCCTTTCTGTCTCCTGTCCGAGTGCGACATAGCTGCGAGGTGTTTCTGGGGACTCCTGGACAACATCTGTATAAAGTTGGTACTTTATTTTTTTTGTTCGATGTTATTTTGCATTTTTCTCTCCTTTCGAGTTTAAAAAATTAAAACTCGAATAAAAAACTCTTTGGAGGCAGAAAGTTTGCTGTCTCGCATCAGTGTCACAAGGCCACATACGAGTTCCATTCATATTTGTATTTCTGATATACATCCATAACATACAACAGACTATTGTGCGGAATTCTATGTTATTATCTTTGGTTTGAGTATGATATTCATAAATAGAGTTCTTGCTTCGTCGTATTAACTCGGGGTTTTAATCAAAGAATAATTCTAGCAACACCGGCCCAAGTTATAAAGGCTTCTTCTGATTCCCTTAAGGGACCTTAAGTATTTAACTATGATGTACGTCTCTTTTGATTAATATACTTATAAAAATTGATTTAATCACAATTGTATTTATTATCTTCCCATATCCCACTGTCCGAACCACCTTCTCAAATACCACGTCAGTGTGGTATGTTTCAAGCTGCGTACCTTCTAGGAAAGCTATTGCAGTAAAATTTTGTGGATAAGGATATCGGAAAAATCTTTAGTGAATCTCAAATTTGGTATGCTGACAAGTGTCTGATTCTAAAGCTGTACTTTACGTCTAAAAGGATGTTGTTTTCCTTGACGTGCTTGTTTAGGCGGGTAAAAGATAATGCTTTCGGTGACTTTGCTGGGCAGAAAGGGTAAACTAATAAGTGTATGGCTTAAGAAATCGCTGAGAAACTTTCTTAGCTTCAGGAAGTAGATGACCTAAGCCTCCATCTACGAACTTGGGAAATAACAAAGACGTATCATGGCGTTTGTGATACCACGAATCGCCATGATGGATTTTTGAGGCAGGATTTTAAGGATGCTATTAAAGATGCTGTCTCTATCAGGGGCTTTCTGAGTTTTTTAAAAGTGAATGATATATTTGATTTTTAAAGTTGTGCAGTCTAACTTCATTGAGAAAATTAGATGCGGTGCGTTACTTATGCAATCTTACATAGTACACACACTAACGAACACTTTTGCCAGAGCAATATAAATTTGTTTTAAGGTTCAAAAAATATATGTCGTTTGTCAACTTGGTAAAAAAGTTTTAAACAAATCGCCCATTTTTCCCTGAAAGACTACTGGACGATGTTTTACGTATTTGACGCAATGCCGCACAATTTTCAACAGTGTTGTATTTTCGAGGGCAACAATATTGGATATTTTTGTTCATCAGAAATCTGTGCGTTGCGAAGCCGGCCACCTTCATGAAATAAACCGTTGGGATCAATAAAAGGGTTGAGCGCTGCTAGTTTCGTATTTTTTGTAGAACCGATTTTCTCGATCTGCCTAATTTCCTTTTTAAACTGCTCATATTAAATCAATTTCAATAATCTCCATTCTGCTCTGGATCCATCTCTGGATCCATCTCCCAGCCATCCCGAGTGATTCATGGTTTTGAATAGCCGAAAAGTGCCAACGCAAACAATACGCAAGTGAATTAAGTAGCAACTGATAGGATGAAAAGCGCCTATAACTTAATGGATCCTGACTTTGTGGATCCTGTGACGAGGGATTGGGCCTCGGGACCTTTGAAGGCAGAACTTCATTAGCAGTGAGTGAAAAATAGGTTGGAGTCCTTAGTCCTGAAAGTTTGACGTTGGGATTTCTCGCAGATTTGGGCCAATTTTTCTCTGATTGGTACAGTCATTTCATCCCTGAACTCCATGTATCATTCTGAATGAACTCGGCTGGAACTTGACAACTAGAAAGAAAGTCAGCGAAATTGTTTTTGCTGGAGACATGACGCCATTCGATAATACTCGAGAACTCTTGGATTTCTGTGACACGGTTTCCTTCAAATACCTTAAGAGCTTGTGTAGGCTTTTTAATCCGCTGCAAAACGATCTCTGAATCGGACCAAAACACGACGTTGTGGAATTAAACTTCAAATGATTCTAAAAACTCTCTAAACAATCTCATTAGCGTTAGAGCGCCACACAATTCAAGCCAGGGAATGGTGGTTTGCTTGACTGGAGCTACCCAAGACTTGGCGCATGCTAAGCGAACGAGGACTTGGTAGGTTTTATTAATTGATCTTAAGTATATGCAAGCACCATATCCTCGCTTGCTTGCGTCGCAAAATCCGTGCATCTCAATCGCTACTGCACCGGGTAAAATAAGATGTCAAGGGAACGATACTTTCTCCAATCAATCTAGTTGCTCTGCGAATAAAAGCCACCTGGTGTGTAGTTCTTGCGGCACTAATTCATCCCACCCTACCTTTGCCTTCCAACAATCCTGCATGATGACCTTAGCTGCGAATACGACTGACCCTAAAAGCCCTAGGGGATCGAAAATCTTTGCGATTTTGGATATAATGACTCGTTAAGTGACAGTTTGGGGCATTTTTATTCGTTTTACTACATATGAAAAACAATCTAATTGGGAGTCTCAAGATATACTTAAAGTTTTAACTATCGGATCCCCCTCTGTTAAGCTATCCATTTTAAAGACCCTCCCTTCCGAATCGTCAAGTGCATAAGCGTGATTTGAAGCCCATTTTCTTATAGGAAACCTCCCACTAGCTAACAATTAAATTAACTCATTACGAGTCTGCAAAATCTCCTGTAAAGAATTCGCCCCAGTAAGTAGATCATCTACATAAAAATTCCAGTTCAAGATAACACTAGCCCTAGGGAAATTTGCCCTTTTATCCTCTGCTAACTGATGAATCGTCCTAATAGCTAGAAAGGGAGTTGACGACACTCCAAAAGTAACCGTGTTCAGCTCATAAGTCCTAATTCTACCCTGATGTACCCATAGAATTCGTTGATAGGACCGGTCCCGGGGATCTACCAAAATCTGTCTATACATTTTTTCTATGTCGTAACTATATAACGACGTAAGTATGAGTGCGAAACCTGAGGAGGTGGTTGAAGAGTTTGGGTTGAATTGTAGGCCCCGCCATGAGCATATCATTCAGCGAAAGATTTTTATCGGTCTTAAAAGGAGCATCGAAGACTATGCGGGTCTTCGTTGTGGTACTAGATGGTTTAACAACGGCGTGATGGGGCATACAATGTCCCCCAGCACCCTTATCCTCTATCAGTGTCATGTAACCGGAGTCTATATATTCCTGCATAACCTTCGTATATTCTACTCCGAGGTTAAGATTACCCTTAAATCGATGTCTCGTAGCTTACAATAGCTGGAAGGCCTTAGAACGAGAATGCCCTAATTCTGGATTTGATGATTTAAATGGCAACCTGACGATGTACCTACCACTATCATCACGTCTAGTATTCCGTACATAATTATTTTTGCATGCACTTTCTTTCGTGGTATAAACTGACTGAGTGCTAAATTCCTCTAATTCCTGAAATTTCGAGAGCTGTTCGTTCGATTCTACCAAATTACATGTAGTAACGCCCTCTTGATTTGGATTAATGCCTTCTACTATTACCCACCCTAGCTCAGTTTTTTGTAAATATAAATCGCAATTATTTCTTGACAGATGAAGTTGCCCAATAGATAGGAATGAGAGAGTTTCACCTGAGCCTATGAAGATGTCAACAGAACGTGGAACATGGAACTGTGGGTCAGCTAATCGAATTCCATTAGGTATGTCGATTGCTTCTCGAGGAAAGGGCTTATTAGGAATAGCACTAGTTATATTCGGGACGATCAGGCAGTTTAACTTTTTTTGGACGACAAGCCAATTTACCCGAACAGAGGTATGAGGATCAGCGGGGATTCCGGGATAACCAAGGATTTCGGGGAAATGATCCAGGGAATCAGAGTGCACGAAGTAACCCAACCGAAGGGTATGGAGTACACAGTGTAACAAGGCAAATTGAGCCTCCCGGATCATGTCGCTCTCGCTAACGCAACGCGTATAACGTCACCGGCAAAGGTGTACCTTCCCGAAATTATTTTTTCGTTTTGGCTCCCGGAAAAAGGGAGAAGAGGACGACGCGACGCGGAACACAGTAGCAACAGTGGCGAAAATATACGCATAAGCGCGCGTACCACTGTTCGGGTCACGGCGGTGGCCCTCGGATATGAGAGAGAGAGAAGAAGTGAAAGTCGAGAGGTACGTGCTATGGTTGCAGCCGGACGGGCTGAGTTAGTCTCGAATCAAGAGCCTTCGCACGCGTAGTAGCCAGAGGTTTGTGAGCGAGAGAGAGAGAGAGAGAAAGTGCAAGAGAAAGTTGTTGGCTAAACAAGAGAGAGAGAGAGAGAGAAGAGAAAGCTGCTGTGTCCCCGTCGTCGAAGACCATTACCACGAGGAGGAGACCCAGGACGAGAAGGAGAGCAACCGCAGGACGAGAGAGAGAGAGAGAGAGAGTAGGACCGCCGCCGTGAGCTCCGCGGACTCACCAGCAGCCCGAGGCCCAGCAGGACGCCATACGCCGTTACCGCGAGTCAGAGAGCCGAGAGGTAGCGTGTTTTCCCTCCATTTTTTTTGTGCATCGTGCTAGGGCTCGCGAGCGCCGGTAGGCTTCCAGGTCGAAGTCCCGGAGTATACAGAGGACTAAGAGAGAGAGAGAGAGAGAGAGAGAGAGAGAGAGAGAGAGAGAGAAAGAACCAGGTTATGGGAAGTCGCGGATGCATGCTCGGAAGTGCCGAATCTTTGGGGTGTTCGCGCGTTTCCACTCCAGGTGTGTAGGAAGAGAGAGAGAGATTTTGATTTGATTTGAAAGCTATTTATTTATGCCAAGGGCATTACACCCGAACGGCAATTATTGATATACAAAGATTTTATAATATTGATAGTTTCTATAGCATTGAGAAATGGTTACAGAATTTTTACAGATTTTAATTCAATTTAAACGGCGATAGTTTAACATAGCTATCCATACATATACATATATATTCGTTAATTTACATTTGATTGCACTTAATTTTAGTTTCATTTACAGTATGCCCTACATTTGAGAAAGACAAGTAATAGTTAATAACAACAAAATATTTTCAGTCTTGTCATAATGACTTAATAGAGCTTACAATCATAAACATAAGCGTGCTTAGTAGCCAGTCCCCCTGTTTTTTTAAATAAAAACGGTAAAGAGTTGTCTTAAAAACGTTCAGCGAATCAACCTAATACTCAGTGGGATAGTATCCAACAACCGCATAAGTCTCTGCGAAAAGGCTGATGCGTATGACGATAGCGATACAGTGGGAATCATAAATGTCGGCCGATCACGACGCGCGGAACAGTGGAGCCCATCCGCAAATCGGGGAAGTAAGTCGAACAAGTACGAAGGCTCACCCGAGGCCAAGAGTTTATAGGCAAACACAGCAAGAAAGTACTCCCTTCTAAAGCTTGGCCGTCACCAACCCAACCTTTTATAGTACTGAGAGAGTGATGTATCCCTCCTCAACCGAAAGATGTACCTAACAACAGTATTAGACAGACGATCGAGCTTGGTGACCAGGTACCGTGAAAGACCCATGTAGACTAAGCAGGCGTAATCAAAGTAGGGAACAACAAGACTCACAGCAAGAGCAGCTCTAAGTTGAGGTGACAGGGTGCCACCCCGATACCGGAGACGATACAACACACCATGTTACCTTGAGCATATTGTTGCAACGTGGGCGTTCCATGAAAGGTCACTCGACAGCGTCACCCCCAAGTCCTTAACCGAACTAACAAGTGGGATCACCTTCCCATTAGCCAGCAAGGGAGGTATGGCGTCAACGTCAATTCCCATTAAATTATAACAAGTGATCAGAAGCATAGCACGCAACTTTCCAAAATGGAGCTGAAGACCAAACTCAGACGCCCAGGCTAAAACCCTCCCGATATCCTCATTGAAACTGCCCACAGCTCCAGCAATCTCCAAAGGCCTGCACTGCATGTACACCTGCAAATCATCCGCAAAAAGTATTCCCGTACTATAAGACAGTACCGCCAAAATAGAATCCATCACAATTAAAAACAAAATTGGTCCCAGAGAAGAGCCCTGAGGCACACCCAACGTACACGGCAGAAAATCAGTCTGTACCCCATCCAGCCCAACATCAGCCTGCGATCGGTCAGACAAGTACGAGTGGAACCACCTATTAGCGTCTGAAGAGAAGTTCATCCTGCTCATAGCCTTTAGCAGGACCACATGCCTGATGGAATCGTATGCACGCCTGAAATCAAACAGCACCAAAATCGTGACCTTTTCAGCATCCATCCCAACGCGAACATCCTCCGTCAACTTAAGTAGAGCAGACTGCGTGCTATGGCCCCTCCGAAAATCCGATTGCATGGGCGAAAGAAGTCGCCGACCCTCCAAGTAAGACACCACCTGTCGCGACATAAGAACGTCCGGAACCTTCGCAAAATGCACCATATTCGCAACAGGACGCACATCAGAAGGGCCAATGGGTTGCGCAATCTTAGAGAGCGGCACGATCACAGACCGACGCCAAGGTGCAGGATACCTGCAAGACGCAAACGAGCGATTGATAAGGCTGGTGAGGAACGATACAATTGCGGCAAGGAAGCCACGAAAATATGAGAGAGACAGCCCATCCAAGCTTCTACCCCGTGAACGAACCATGCAATGTGCAATCGCCTGAGACACGCCCACAAACGACACCGGAGCCAATGAGAAGCCATCAGGCCGGGCACCAGCATCATCCAAGATATCCTCCAGCTCCCACACGGTGCACGGCAAGTGAGCACAAGACATCGCCGAGAAGTGCCGGGACAGCGCCACCGGTGAAATAAAATGTAATGGTGATCGCTGTGAGCCTCCAACTATTCCAAATCTACGGAGAGCCAGCATCACCGGTGCGGCGAGCAATCCTATACACACGATCACGCGTCTTACAACGCTCACGCAGTTCTGCATTAAACCCGGGCGCTGGCCTACGATGCTGCCTCCTCTCCATCAGCGGCGCATGGATATCCAGAGACAACCTCAATACCTCCTGGAAGTGCCCAAGTAATGTATCCACGTCCACACCACCATCCACATCGACCCTTGCCAACCTCGACGATACCGCAGCCGAGAAATCCTCAGCCGAGAAGTGTCGAAACTTACGAATTCGTGGCAAAACCCTAAAGCGTAATCTATATACAAATAATCGTGACCGTTGATGTATGGAGCATCAGACGACACTACAGACCGCACCACTTCGTTTGAATTTGTTACTATTACATCGATCCAAGTATCAGCTAACGGACAATGGTGCGTTGCACCTGTAGGCGCAAGGTACATTTAATTCTCAAGAATCAACCACTGCAGGTGGCGCGCGTAGTAATCGTCTCCCAGTATATCGGAGTTCAAGTCACCCGCTATTACAATATCTGAAAAGCGTCCCGAGCTAGCCTGAATTGTGCCAAAAAAATCAGTGAGAACATCACCCTTCGGATGCCTGTACATGGACGCAAAGAGCATACGTTGCCCTCTTCCAGGCCGTAAATCCAATAACATGTACTCAGTTTCATTCAGACGCGTTATCTGTGGTGTCGCTATAATCCGAAAGGACAAATTATGCCGTATAAAACGAGCAACACCTCTACCCTGCATAAACTCACGCCTCCCATTGTTCGTTCTGAGGCTTCTGTCATTCCGCACAAGAGTGTAACCAGGCAACTCGAAAAGCGACGAACAGTGGTGCGGTGTTAGCCAAGACTCTGAGATCGGACAGCACGTCTGTATTATTTTGCTCTAGAAGAAGTCGCACTTCGGGAAGATGCTCACGCAAAGAACTGGCATTCAATTGAGCGATACTAAGAAAACCCCGAAGCCCCACACCATCCCGACAAACATTAGATCTTGAACGTCATTTGAGAGATCTTAAATCATCCTCCGAGGCAACACAGTGGCGCTCCGACCTATCATCTCGCTTAACATGTTAGCCCAAACGTACTTGTTATTAAGGTTCTTTGCTGTGGCTTTAGTTTTTAATAATAACGAATAAGTAGCGGAAGACAACGTTGGATAAAGCTTTATTACATTGTTGGCAGTGAATTCCGGATAGAGGTCTGTAAACTTCAAGTCACCAAAAGCTTTTTTCTTTCGCAGAATGAAGTCACGTGCCGAAGTTGACTTAAGCCAACTAGCAAATGAGCCAAACCCACCCTCGCCGCCAAGCCCCAACCCCTCCGCACGCTTACTAACCAATGGCCGAACCTCAATAATATCGGACATAACGGCCTGCAAACTCAAAACCATCATTATTCTGTTTGCAACCTCAGATAGGTCATACCCCCTATTAAGAGGCAAACCCGTTACTCTCAACTCATCGGCGAAATTGTCAGGGTATTCCCTCACACTATCAGGGCAATCAAGTCTAGTTCTCAATGCAGCATTTGACGCTTCCAACTTATTAATGCGGCGTTCATGGTCATCTAAACGACGCTCAACACACTTGATGGACTCTTGAACTGATCGACTGGAGCTTCTGATTTCCGCAAAAAGGACAGCAAACTGTTCCGAGGGTGAGAAAGATTCCCAACCCAACAAACAGGTCATCACCGGATGCACTCGTGGCAACACCTTCGTTCGATCCCTCAAGAATATTATCCACATTCAAATCCATATCGGAGTCAAAGTTTGACATATCTGAATGATGAACGGACGGTACAACTACTCCCCTGGCAACGTCAAATTGGCGAGAGCGTCGGTCAACCTGAGGCTGAGACAAGGCACGAGAGGACGCAGGTCTGGCACGACGCACCAACTCCGATAGCGCACGGGCACAACAATTGTCGGTTCCCGCGTTTAGGGGTATTCTAAAAAAACACGATTTATGATAAGATCAATTACACGAATTGCAAGTCCTACCGCTACTCGAAACCTTGCGCAAACATCCAGAGCACAAGACAACCCCACCAAGCATCTATCCCACAGAGTTGTCATACTTAACAAAAACAATCTACTTGTATTAAAGCGTTACGCTAGTAGGGCGCTAAAAATGTATACAAATTAAACAGATAGATAAATACACAAACAATAATGTAAAATATACTACATAAAAATACCCACTTACGCTAGCACACTAAGTTTACTAATAGTTCTAAGGATCGTGTTAAAATAATTTTAAATTTTAGAGGGCAAACTAACAGTACAGAACCGGCATACCAAGCACGCAATCACTATATAACAGTAAAACAATAGAACAAATTAACAATAAGACAGTTGGATACCGTACAAAATATAAAGTAGTCAGCACAACTTAATAAACTAGCTTCAGAAATCTCATTGGATGTGCTCATTCATTACAGATGCTCTCTCAGCTAATCTCTATATCGTTCGAGGCTGCTAATAGAGTCTAACTGTTCAAATTTGAGCAGTTATCAGCAATAGCGACCCAGAATTAGCCAACAGATGTCACCACTGAGCGAGCCGAGACAACCTCCCGACCCCAACACTTCCAGGCCTGGAGATGATGCACTAACAGCTGGACACGGCAGCAACACTAGTGGCACCGACAGGCAGTCCAAGGCCTTAACCGCAATACCCTGGACGTTACTCAGCCTCCGCAACAACACTACAATGTAGGGATGCAAGTGACGCCTCACCCAGCAGAGCTGTAGGAGTCGGTCAGGAAAGTCTCCTAACCTCCAAAGGCCTCCGTTGTAGATTCAAGCTCACCGTGGTTCAGATTACTTGAAGGAGCCCGTAGCTAGTTGCTCAAAAGTTGCGCGAGTCTACCAGCGAGCGAATCTACAACAAATTGAATAAAATGCATGGCAGTAAAACACGAAAAAGCACAAACCTGGAGGAGCACGCAAGAGGCACGTCCAGTCACACTCACCGTAGAGAGAGAGAGAGACCGAGAGAGGGAGAGTGTTTAGAGTGTTTAGAAGTTTATTACGCCTCGGGAAGGATCCCCATCTGGCCAAATTGAATTACAAATGTTAAGCAAATTATAAACTAAAACTAAAAACTAAGGTCTACAGCAAAATGTCCGCTTAAGATTAAGTACAGATGGTAACACTAAAACTAATTTATTCAAAGCAAAAAAATAAAATAAAGTAAAATAAAATAGCAGGCAGAGGTATGGCAGGGTTTCCCAAAGCATGGCTTTGAAGGTCTGGTAGGTGTAGTCGCTAAGGTTGATGGGTGCAAGTGAGTTTAAAAGGTCTGAGGCTTGAATGTAAAACGCATCATCACGAGCTCTGGTGCGGGAGGGTGGGTCTATGAGGGCGACGTAGGTTGCGTTGAGTTGAGGCTGTTTGAGATGCAGGGCGAAAACGATTTGCGAGATAAGCGGGACATTGATGACGAATGACGTTGAAAGCCAGACACCCCAGATGGTACTCCCGTCTCCATCGCTCCGAGAGCCAGCCCAACTGTAGTCTCCAAGGTGTGACGTGTGCAATTCTCGGTATTGAGCTCACTACAAAGCGGACACAGGCGTTAATAGCCAGTTGCATTTTTAAATTCCTAGTTGTGTCAAGGTTGAAGAATACAGATGAGGCATAGTCTAGATGGGGAAGGACGAGGGTCTCGACGAGCGACTTTCTGAGGCTACGTGACAGGGCATGTCTGTGAAATCTGAGTGATCGCAGTGTTTGATGCACTCTCTGATTAATTCTGTTTATTTGAGGAGACCAGTGTAGTGTTGGCGTGAAGACGACCCCCAGATTCGTACCCCTCTCCACAACGGGGATCTGTACACCATAGATGTGGATGGGGATGAGAGATGATAAGTCGAGACGAGTGATGTAGGCAAGGCTGCCCAGTATCATGGCCTTAGACTTTAGTGGGTTAAGTCGAAGGCCGTTTCAGTGGGCCCAAGATGCCACCGATTCAAGGTCGCGATTCAGGCGAGCAATGCCCTGATTTATGGAGTCGAATGAACAGTGGAGGTAAAGTTGGGTGTCATCGGCATAAATCATGTGGTTTGTGTGTGAAAGGGAGGCCGGGAGGTCGTTTATGTACAGTGAAAAAAGGAGAGGGCCAAGGACACTGCCCTGGGGCACGCCCACAGGAGCGGAGCACCAGCCAGAGACAGCGCCCCCATCCCCTCCCCCAATGGCCTGGTGACGGTTAAGGAGGTAACTATGGATTAAAGCTAAGGCGCTGCTGGAGAGGTTGTAACTTTTAAGTTTATTCAAAAGCTTCAGGTGGGGAACTGTATCGAAGGCTTTTGAAAAATCAAGTAATACCAAAATCGTGATCTCCTGACGATTTATCGCCTCTCTTATATCTTCAGTCACGCCAAGGAGGGCGGACTGAGTGATATGTCCAATTTAATGCATTAGTATCCGAGATATGGTCAGAGAGCTGTCGAAATAAGATGCGTTCGAAGGCCTTGGAGATTTCACAGAGGGAAGCTATGGGGCGGGTGTCGGAGGGTGAGATAAGTTGACGCGTCTTAGCCAGAGGGAGGAGTAGGGCCCTCTTCCACAAAGAGGGAAAATGCGAGAGCTGAATGAGACTATTGAATAAAAGGGTAAGGAATGGTAGAATGACTATGAGGGAAAGACGTAGCATTTTATTAGACAGACCATCATGACCCACTGCCTTTGACGACAATGGGGTGATTGATTGATGAACTTCCTCTGACGATGTGAGCTTGAAACTGATAGGGAGTGTAACGGATTCTGATGACGGGGCGTCAGCAAGAAGTTCATGTAAATCATTTTGAGTGAGCGGTGTTGTGGAAGCTGTTGCCGAGATGTATGTGGAGATGAGTGTGTCTGGGGAAAAAAATCTGGGTAGGCGTTGGTAGAGTAGGGCTAGTGAAATTGAGTTTACGAATGGTAGACCATTTCTCTTTCGGATTTGAAGATGAGTTGATGAGATGGGCGAAGTAAGAGTTTTTGGCTGTGGAGAGGGTGTTTGAGACCCCGCTGCGGAGACAGCGATAAATCTGTATTTCAGACGGCAGCCCCGAGCGCCGGGCGTCACGGTATGCGCGATCTCTTGCCAACATCATGGATCTAATTTGCGGAGTAATCCATGGCTTTCTTTGCAACGAGAGGGTGATCTTCCTAATTGGTGCAAGACCGTCGAATGCTCCAAGTACCGCCGCCGAAAAGTGCTCCGTGATGTCGTCCAGCGAGTCAGGACTTAAGTCGTTAGTGAGCGTTGTCAGGGAGGCTAGGAGGCAATGATACGAGAAGAGAGTGCTTCAGTGTTGATATGCTTCAGGTTACACGCTGTAATGATTTTTGAGATGGGTGGAATCTGAATATAATGAAGAGCAACTTCGATCCAGTCATGAACGGCGATGAATGGTGATGTGGACTGTTGATGGTGAATAAGTGCGGAGGGGTCTTTAATGATGAAAAGGTCTATCCAGGTATGAGATGGGTTGTTACGATAAAAGGCGTGATGTGTCGGATTGGATGGAACGAGATGGAGTGAGCTTTCAGCGATCTTAGTGGTTCAAAACTGGGATGAGAAGGACGACGTGAGCATGTTAATGTTGAAGTCTCCTGTGATGACAATATTTGAGTAGGCAGGCAGATGATCAGAGAGTATGTCGAAGAACTGGTGTGGTGAAGCAGCTGAAGGATAGCGGTAGACTATGGCTAGTAGAGTTTTGTGGGAAGCTATGGATAATTCGAGTATGAGAAATTCTGGTGTATTATCAAAGTCTGGATCTGAGCCTGCAAGGATGGTGGTCTTGAATGCGTCACGAATGTAGGCACCAACCCCCCCTCCTTCCCCTCCCTGTCCACGCAAAACAAAGAATAGCCATCAAGGCCAACAACCGCATCCGGGGTATCCGATGTAAGAAACGTTTCTGTAATGGCTATGACGTCCGGTGATCTATCTGTGGCTAGAAGCTCTAGTTGTGTGTAGTGTGCATGGTTCAGTCGGTTTATGTTAATGTGGATGATGCGGATGGAGTTTGAGTTTTAACTTTTGCGGGTAGGCAAGTGTGAGGGAGCTAGTCATTGTCCCAGCTGAGGGGCCTGCGGTGACAGGCGAGCAAGGTCCGCCTCTGAGCTGATGGGCACAAGGTCTGCCATGCGATTCGGCCGCATGAAGATCTGTAGGTTGCGAACCACCGGAGGCAGATACTTCAGGCAACGCTGAGCCTCCCGGACCTTAAGCAGAAGGTTGAAAAGTGGTGCAGGCCAGAGAGGACGACAAAAAATGGGCGTGCTTCCTCCCGACCCGAACAGGTCCTGAGCCCTTACGCCCCTCAAGCGGTAAGACTGTGAGACAATGAGATCGCGAACCCGAGCCGTGGCAAATTCAGCCACCAATGAGAATGGCTGCGCTGCTCCCGTTGCGGTCGCCTGGGTGGCACCTACAGAGGCAGCCTGGGTCGGGGCCTTACCGATCCATGGTCTGATCTGGGCGATGAGATTCGCACAGTCTGGCAGCCCAATGGCCTCCAGGACTCTGATCACGCATGGACGGTATTGATCTGGGGGTGATGGTGGAAGACTAATAAAACGGATTTCCAAGGGGTCAGGCGTCGAGGCCCCGGCTTCAAGGGCGCTGAGACGGGTTTCATGACTATTCACTGTGATCATCAGCTCGAGGTTGTTGCTTGTATAAATCGCAAAAAAGCTACTAAACCAGGCTGGAGTGTCAGACGGTAGTATGGAAGGCGTAGTGTTCATAATGGGTGGAGGAGCGTTTAGTGAGGTACGTGCTGGTCTATTGGGCGTTTGAGGGGAAACCGTGGAGCAATAAGAGTCAGAAGAGATCGATGTACTGGAGAAGTTAATGGTTCTGGGGGTCTTGGTAATCTGTGATGACAGCGGGGAGACAGGCAAGATGAAGCGCTTATTGGCAGATATTGGGAAAATCGAGGAAGTTGGGGGGTAGCACAGGTGGTAACAGAGGGGTTGGTAGTAGTAGTGGTTAAGAGAGGTATCGCCAGAGAGAAGCTCATGCGCAGAAACTGTTGAGGGATGCAACACTTGACCTTCCTGCGGTTACTAACGGTTGGTGACACTGGGCAGAACGAGTGGAACAACCCAGAGCATTGCGTGCAGACGGCCCTGGTGTGCGTTCCTAAAATAGGTGAATTACAGATATTACAATTTGGAGAATCAGGCATCTAAGCATGCGCAGAAAAATCACACAAACAAAATTGTCATGCACGTAAAGTAAAGTAGAAGTAAGAGTATATGTATAGATGGAGTAACAGCCACGCGGCAGGGCCAGCTACACTGTATCGCCGTATACTTATCGTCGGGTAACATGCGCACAGCTCAGCTTGACTGCTTGACCGACAGGCAGACGTTTAATCGGTGTCTAGTGTGTTAAACATGCGGTAAAGCGCTGTGCACACTCGGGTGGCAGAATTTGAAACACTCTTCACAATCACTACGATCATGCAGGCCGACATGCAGGGCTTGTGAGAAGGTATCTGCGCATCAGGTTGGTTGACCTGGGTAGCGAGAAAGGGACAATTAGCTGTGCTGAGGAGTTTGGCACCTGATCAAGTCGGTGGGGCGAGAGCCGGAAGATCTCCTACCCTCCAAAGCCTCCACTGCAGATTCAGACCTGCCGAGGCTCCAATAATACAAAGAAGCCTATAGTTCAATGATCAAGAGAATGCACGAGCCTACCGGCAGGAGAATCTGCAACAAATAGAAAAAAAACGCACGACAGTAGGACGCAAAAGGTACAGACCTGTGGGAGCACACAGGAAGCACGTCCAGTCACACTCACCGAGCAGCAGAGAGCGAGAGAGAGAGAGAGAGAGAGAGAGAAAGAGAGAGAGAGGACCGGGACTAGGGACTGAAGGGGATAAGGAGCAGGTTACCGAGAGACAGTGATGGTGTGAGAGAGAGAGAGAGAGAGAGAGAGAGGCTTGGTGAGAAAGGTTAATACGGGACGTGAAGAAAAGGGCGCGACAACAGAGAGCAGGTGTGTAGCTGGCCGGGAAAAGGACAGGGACGAGAGGTTTCGTGTGAGGGTGCGCGTGTTTGTGCGTGCGTGACGTGACTGGGAGCGTTAGGGCAGTGGCTCCGTCTGGTCTCAGGACCCCGAACGTGCGCTCGTGGTTCGCGTGGTGAGGCGGAACCGCTGTAGCACCGTCGAGGAGTTGTGTAGAGCAGTGTGGAGAGTGCAATAAACGATTTCCTTACTTGACGCGGTAGCATTTCCCAAAATTATTTTCTCTCGGTAGAACAAGAGGAGAAATCCCGTACAACTCCCCTTTTCAGGAGCAGAATCCAAGAGGACGAGGGACCCGGAGAACGTACGAGACGAGGCATCCACTTCCTGCGTACCCCCCCCCCCTTTTTATTCCCAGGTACCAAGGTAGCGTGACAACGGGCCTAGGTCTCAGGCCATCAAACTCCTGAAGGGCTAGGGAGTGAACTTTTTAGGAGAGGATGGGGAGGAGGACGCGGAAGAGGTCTTGGAACAACTGGAGGATTGTCAAGGGAGCGCGGAATTCAACGTCCGAGAACTTCTGAGTGCAGTGCCTTGCGTATTATCAAAGGGAGCGAGCCGCTGATTTCGTACAATCAAAGGAGAGTTAAGAGATTGGGAGGAGTTTAAGGTGTCTTTCTGGAGACAGTATATAGGAGAATACGATGAGGAGGATCTTTGGGATGACTTGCGTCGGCGCACCCAAGGCAAGACAGAGAAAATCGTGGTGTATCTGTGCTAATTCAAATACATCGTCTCACGATTTTTGGTGCCACCCTCTACGAGATCGGTAGTAGAACTGACGCGACGAAACTTGTTGCCGGAGTATCACCGGGTGATGTCTGACAGACTGGTCATGAGTCTAGATGATATTGAGACTCATGGTTTGTGGTGGGAGAGACAGAAGGAGCTGGACAGCCGCTATGTCCCGCCCCCACCAGCGGACAAAATTCACGTACCCAGTGCAGGGTTCTCTGGAGCTCCAATGGTCAAAACCAAGATCGCGTGCGTGGCTGACGCCAGTGAGGGGGAAGAGTCAAAGGAGGAGAATGCGTCAACCAAGAAGACGGGAAACCAGGGGAGAAAGAACGGCAAGGGAGGAAATAAACAAGTGAACGGAGATAGTGAGGTTAGGAAGGAGACAACGAGCCCAGAGTCATGGTATTTGACTTTGTTCGTTTACGCTTCAAAAAAACATGGCAAAAATATTTCTACTTAATTAGTGTAAAATTAAATTATATGCTATACAAATTTGTACCTACACGTCTCAAATTAGGAAAAATTAAAAAAAATTTTTTTTCTTCTTTTATTAGTTTATTTAGAAAAACAATAACTTCAATAAAGTATGTATATAATAAATAGCATTACAAACACTTTTAATAATATCATGTAGTACGGTCGTTTTGCAAAGTAAAAATAATACGATACAAAGTTACATCGATTTATTGTACTCTACCCTTAGTGTAGAGTTAAATAAGCTTTATTAAGTGAAGCTGTATTAAGTAATTAAATGTAATAATCGAGCCTCTTCAGTTTAAAAATTTTAAAATTAACTATTAATTGCTTAAAAATAATTTTTTGGTGATATTAGTTGTAAAATAGCATGTATAGTTTCATGTTTCGTGAATTAGGTCATGTTCCGTCCGTCGGTACATTTATCTTATCTGGGAAACGACCTGAAGACGAGATATTCTTTGGTCAGTGGCGTACTTTCCTCCCTCATGTACGGTCTCCGTGCACAGAGACTCCAAGGGTAAGAGTCAAGCTACCCGCAGCTGGGTCTCTATCATCAAGAATAATTATAAGAAATAACTGGAAATTCCACCACTGGTTCGTTTCAGGGCCAATATAAGTATTTACGTTCACTACTTAACCATCAATCTCATTGGTTCTTTTAAGGGCCACCTAAATTTAAACTACCTTGTTAACAAATACATTTTTACTACCATATCCGGAAATATTATTCGTTGACTAAAAGACTATATAAAGCTAGCCACTATTAAACCAAGTCAGTCTTACAGTGACAGATGTCACGAGCAGAGTTGTTCGTCGCAAGGCTGGAACCTCGGTGACAACCCTATATTACCCTTTCGACTGTAAGCATTCAACCAGGAATCACCGATCCTCTCCAAGGTCTGCGTTGGGCAAACCTATAACAGCTATGATGGAAAAAAAACTTGAGCCAACGGGACAGCTTCCACTGGACAAGTATCACTAACCAATCTCCCCATCTAAGATCACCAAAACAACTGAATCTGCAACTAAAAAAGGTGCTTTAGATACCAACGTCTTCGACGTTATACCGGGGGACGTTGGCAAAGAGCACTACAACTAGCCCCAAAGCTTCGGACTTTGTAATTTTTCTCCCAATCAGTCTGGGTCTTCAACAGCAAGCCAGAGAAGATTACCCTGAGGTATCCAGGCAGTCACAATTGCTGTTTAACTTAAAAAGCTCACTGGTCTTTTTTAGGGCCATCGGACGTCGAACTACCTTGCCAACAAATATATTAGAACTTAACAAAGTTGACAGAAAATAGCCTTTAGGGGTCACAAAAGTTGCAAGAGGATGAATTGAAAGGAAAACTTTAAATGTATCTAATGAATATAATTTTACCAGCACCGTCAAAATCGACAAATAAAGAATCTATCATGTGAAAGATCAGCTTTTCATTGGACCCTCACAGTAATCTCTTGAAAATTTCAGATTTTTAAATAAGTAGAAATAGTAGTTTTCCTACGAGTTTGAAAAGTCTCTGTTTGCGAACCAAGAGGTTTGCGGCCCGAGCCGAAGGCGAGGTCCGTAACGAGGTTCGTAAAGGAGACTTTTCGAACGAGTATCGGAAAACTGCTTTTTTGCCCGAGGAAGTACCAGCCTCCCAAAACCACCCGAGGGCGGAAAA
>NW_019379616.1:844269-886910 GCF_000648655.2 Copidosoma floridanum | reverse complement strand
TGAGTACTGCCATTTTCTTTATGTTTTAAACAGTATGAAAATTATAGTAAAGTAATTAAAAATAGCTGGAAAATGAAAAAATCTTTTTTTTTAATGGGTACCCTCCTAAAAAAAAGTCTTCAAAAATACATATAATGGAAAAATCAAATTTTTTTAAGCTGTTTACCGTGATTAAAATTGCAATTTTATGCTTGAATAATGGTTCTGAAGATTATGGTAGCCACTTCCAAAAAAATTTCGTTAAAAAAAGTTGTGTGCTAATTATTTATAAATTTTTTCAAATTTTTTTAACTGTTGCAAGGTGAAAAAGAAATTAAAGCGTGAAAACTATTTTTTTTAGGGTTTCCCGCAACGGGAAATTTGTTTTAAGGATTTATAGGACTTGATTTCTTTTCATTTTGTGACCTAGAAAGTAATAAAAAAAAATTTTAATAAGGGTATTTTACCCCTCCTTTACCAAGGATACCCTCTGTAGTGTATATCATGCTGGATCATGAAACTTAGCTGCTACATTGTTGTATCTATTATGTTGAATTCAGAAAAACTTTACACAACCTAGCGAATCCTACTTTAGATACATTTTTTTTTCCTGTAATGATGTAAAGAAAAAGGTATGCGTAGCTGTTTAAGGATTGCCACTGTACTTGATTTGTTTGCAAATAAGGTATGTTACATCTTTTTACTTTTACGACAAAATATCAAAAATTAATTGACAGATGTGACTTTGACAAAAAAAAAAAAAAAAAAAGCTTAGAAAGAATCACATGATTCGTATATGAGCCTACAGTAAACTATTTTTCAGACGTCAAAAGATGTTGACATTTGCAAGAAAATAATGTGTCAAAAATATGTACCCATGGTAAAGTCGTTTGATTTTTTGTACCTATTTATCTACAAGAGTAACGAAAACACAAGCGCAAAGATCAAGAAATTTAATATCACTGCCATGCCCATTTCATCCCATTTCATACCTCAAAATTATGCTGACAAAGTTTCAGTAACAATCAGAATACAAAAACCTCGCCCTAATCATCATGAAAAATCATTAGGCATGAAAAAACATTTCAAACCAAAAGTACACCAAAAAAACAACGCTTCAAAGTATTCAGCACTTAAACTGTCGAGGAAACTTTTCACGGGCAACTTACGCATTTGTGGCCAGTACAATAGCAACAATGCGTACATAGAATAAATACACGCTGTGAGCGCATTTGTGCGAGCGACGAAGGGTAATAAAACAGAGTAACAAGTCGTTGTGGTCGTCCGTGACCGCAAGACACCAAACGGCTCGACAGAAAATCATAACAAAATACACTACTCCCGTGTATATATATACGTACAGACGTACCTCCACAGCTGCCGCGAGAGTACTCTCTTTTTCTGTACGTATATGTACATCGAAGCTATAGGTGCCGATTCGCCTAATCGAGATAATATACGCCAGGAGGAGCAAGTATAAGTTTAAGTAGCAGTGGCCAAGGCAGAGCTTTAATACGCGTACACAAACGTTGTACATATAATTTCGTACAAGTGGAGTAGGATACGTACGTACGTAGACGCAATTCAGCAAGCAAGTATGTAGGTAAGAGCACAAGCGGTGGCGGCAAAATTTCTGTCGTGCGTAATGCCGTATAAATAATACTCGTGACCCGGTGCTGCGATCAGTCTAAGAACGGCCGGCCTACCTGTCGCAACACGAGCGCGCACGCACCTACTCGTGATAAGAAAAAAAAAAAAAAAAAAAGAAAATTGAGTCCAAGTTGTTGCTGATAGCTGGTAATATCAGCAACAAATCGTTTCGGTGGACCACGACGGGGTGGGGGACTTTCTCGAGAGACCAGGAAGATAAAGAGAGAGAGAGAGAGTGAGACAAAACCTTTGCCCGCCGGCTGTTACCATTGTCGTCGTTTTTACTCCCGCGCTGTCACTTTCGATTGTACCTCTCTCTTTTTTCACCAACTCTTGAGCCAGCATTGGAAAGCCACGTTGTAAAACGCCGAAACATGTCGCACGACAATTACGCCTTCACCGGTAGCACGGTAAGTTCCTCCGTTCTCTTTATTCGCGGCTTTCTTTATATTCCAGATATTGGTCCTTTTCACTCTCGTTTCTGGCCATTTTTAAGTTTCGCTACCGATTTCGATCGTTTTCACGGAAGCTTTTGATCCCGCGTTTCATCAGGCGAACACGGGGGTGGTTGTTAGTAAACGCGGCTCGCGTTGGAGTACACTAATCGCGATCGGTCACTTTTTCTTCTTGCGTATCGCCGTTACCAGCAAAAATGTTTGCCAGGATAGCAGATAATTGTTGCATTATATGAAAATGGTGTGCATAAAAAAAATTGTTTCTTGGTTTTGGATTTCTTCGTAGTTGTCAAGTGGGATTTCGAAAGCATTAGTAATACTTTTCGAGAATGCGGTTTCGTAGAGTGATAACTGTCCATAAATAATACATTCGACCATCACAAAGATTATATCACGGATTTCTAGGCGCTATCGTTACGCGAAGTTTGCTACTGCAAGGAGTGTAGCACGTTTTATCTCACTTGGGCCAAGTGCGTTAATTTATAGTTATTACTCATCTTGAATTAGCAAATTGATGTAATTACGATATGAAACTGCAGGAAAATTTGACTATGGTTTTACAATTGATTTCGAAATTATGCTAGAACTATGAAGAGGAAGATTAATTAATGAGATTCTGGGTTCTTGAGGAAACTAAAAGACCATTGTGTTTACATTTTTTATCAATTTTTACTACAGCTCATCGCTGAAATGACGCGAAATCAACAACAAAGAGTTGAAAAGAGTACATTATCATGATCTCATTGCCGTACATTTCTTCCGATGATTTTCACAATTGGTTCAAATATTGACAAAGTAATCGTCTTACAGTAATTAACCAACTTTCCTGTTTTGAGCCGTATTTCTCTCGTACAATTACAAAACGATGAAACTACAATAACGAGCCAAAGTTTTCTATCATACGAATCATCAATAATAATCAGTAAAAGGTTCCTCATGGACGTTCGTTTGAAACTGAAAATTATGATAACGACTTTTTCTCCATAACAACGATCGCACCCTAACGTGTACAGCATAGTCTTGTGAGCCATGTCACTAAAGTCATCGATGTTGCGATTCACAGTCATCGACAACACCTGTTCACTAGATGGTTGAAATTCTCCGCCGTTAATTAAAGAAACTCGTTACAACCACACTCGTTCGGTAGTCGGAATATTCCACCGAGTGTGACAATTGATATTATCACACTACACGTCACGCACGACATTCCGTGCAAACTGGTTTTGCCGTTTTTATTGCAACTGCGAGGAGTTTCATGCATCGCACGACTTGACGGACACGAGGATAATAACCGTTGCAACGAATTTTCCATTAACTCACAGGTGGGGGACACGCGTTGGGCTGCCAGGGCGGACGATACTTTTCCATCCACGGTCTGGTTGGATTTCCACCTGGTGGTGGCATCTAAATCTAAGCAACGCACAGGACTAATAGAGTCATCGTGAATCCGCGCGCCGCGCATTATCGCACGAGCAGTTGCCTCGAAGGAAGTTAGCGCCTCGCGGCTTTTGAGGCCAGTCCAATTAATACCGAAGGCTTGCACGCATTTCCAGCTCGCCGAGCGTTTTTCCGTTCGAAGGAATCTTTGTCTGCATCGTATCGAGAAAAAAAAAAAAAAAAAAAAAAAACCTCATGCCTCCGTTTTCGCGACCACTGCTTCCCAACGGCTCGCGGTGTCGTCTTTCCTGCCTGATATTGTGTTATTTTCTTTCGCCAGTTACAGAGTCGCCCGGTACATCGGGTCTTTTCTCTTCCGAGAAAAATTGCGAGGAGACGTCGCGACTGTGGGTAACCCAATATTTCGCTCGAGCAAACTGTTGACGAGGCTCTGCGACGAGTCTTATCGTTTTTCGCAACGTACTCCGTGTATAGGTACCGGCTCGCAATCATTGCACCGAGTGGAAAATTTGCCCCGGCGGTAGCCGATCGGATCGGGTGCGAGCCTATCTGCGTACAATACAGCCAGCGGGAAATATTATCGGCAACAACAGGTGTGTGTGTGCGCCGATGATGCTCGAGCACCGATTAACTTTTCGGTATCTTTTTCAGCTTTACGAGGGATAAACACGCAATCGTATCTGTTTTCATTGCCGAGGAGATAATTGCCGAGTGTTTGTACAGCCGCGAGTTTCTTGGGGGAGCAGTTGTTGCAAGAGCCTTCGCGACACATTTTTCACCATTGTTTTCTTTTCTTTTTTCTTTTTTTCTCTTTTTTTTTCTTTTGATGAATGAATTGGCAGAGATGGACGATGTTCATTCAATCGGATACGTACATTAATCGATGATTGCTCGTTGATTTTTTGTTTTTCGATGTCAAACGGGTAGGCCATGAACTCTGTATACTGTATTTCCTGATGACACACCTTTTCTTCCCACTCGCCTGGGAAGAACATAATTATGACTCTTACACAATTATCTTTTAGCTGTAGCAGGAATTACCGAAATGTTTGTGATTCATCATGATGGTGAGGTCTATTTGGACATTGACCTTATACATAACACGTATTTGCTAAAAGTATTGGCAAACACACAAGTCCTAAGTCATACGAAAAATTTTAGTTCCAATGACACGGCTAATGGTAAAAATTGTAGTACCGCAGTAGATTTTACTTTAGTTGGCGTTATACAAGATATAAAAATATGATCTAAAATAACTATTGTTGCAAATAATATCCATCATGAGGCAAAATAAATTTTTTTTGGAAAAATTGAACATAAACGTAACGAAAAACATAAAATATGGCACCTTTTATTGCCTTACAACCAAGAAGAACCAATGAAATTAAAAGTGGTGTGTTTTTATGTGTTGCAATCGGTCAAAATATTTCATCAAACATTTATATTCATACACTGCAATAATTGACTCATAAAAAGGCTTACGGTTGTATGATAGTTTTGTAGATTATATGCATACCGTTCAGTGTATTCCTTATCATACATGTAAATAATGATGACTTAGTGTTTTACGAATAGTTATAAGCAACGACCAATTCACCAAAGTTCAAAATTTCGTAAACGTTTACATATATATACCTTATATATTGTTGATAAATGTTATTTCGGAATTTTCACCTCGCTTCAGTTAATCATTGATGAAGCTTAATACTTGGAATGAAATTTTTCTGTTTTTGTCAAGTTAATTTTAACTAAAGAATTCTAAATTTTATTTAATTTAAAAATTCAACCTTTCTTTCAAATAAACATCCATCTATTTTTACTGTGTTAAACGTAAAACATATTGCGCACTATTTTGTAATTCAAATTTGTTTGCATATTCTCTGATGGTATAAAGTTTAGCTTGATACATGCGTTTGAGTTTTTCTTTTCATATTTTAACATTGCAAGCAACATGACTATCATTGTTTTTTTTTTTAAATTGGTAATGATTTACATAAAGTCTTGCTCATAAAGCTTATAACTTTATTCTATTAAATATTTATCTATACTTTTCTTGATATCAGCGTCATTAACACAAGAATATTAAATGAAAAATAGAATCATAACAATGATTGTACGAAAAAAAGCTATTCTCTGTGTGCGATTCATCACTAGTCACTTTTCTATATGTATTCTCATCAGAAAGTTCGACCTATTTGCATGAGGCAGTTGATTCAACTTATTAATACTGCGTAAAATAGCCGTAAATTCGTCAACGAGGTATTGAAAAATCACCAAAAAGTCACCATTTGCTAAGTCTGAAAACTGAATCGCCAACGAAAGTAAAAAATCCCCACTTTTTCAATAAATCGCCATATTTGGTCACCCTGCTATACGCGTAGGTACTCCGTTACAATCGTACCTAGGACATTTGTCACAAAACTGTACTCACAACGCATACTGTCGCAAAAAAATCGATACAAAAGTACAACCTGACTACACTTACAAATACTCATCGATGTTTAACTGCTAATGTTGAAATCATTACAAAAATACTCATTTCTCTACCTAAGCATCGTTGAAAAAAATCTCATAGCAATGTATACTTTTCACTATTCGTGAGTAATGTCGGATCTCGCTGTCGTTGATACCACGCGTTGTTCGCAGAACATAAAACTTATTCGGTTATTCAAATTTGTGAATATTCAACAAAAAAACTATTCAACCACGACAATTTATGCCATACCTGTTTGCTAATTAGGTGTTATCGCATAGTAGATTTTTATTACTCAAACATAATGTAGTAGTACCTAGTACAGTTCTATCGTCACAACAATACAAGTAACGCGATTCGTTTTTTCTCGTTTAAAATGACATTGAAAAAATATTGAATCTGATTACTTTTAGTCGGGAGCACAGCTTGGGATGCAATTGCAGGTGTTTCAACTAATTTGGAGCGCCAATCGCCAAAGTAAATTCACGTTAGGTGATGAATATTTTGGCCCCTGCGAGAGAGGTAGGTTTTTTTTGCAATAAATGTTCACTACACGCTGAGCCACGAAACGTATATATAGGTATACACTCACGCGGGAGCGCGCGCTAAAACGCTCTGAACGTTTATTGCAAAAAAAAATCTTGCCATTCAACTTTTCGACATTTTATTTTTTGGAGATTGTAGAGGAAGGTTTACAGTTTATAATTTAGTGTTGTAACATATGAAAATGAGTTTATTTAACACTGTCGTGGAGCTCTGAAAATTGGAGAAAATGCATTTTTTGAAACTTTGGGAATTTTTTACTCGAAAACAGTGGGGCTTAGGTATATACATTTCAATTGGTTTTTTGTTCCAAATGTGCCAAATAATCTGAGAATATTTTTTTCAGGTCGAAAAAACAACTTTGACGAAATTGTTTATAAAAAAAACTGTTTAAACAATAACTGACCACATTCTTGGGTGGCAAGATGAACTTTTAGATACATTACTATATTTTGAACAAGAAAGCACAAAAAAATTAGGTGCGAATAATTTTTCCCGGTTCATCACTGTTTGAGCCCGATCTATGTATATGGCAGTGAAAACTTGACATTTCACTACTAGTTTCTCTCTCTCTTATAACAGCCCAAGTGCAACGTAAGTCGCACGTACCGCACCATATTCATTTTTCACGAGAACTTTAATTAATTATTTGTAAAAGTCACATTCTTACATCAGTTTTATTCCAAAAAGATGAAAATTACTAAATAAAATATTCTTCTATGACTTCGGCACCTTAAAATTATCAATTTTTGCTGAAGCAACGACTTTCTTACATCATTTTATCGGTTGGGCCGGGAAATGGGCAGTTTATCGGTTAGGTCTTGTACCGATTACGGAAAATGAGTAACTCGAATCATTTCAAAAGTTTGTTTGGACGAAAGTACACTTGAAAAGGATATGCTTTCAGATCCTAACTCAATTTTGAAAAAAAATTGAGATTAATCGGTTTGTCTGGGAAGCCACGGATGTAGCCCATAGCGCTTGAGGTACAAAATCTAACGACACCCAAAAAGAGAGCCAAACACGATTTTCACGCGGGCAAGCTACGGAGCATGTGTCAAAACTCACGTGCACGACAGCTGCGCACGTGACGTGCACAGCCGTTGCTCTCTCTGTTCGGCGCATAGCGGTGCACAGACTCTCTCTCTATCTTGGCGGTAAACGTTTACGCGGAGCCGCGGAAGCAAACGAATGTACTATAGGAGCACCCCAAGCCACATGTAAAGAAATTTGGTTCTATTCGCGACCTCGGGGAGTATCGCTGAATCACGTGGTAGCAAATTTAGACGGTAAAGTCTAAAGATCTTTCACGGCCTAAGTATATCGTTTTTGCGTCAGTCCAGTAGATAACAACACCACCCGACCCACTTCCGTATGGTGGTGTGGTTACGCAACTGCGGAATGCGTGAAGTGAGTCTTGGAAAAAGCCTCAAGAGAGAGAGAGAGGTTCTGCGGACCTGCCTCTTACTCTTTACAGCTTCTCATGGGCTTCCCACATGACACAGTGGCGCAGTGACGCACTATCTAACGCAACGAGCAGCTATATTGCTCACTATTGTACAATTTATTTGGCACTGAATCCCCCCCCTTTCTTACCGATTCCGGGACGATATACTTTTCCGCTTACGGTATATATAATATGAATAAATTGATGTTTCATCGAGAGATATCTTTCAAGTTCATTGGACGCGTACTCGTATCTTTTCCTCGTTTTCTCGGAACAAGATGATTTTCGAATGGATGCCGAGCTCTGGGTGGATTCCTCTCTGATAAATTGCTATGTTTGTTGGCAGGAGCGCGTACCTACCACTGCTGATTCGGACCTGAAAACCAACATTTTTTTTTTTTTTTTTTTTTTATGACGCATCTGCATGTGACCACGTACTCGCAGCGAAGTAATTACACGAGTAGGATTTTCATTCGTATCGTGTGATAATTGTTTATACTCACATGTACACCCCGTACTAAAATAGCAGAGCTCGAGGGTGTGGTGTGCGTCGAATGAGTCAATATAAAGTACCGCTTTACATGGTTTATCACTGGCTGCGACAAGAGTAATTCGTGGCCGTATTTCGGAAATTCCCAAATTTCTTTTAAAAATCATCGTTCCTCGGGTTTAATGTGTACAATCGCTGTAGAGTTAATGACTGTTTGTTTGCAGTGACGCACCGAGAAAGTGGGATAAAAACAATGAATCGACAACAAAAATAATTACTATTTTGTCCCACCGGCTTTTCATTTTTGATAGCTGGTATGGTTTTTGTATCGAGCGAAAAATTTTGGCATCGTTCATCTCAGCACATATTTGCAAGTTGAAAAAGAAAAAAATATCGCACTTACAAGATGTTCTTTTGGTTGCGTAAGACTAACTTTTGTATAAAATTTACTCTCAGCCAACTAGAGTTGATCCAATACCCAAATCTTCAATGTATCTACAAATGCTCAGAGAGCTCGTAACAGCCCATTTTTTCGTATATTTAAAATATCTCTCTAAAGTTATTGAATCGGTCAAATTTTACTGCGAATTAGTAAAATGTCGTTTACTCATCACAATGAGTCAACGACTTTTCACTTATAATTAGTCAATATTGAATAATTTGACTGATCTAACTTTAGAGGGTGATTAATCTAGTAGCCGCTTGTGTCAAAATAACTTTTTTTACCCATACAAAACACATCCGTTACTGGGATTATGATTAGTTTCATGAGATTATGATTTAGCTGTATATCATCAATTAAAAAAAAAAAAAATGATTCGGAAGGAATACTTGACCTGAAGTTCCAAGCTTTTTGTGTACTGACGTACTCACAACTGCTGAGTCGTACGTTTGAAATATAAACTGAGTAGCTAACAATCGAATTAAAGAAATATCTGATGGTGACAACGATATCTTATAATATTCTAAGAAATCCTTTCGATCTCTGTTTTCAGCACCAAAATTAATCTTTCAGTACAAATTAAAAATTTTTTTTTAAAAAAAAAAAAAAAAANGCACAATTAAATTTTTTTATCTGTAGTCGCGCAAAAAAGTCTTGTCAAATGTGTTTTAATGCCTATAATTTTTTTGAGGAGACTGTACGCCCGACAACGGAAACTTGGATATAATTGCATTCAGTATACTACAACATATGTAAAAAAAACCAGTTACAATTTTTTTATAATACACAATAGAAATTTGGTGTCCCACTACTTGGCCCGATTTTAGTGTTAATCCGCTATAAGTTTATGACTTTACGAAAACTGAAATTTCATTGTGACTACGGTAGTTCCTTTTATTCAAAGAGTGAGCAAAATTTCAAATCTTGATAATCCTTGTCCGTTTGCATATATCTTTGTTTATCAGCAAAGAATTTAGATTATTTTTCTTTTTATTGCTTTCGCCGACTTACCCCTAGTATGAGAATGAAGTTCTATAAAAATAGACTTGTTACTTAAACATTATATAGTTAATATGACAATGAGCATTTATCCAGTCACCAACTTTTATCACGTTTTTATGGAAAAACTAGGAGTACAAGATATCTTAAAAAATTTAGATTTGTTCCTACTTTTACAAAGAATAAAATTTGTCAGTGGCATGATATTTACAAATTAAGTCACACGTTGAAGGAGCATTCTTAAGACAAGTAGCTGCTAACCGTTAAATTCCCAAGATTGTAAGAAGGCATTTTTTTTTTTACGTTTAGCAAGTGCAAAATTTCGGCTGCACTGTAATCAGTGCTCGTAGAATATGATGTGTAATGTTACTGGGTTGATTAGCGTATACTGGATAACAACCTTGGAAGGAATTTCGTTTTTTCCAGACTCGTGTGTTTTTCAATGGAAGCGACCGAGTTGTAATCGGAGGAAAAAAAAAAAAAAAGGACAAAGCCTAAAAACAGTGGCTCACGTGCTGATAAGAAAATTATCGTCCGCAATCTTAACAGTTTGCTTATCCGATCGAGCTTTCTTGAAGCGAGTCTGCACTTGGTCAAACGTAACGCGTTACAACGAATGATAACAATGACACTTTCATAATTGCGTGATTTGATGTGACGTCACCTCACGTTACTGTTCGAGTGGATAGGAAAATTTTGTTCTCAGCAGCAAGATTACGCCGATGTAGGACCACAACGCGTTCCTTTGAGATAAAAAATGGTGATGGTCAGTCTCACTGCACATTGCATCCGTGCAAGAGTTTGTGTACGGAAACAAACATATAGGTACAGCTTATTCGACCAAAAAACGCGATCATGAATATCAAAATAGTCACATCGTCACGCAAACAATTGGTTTGGTAAACATAATTGAATTCATTGTTTAGTTATTTTAGTTAGACCTCCCAGTTGATTTTACGGCTTGTTGGGCTACATTTTTTTTTTTCTATTCATCGAGCATATGTCACAAGTCCGTCTTATTACGGTGATTGAATAGAACAATTAGTACGATGTTCATTGATTATTTTTTCTTAAAAAACAGCAATCCTGTACACAATTAGTTGATTATGATAACTAAAGTACGAGACACACTGATATCGTCCAAATTTTTCACGAATGTATACACCTCACAGCTTACCGTTTTGAACAATGTAACTATACTAGTAAACTTCGCTCCAGCAAGCGATATATGTGCAGTGGATAATAGTTTATTCACTCATTAAAAGTAACGGGCATAAAAAAGAGATGTATTCCATGTGTCATTGAAAAATGACCCTACTTGTGAGACTCTTTCAATTGGAATCAATGTAATAAAATGAAGAAGATTGTTACTCTTTTCGGAACAATATATTCCCACTAAAAAGCAATAAAACCGCGTCTTTGCCGAGGTCGCAAAAATATTTTGACAAATTTCATAAAGAACAACAAAATTTTACTGATCAGCGATAAGCCGGACGGAATAAGTAATAAACAAAACGAGATTCCGTGTCGATAACGAGGCGGTCGTTTTGTATTTTCGAATAATCGTTAACAAATACCTTGAGCCGAAGCTGTAAATAAAAAAAAAAAAAAAATTCCTAATAAAAATGCCTCCCTGGCCCGAATCGGTTTTACCTCGTGTCCAAACACGAAAGGCACGTGGGGGAAAAAAAAAATTCCGATGTTTGTCCAGCGTCTCGCGATAAATCGAATTCCACCGAGTACAGGCGCTGTCGATCGATCGATCAATTTTTCACCTGCATCTTCGAGAACTCGTTGAAAGGTAACAAATAAAAAAAAAAAAAAAAAAAAAAACGCTTCTCAATGCCCATCGGCATCATATCATCGGACGATAATGTGCGTTATCGCAGAGTCCGGTCTATTGGATCTGTTCACCTGAGCCGATCGAAGCTAAGTCCATCTCGATATCCAAACGGTAGATCAACACCTGATATCGTAACGTAACACATGCTCAAAACACTCGAGATAAGAGATTAACGCACAAACGTACGTATGTAAAGTACGAATGGACAGCGAGTAGACAAAGGGTGTAAAACATTTTCCATCACCCCGAAAAATCGGACACTCGGTCTTTGAGGCCTTAGCCGATGTACGTGGGATTTGATAGAAAATCGTGAGCCACGCGCAACGCGGAAACAATAGACGCAGCGATTCGCATTCAGTGTACTGCACCCGCGCCAGCAGTGTGTGCAGTCAAAGGTTGAGGAAGTCCGGTCGGGTATTGAGAGGGACACAGAGGGAGAGAGGCGTATTCGAAGCACGTAAGTTCCGCGCTCCGTATAGACTCTCCCGTTTGAAATGGCTCGGCTCGGCGGGTGGGCCCCTTTGAAACGAGCCAGGCACTGCACGCGAGAAGCGGGCGTCCTTGCTGCTTATCAGGGTACTGCGTACGCGTCTTTTGATCGCCAAGGACGCACGAGGTGCTTACGTTGTGCTGCCTGATTTTCATATTGTAAGCCACGCACTGGTGATTCAAGTGCATTAATTCACGAGACTTGGTGACGACCAAGATATAGCTAAGGTGCTCCTGTGGTCTGTTACCAGTCAATTTGTTTTTTTCATCTTTTTGTTGTTCGACAGGTTCTGGACGTTTTGATCCAACTTGTCGCTTTTCCACTACCTCATTCGTTGATTTTCGTTAGTGGTGCTTTGATTCTAATTTTTCTGTCATATCGATCATGGATCAGTGAACAATTGTTCTTGATCTTCCATAACTTTGTCACTTTTATTACTTTTTTTAAATCTCAGTAGACCAGTTGAAGCCTCGTACAGAACATGTGCTGCTTGAACGATCGCAATCGTCTTTTTTGTCTTGTACATAACAAAACAAGATTTGATTTAGATTTCTTGCAAATCTATTACGTAGACGTGTATACGTCGTTACTGCGCTGATAAAATAATTGAACATATCCAAGCTGAAATTTCGTGGATCATTGACTGTCAAGTTATTAATTGACTGAATGTTTGTTTAATTTAAACAAATAGATTACAAACATTATTTATTTAAATGTTTGCTCATTTGTTCGTATCGTATCGATAAGGCTTACATGCTCAATAAAATCTCATAAATCTAATCTACGGCTTATCGATTTAAATAGATAACATGAGTTTATTTTATTTAAATAACGAAATAAATCTTAACTGATACTTATTGATGCAAAGTTCATAAATAGTTTGAATAAAAATTTCGTTGTTCTTGTGAAATCTAAAATTGTTGTTTTTTTCTGATGAATAGGAACAAAAAAAATGTATATTGAGATTCCAATAACAGCAAACATCTGATAAAAAGCAAATGATAATTGTTCGAACTTATCGTATTATTCATTTGTGAAAAATTTGTTTCGATAGTACATAAACCCTTGTTTTTTTTTAATTCTAAAATATTTTAAACTTTCAAGTATACCTGAAACATCTATCGATTATATTTGATTGGAGAATAAAAAGGGCAAACTAAGTAAAAGAAGCTTGGATTGTAACTTGTTGTAACAATTACAATTCCTCTCGGTGCTTTATTGTCAAAAAGAATGACTGTTGATGGATGACTAAATGATTCACTTGGTGATCACTAATAAAAACTTTTGGTCAATAGTTACGTTTTAGCTGCTGATTTTTTTTTTTAATTTGTAATAATACTACTTGCTGTAAGCAAATTTAGTTGTGAAAATTTATACATCTTTACCAAATTCTCTATGAAATCTGAGAAAGGGTTTTCAGAAAATGCTGCATGCTTTTTACGAATTGCAAGAAACGTTTGTTTTATTTATGAAAGCTGGTAAGAGTTTTGATGTAACGTTTCCTTATTATCGATAACGGTGTATTTTAAATAAAACAATGAAAATTGTGGAGTTTATAACATCAAATTACTCCACCAACGAGAGTAAAAAGTATTAAAAAAAACGTTTAGGTAAATATTGCATTTTCTTCCTTAATGTTACCCAATTATTTTTTTATTTCTCGGCTGATAATTATTCAGTGGGCAAACATTTGTCGACCACGGATACCTATCGTAAAAGATATGCTCTTTAGTTTGTGCAACGCGCTAAAATATAAATCGAAACGTCCCAGCTGTGTATACGTTACAATAAACAAGCTCTGACAGCACAACTCACGAGTCGCCCCTTAAATAAGAGGCAATGAATAATGACGGCAGCACGTATCTCACACTCTCTCGGTACGCCCACGATCGTATTTGGTTAATATGTGCGATTGATGCAAGCATGCGTGTGTCCTAGGAAGCATGATCTACTTACTGGGTGGACTTGAAATCCAGGTGACAATTACGAAGCAATCGCCTCACCAGATATTTTCCTAGGACTTTTCTCACTCTTCCAAGCGTACAAAAATGGTTGAGGGGCTGCACACTCTAAAGTATTTTGGAGATTTCTGAAGTCTTTGAAAGACTTAGGATGACTTATGAAGTCTTTTTTAATAACTTGAAGTCTTTTAAATGACTTTAAGCTATATGCACTCATAAAGTCCTAGTAAAAAGTCTGAAGTCTTTTGGAGACTTCTGAAGTCTTTGAAAGGCTTAGAATGACTTGAAGTCTTTTTTAATAACTTGTAATCTTTTTTCATGACTTCATGTACTCGTGAAGTCCTGGTAAAAAGTCCGAAGTCTTTGAAAGGCTTAGAATGACTTATGAAGTCTTTTTTAATGACTTCAAGAATGCGCAGCCCTCTAAAATAAATCATCAAGTGGCAGCTCTCACCAAGGAGCTCTTTTTTTTTTACCTCGACATCCACTAACTGTAGTGATCAATTTGCACGCTAAACAGGAGAGGACACGGTTGGTCGTATCTTAAACGCTTGGCTTCCGTCCAAATTCGGTCCTGTACATTAAACAATAAAAATAGATCTAATCGCGCTTAGCTTCCTTGATATTACACGTGGTCCAGCACATGGGCTGGATGAAGATTTATGGTTGCCGAAGAGGATGGCAGCGGTGGTTGTCACTGTAAACACGTGACGCGCTTATATCCGAGCGTTTTATTTCAATCGTCAAACATCAGAATTGGATAATTTTCCGGCCGGCATGCCGAAATAAGGCGCTCTCGTTTTTTTTTCCTCCAAGGCCAACTGCTCTCGGTACAATGGGGCTCGCTCGAAAACAAATTGAGGGCAGTGTATGGGTTGATGGGGATTGGACTGAGAGCCGACGTCATCGCGTTTTTGGGGACCAATTACAGGAATGTGAAAACAACGAGGTGTCGTCCCCTAGTCACGGGAATCGTGTTTGTGCGTTTCTTGCGTCACAATAAAAATCACAAACGACGAGTATCATGAAATAATTGTTGGGAAAACCACAAAAATACCACGTACGGCTTAAAACTAATCCGTATTTAGAGATAATCGCTCTGTTGTTCCACATTCCACGTCCAAATGATTTCATGGATGGATGCGGAGCTGTAAACTCATTGCCACGTCGGTCATAAAGTGCAAGAGATCCTAAGCGTGGATAAGGAATCGATCGTTTTAGCCAACGTGCCGGCTTTTTACCGCGTGCATTGATAAAGGGATATTCAACCCGGAAATTAAGTCGAGTAATTCAGGGATATATTGCCCCTCTCATCTGGCACAAATGTTATCGCTTGGGTGTTACGCTCGTGCTTACATTTATGCGCCAATGTGCGAATGCTTTTTCTCAAACAAAGGAAAACGATGATACTCACTCGCATTTTTGGTTAATCCTTACTTGTTTATTGTTAAAGTGCCATACAATAAATATCAAAGAACAACAATGCTCTTTACAATTTCTAAAAAAATCATTAGATACAACGTTTTTAGAAAAACATTTTTAAATTGACTAATTTAATTCTCTCTGTGTGCACGCTTACAAAAATAATCGTAGGATGTATATTCGTACAAGTCATAAAATATGACCCTAACACAAACAATTGAGATGCGTTGAAAAATAAAATCATCTGATAACTCAGCTATTCATATCATGATTCATCTTGTCTACTATATTGGAAACGGGATTATAGGATTTATCAAAGTGACAAAGTAGCAAAGTATCAAAGTTACACATGTGCCTAGGCGTAAAAAATTAATTTGAAGATGATTTTTATGATTTTTAGATTTGAAAGTGTAGAATAGATACACATGGTAACGTAAATGTAATCAAGTATATAGTATAAATTTACGCACAACCATTATCTGTGAAAATTACATATTTGATGTGTCCGAAATGTTTTACATCATTGTTATCAGTTGATATGTATTATCCCTTAGATTTTGTATCTTACATATCATACATACACATGCATTGAAATGTATGAAAACAATTTCACGAGTAAACTGCGTGCCCAGACAATTTGATCGATTAAATCATCAATGTAATTCCAGATTTGTTTGCCTTATAATTTTGATATTCGCGTTATCAGCCTAATTTATCAGCTTTTGTAAAGATTACTAACATGTTTGATAAACGTTATTCTCTGATAAACTCTTTTGGACACTACTGGCCAAAATATACTGAAAAATTGAGTTGTATTGTGTTCTTTCGGTAGATTCTACCCCCGTCTGTCATACCAACCAAAAAAATTATCCAACAAATCGGCCTATTTCCTTGCAAAACGTCTTAAAAAAAATTTTTCAGTATTCTAAAGATTACCATCAAACCTTTCTCCGAATCGTCAACCTTTGGTTCACTTGGTTCAAAGGGAAGTTTAAATGCCTTATTGCTTTGGATTTCTCATGAAAATTGAAAATTAATCACCAATATTACATAAATTAATGTTGAATAAGTTTTTACTGTGACGAGTTACAAGTAATAGAACCAAATCCAAATAGTCTGGATATGAATTTTATTTCTCTAATATAAAATTAGTGCTGTTTTTGTTTTAATTCCATAAGATGTTACATATAAAGTTAATACTGCATTGTCAAAAAGCATTCAGTTAATTTTTTCAAAGTCACTTACTATTAAATCTCATTCAAAGTAGAGGTTTAGAATCTAAAACACATAAAAATCGTTATTAAATTCCAGTGCGGATCAAGAAACTTTATGTAAATAATAGTCAGGAAAAAGAGTGTACAACCTTTTTTATTGCTTACAACAATTAAAAAGGTACGATATGAAAAATTTCATACAACATATATCACTCGAAACAAAGAGGAGCAAAGAATGGAAGCAAAGAGACAAAATTCAAAAGCAGATCATCCACGTGAATGTCGTCACGTACTAGAATCAGCGCATGACGTACGTATCATCTTCAATGAAGCCAGTCGTCAGGGGCACGCGTGTTTCCGGTGGCTGATTAAGTCCTGAGAACACCTTGCAGATTTCGATCCACTCTCGGACTCTCCAACTAATCATGTTCCTTCCAATCACCTTCCACCCGTAACTTTTACAATTCTGATTTTTTTTACATTTGATCAGCACTGCTCGGCTCTCTAAATAGACACTAAATTATAAAGTTGCCAACAACCGAATGATTAATCCTACCTACGAATGGATTTCAAATATATTTTTGCAGATCTTCTATCGTTTTACGTAACAGAACTCTGTTGGAAGAAATCACCAATGCTACTTTCTATACCTCATCCGTAAAAAATGCAAGTATTGATCAACTATGTGCAGATAATTAATTATCTTAATGGAAGACGGATGTTTGCCAAAAGTATCCATGATAAAATGATATTTACAACTGTATGCTGGTTTTTGCATTGATTACGTATTTGTGAAAAAAACAAGCAAAAAAATAAATAAATACAATAGTAAAGGAACTCAAAATAATCATGGAATCGACGGAATTAGGAACAATTTTTTTGAATATTATTTCACCATTGCAGCAAAGACTGTTGATACAATAATAAAACCTACTTTTGAACCTCCTATTAATAGAAGAAGATTATTATTATACAAACAGGTTCAGTGATTATTTCAAAATTCGAAGAAAGCAAAAAAATTTTCTAATAATAACTACTTACAGTATCAGAAAACTATGTGAATTTTTTTAATATTTTTCTCCTCAAGGTTTTTTTACTGATAAAATTTTATCTTTTAATACGAGCTCTGGAGAGCATCAAATGAATTTAAGTTTGTTCTTCATCATTGATAAAAATATTGAAAAAAATTCACACAATTTCCTGACAATTCAAATAGTTATTGTTGAAAGCTTTCCTGCTGCCTCTACATTTTTAAGACAATAATGGAACCTTCTGAAGAACTTGAGCGAATTTTCAGGTATACTCGTTGCTTATATTATGAAAAATAGAATAATTGTAACTGGCTACTGCTCCGATTATTTCAAAAAAGTCGAAATTGTATCTACATATTAAAATGAAAACGTGCATGATCTTGAGGAATATTGGCCAATACATTTACTCTCAAATCCAAAAAAAATTTTATTTGAAAGAAAAAGGACCCACAAGTATTATACAGATCTATAAGCTTCAAGCATTAACATAGTCTTACAAACTTAAGCGATAGCTGTATAAAGAGCAAAAGTACGACTAGAAATCAATTTATCTTTCTTCCATTGTCAAAGTTGAATAGTGACTTGAGAAAAAATGCAAACATTACTATTAAAATTTTCCATACACTACTCGGTATATTAAAAACATTTAGTAATGACCGACAATTCTATTTTCTCGTATATTTTTTAACAAAATCCAACATCTATAATGTAACCAAATAATCAGGTTCCTATAACCTTGTCCTCTTATTGTATTTGTAAGAGTTGTAATGATGGTAGAGCAACTAAACAAGTATATTATCAAATCGAGTTCATTTTTCAAAAATTGTTTCAATAACGAATAATAGACGGTAAAAAAAATGGGCGATAATTTTTTTTCTACACCAAGTCCACATGGATCGAGATCAGTAACAATAAATCCGTGACGGCTGGCGAGCAAAGTATTTTCCTTGGTATTTAAACACCCAGCCGTAACACTATTACACACTCGCTGAATGCGAGATACATTATAGAATGGAGTTAATTCGCTGGTGATAATCTCACCGCACGGCTTGGTACACGTCACTCGCAAGGAATGTTCACGTAACGCGCTCATACACCGATGTATACCTTGAAAAATCGCAATTTGGATTATTCTCTTCGTTACGCGTCGTGTTTTTCCTCATCTGCTGTCGACAACAACCAAACAAGGAAAGCTGCTGGTTTCTTGCGCTCGTGTTGGACAAATTTCCAGCTGATTGAAATATTCGGAAGTGAACGTGACAATATGTAGCGGTTAGATCACGGGGTTCTAAAAACCATCAGTCGTCGAATGATTAATTTATCCGGCTATTGAACAAACCATGGAGGACTTTGTACAACTGCGCCGATCTCATTTGGTTAAAAGAGTATCCCCCTTATGCGTAATAACGTCAAGATTTTGATGATATTTTAAATGTATAGGTAAATAACGGCATAAAGCTCCAAATAAAATTTAAAGACTGTTCACAGCTTTGGAAGTGAGTTGCTAGTGAAAATGTATCTTTCAATTTAACATGCCATCTAATGGGTGTATGTTTGTTTTATGAGGAGAAGAATATGTATGAGGATCACAGTAATGTTCTTTAAATAACCATTCAGTGGATGTAAAATTACTAATAAATGAAAAAACAAGCAAAAAACTATGTTAAAACTCGTGTATGCATGTGTACAACGCATTGAAAACTATGCCACCCGGTAACATAGCTTTCTACAGCGAATCTAGTCGATAAAGGGGATACTCCCTTAACTAAAGGTAACCGATCCTTGGAGCATCTGGACTCGCGGTCAACCGATTCGGACCCACCGAAACCGGTCTCGCGTGTACGTAGAGTGCCTAATCAGTGCACTTGGAATGAATACGGCGAGACGCACAGTCAGGCGAGCGTACAGACTAATTGAAGGTGCTGGGGATTTTTCCGCTCGATCCTGGCGCCAAAACACATTAGTTGGATCGAGGTGTCAAACGAGAGATAATGACTAGCGCAAAATTGCCGCATGGCGAGTTTGCTTTGGCGTCCTTGGCGCTTGGTGTCGGGGCCACGGGTAAAGGCTGTTTCCGGGCGATCGTTGCTACCGAGTGGGCCATTTTTTGCCTTCGCACGAGGCGCGCGTGATACGCGTGGGAGCTTCGTACGACAATGGAAGCGGATTTGTTTCCGCAGTCAGCCTTTGAGCAGGAAATACCGGGATCGTTTTTTTTTTTTTTGTTTTTTTTTGTTTCTAAATTACTTTAAAGACCCGCATTGACATTTTCCAGAATTTTCGACCGTTTTGGAGAGATTATAAAAATCACGTTTTTTTTGTTTTTGTTTCAGGACTTCGTTGACCCGAGCAAAAAGTCACAGCTCAGCAATGTCAGCCGGTAAGTTTTTTCAAAACGTTACTATATATTTGGATAGGTTACGTAAATTAATCGCGAAGTAATAAACAAAAACGGCACCTTGATCTAACAAACATAGTATAAACAAGGGACAAACGTTGTCTACGCGTGTGCAAAGAATACGAATCGGTACTGAAAGCCGGAAATCGGGATAAAAATAATGAATAAAAAAAAAAAAAACAATCATTTACGTGCATGTCCTTGTAGGTACGGAACGAAGGACCTTACGAACGGCTTCCACGCCGTTGAGCTCGAGGACAAGAGAAAAATCGCCAAGGAGATGGAAGGGGACTACGACCCATACCTGCACCGACAGGTTCAACACCCGACCACGTGAGTGCATTATCAAACTTTTGTTTTACACGAAAAATCTATCACCGCCGTAACGAACGATTATAATGAGCCTTGGACACGATTGCGCTTCTTCATGATGGTTTTTTTAGGTGTACCTACACGTGTCACGTGCAAGAGCTTGGGCAAATTTTTGGATCACGTACGTGAACTCGCGCGTAATACCGTGACAATGAAACAAGTGCACGAGGTGCGTCATGAAATATTTATAGGGTACAGAAAGACGTGCGTACACTTACGAGAATAATAACGTTTAGCGCCCGTTGGCAGATCAAAGCGGATAACTCGCTCACGATTGTCGTAAAGCGGAGGTGCCTATTAATCGCTTCGTGCATACGGCGCTCGTCGAGTGCTCGTAAAAAAAAAAAAAAAAAAAAAAAACTATTTTTTACGACTCCACAGCTAAGTTTGTTCGCGTTGGATTGTCATTCTTAGCGAGATTATCGCTAGCTGTCGGTGAACGGTAGGTTTTATGCAGTACTTGTCGATCGGTGAGTTTTAGTTCGTCAATGTTGGATGGTCGGTCGATTAAAAATGTATTTTTGAATAACCATCGGCCTGAGCACAATATTGATTGATGCAGCTTTGAAAAATCGGTTGAATATTCGAGGAAAGGTCGAGGGATGACCTTGGAGTGAAACAGAGTATTGCACATGCTTTTTTGATTACACTTATCCAAGTCAATACTTCGACGTCCTTGTACAGTCATCATCAGGGCTGAGCGATAAAAATGCGAAAGTACATTGTAGCGATATACCCTTTGCCGAATGCATTCCTGTTTACAGTCGTATGGTTTTAATACGCTTTCATTCAACTAACTTTTGTGTGTGGAATGTACACAGATCGGCAATTGATTTCGATCCCATACTTGTAGATCAGCTTGAAATTTTTTTTTCGTACATGGAAATGTTTATTATCGGTGACAATGAAAGTTAGTGTAAACCGAGGTGTAAACGGATGGGATTGAATATTATTTTTATTAGTGACCGATAACTGAGGATTACAGACTTTAAATACGGATAATACTATAGGTCCCCTTCATTTCCAAGTTCATTTCTCTGCCCGTCATTATTTCACTCGTTTTTTTTTTTTGTTTTTTTTTTTTATTTGACCGCACAAACGATAAAACGAAGTCAAATATGTGCAATGGACTGATTTGTCCAATAAAGTGAAAAATTAAGATTCGTATGAAAAGTGTATTAAAAAATGGTGAAAACACGCTACTATTATTGCGAAAATCAGACAAGAACGGTTTTCTTAAGTACAAGCAGTTTCATTGCTATTACTTTTATTAATTACGCGTACAATAAAAAAAGTGTCTTCTACTTTGTAATTAAATTTTTTATATATTTTTTGAATTATTTATATTAAACTGGAAAGTAATAAATAGAAGGTCTTAAGAGCACTTACAGTGATAATGATGTAATTAACGGAAGGTCTTACAATTATAAAAATAATTTTTTTTTGTTTGTCTTAGGTATCGTAGCTAACAAAGTCCTGGCAAATTATTCTTGATTTGTTGATTTGTAGTTTTTTGTGTATAAAAATCATGTTCTTCACAGTCCACCAGAAAAATCCTATTACTTGTTTCTGATGTTAACGGAAAACTAAGAAATACATTCATCCTATACCATGGACATACGTTGTTTCTCGACTTTTCCTGCAATAGTTAACAAACTAAAGTTTGCAGTTCTTTTTATTTAAATACCAACATAAAATAGAATTTTTCATTTCAATTTTTATTTCAAAAATGTTGCTATACAAAAATGTTATCAGTGTAAACACGTCTATTATTTTAAAATTACTATAATTCATCAGTTGAGGTGATCTAAAACGTTTTAATGAATAAATTAATCCCCTTTAAATTTGGAGTACAATAAAAAAAAAAAAAAAAACAAATAACATTCATACCTAAAAAGAGTACTTAAAACTATTTTTAAATTGTCGAACGTGGCTAACCTTTGTATGCGGACAGTTAAAAAAAAAGCACTAGGTGAAAATGGTTTTGTCGTGAAATCAGGTTGTGCCAACGCACTCTCGTCATTGTAAGTTTTATCCCACCAGAATGACTCGATCATTTCAGCGGCTAAATGAATATTTCATAAAAATGCGCGCACGGCTAATGGTACCGATTGCATCAGCACTACAATTATGGAACGCGTGTGTTTCAAAACCAGAACTAGGTTGAGCGAAAGCGTTATTGTTGAATTAATTGCTTTACAAGGATTTTTTTACTAATGCATGGTCACAAACTACGAATCTATTTTTTTTTTTTTTTTTTTCATCTTTTAATTCTGGTTTTGTGCATTTCTGATGAGGGAGAATTACTACTTCCATACCACGACGGATGAATATTAATAGTCACGTGCAAAGTTCGCTGCTTAAAAAAAATGCCACCTCTCGTAATCTTGTCTTTGGAAAAAAATGAAATCATGGCACGTGTAACCCCGCAGCAACGTTTGTGAAAAATTGCGTAGCGACAGAGCATTGACAGCTGAAGGCTGATTCAGCTGATCTTTTAAGGCGCAATCTTGAGTTCACGGGCATTCTTTATGTACACACAAGTAAAACGTCCAAGCGTAATTACAGGAGCAGTAAGTAGCTAAAAGTCCAGAGATTTTATGAGCAAGAGCTTGCTGTTTCCGCGTACACGTTCGTGCTTGCTTATATAAGCTTATTCACCTTGTGTGTGTATACTTACTTACTTCACCTTACTTTGAGTGGAGAGAGCGCAGATTCCTGTATTTCACGCAAATAGAGACACATTTTTTTTTTTTTTCGTTGCTCCTATGGAAGGTGTAAGGGCAATTCCGTGGAAATTTTAACACTATTTCCCCCTTAAGTATGATCCTGGTTCTGCACTATATATGTATATACTTTTTCCCACGTAATCTACCTACATAAAGCAGAATCTAACATAACCTGGTTTTTTCAGTTCTTACATAATATATAGGTATGTTTTGTGGGAAAAAGTACATCTACGTAGTGCAGAACCGAATCTTTGAAATGTTGACAAGCGTCGAAATTTATTTTGTGGGCAAATGTTTCCGTGTAAGACTAATATATTATTGTAAATCGGGTAACTTGTGCGTTGATCGGTAAGGTAGAAAACTCTAGTCATACCCGAACTGACCTTCAGAGAAGTGAAGTTCGAGCCAATCATTAATTTTGTGTGCACAGGTTTCTGGAAACGCTGTTTCACTTCATGAAGGGTAGCTTGGGAACGGGCATCCTGGCGATGCCGAAAGCCTTCAACAACGCGGGTTACCTGCTCGGTACTGTGGGCACGCTTATCGTCGGTCTAATCTGCACCTACTGCATACGCATCCTGATCAAGTCAGAGTACGAACTGTGCAGGAGAAAAAAAACACCATCCATGACTTTTCCGATGACGATGGAGACGGCGCTTGAGGAGGGCCCGCAATGGATCAGGCGATACTCAAAGTGGTGCCCGTAAGTGTACTCTACGTTCGATGAAAATTTTTACATCATAAAATCTCGTGGCAGTGTCACGTCGAAAAGTAGAAAATCTTCAAGATATAGCTACAACATTTACATACTTCTACTTGACAAATTGAAATTTCAAGATTATCTGTACAAATAATCACTTGTTATGAACCTCACGTGTTCCCTGACACCTAAATTGTTATATGGCGAAAAAGTCTAAAAGAGGGTTGAGTTTTTGTATAATCATTTTCACAAAAGCAACTGGATTTTTCAACTGATAATACTAATTTGTAAAAAAAAACGTATCAAGGGTTTCAATTTTAAAAAACTAGTAGGAATATTCAGAGGAAGAGACAGAGATATGCACACAAGTAATGATCATATCTCGGAGCATACTTACCCTACTTTTCAAGGGATGTGCAAGTGATTCGTATAACATAAAAACTATAAGATAAATTTTAAAATGAAAAGTCCGTATCATTATACATATTTGATAAAAAGTTAGTTTTTAATTTTTATGAAAGTTTGAGGTGAGTATTCGTATTGTCTACTTAAAAAATATCGACGTGGCCATTCAATTGTAATTTGATCTTTATTTTTTTTATTTATCCATTCTTCGTTTGGTAATATCAATTGTTTACGGCCTTCATAACAAATATTTATCTTACGATCCGCTACTGAAACGTGATTTAGTTTCACCGTGTTAATGATTGTTGATTATAACTGTTATTATGTAACACTTGACGATAAGATTAGGTCATATCTGACAACATGTACTAAGACTATCATCTTGTTGCTCGAAGGTAATTTTTCAGTAGCTCCAATTTCAACAAGTACCATCAAAGAATCACAGTTCAATATTTTATTTGACAAATGATGATGAAAACTTTTATCCTATAACTTTTCATACAACAATAGTTATTGGATTAAGGCAGTATTTTAAAATGGTACGTGATAAAAAAAACGGTGATCACATATTCAGATATTGAGGTATAGAGTTTCTTTTTATGATTATAATTCTTGTGTACCTAATGAGGAGAGCAAAAAAATATTCCTCTAATTAGAATTCAAAACTTGTCATCTTGGAAAAAAAAAACGTTGGAAAATCTTATAAATGCATTCCGCGTACTTTTCCTGCGCATAATATTACACTGTATGAAGTATTCGAAGAGAGAGGAAAAAAACCTAAGGAGGTACGTGACTGAACTAGAGTAAATAGGACATTCTTTTTATAACGAAATAGATTTGGACGAAAATTGGCATATTTTTCATTTAGCTGAAATTTTTTTACGGGTTCTGAATGAGAAAAGAGAGAGACACGTACTTGGTGATTGTAAAAGTGGAAATTTTAGTTGAATACTCATTTTCAACAATTAGTGACGCTCTTCTATTTGAGCAAAGAATTAGGTTTATTTTATTTTAAAGTTTAAAGTTACATGAACTTTTATTAAATGATTTTTTAATAACAAACTGACAATGAAAACAGATTGGAATGTATTAAATTTAACAATTAAAATGTTGAAATCGATTTTTATCAATAGTAACTTGGTACTGTTTTAGCCATCCAACTCAATAATTCCTTTAGTGTGTAGAAAGTCTTTTTTATTATGCCAGGTTGGAAAAAAGTGTCACTCAACCGCTGTTTTAAAACTTTATATTTTATGATGACCAAGATGTAAGAATTTCTGTCCACTGCATTATATTAAATGCCAATTAATATTATACTTTTCAATAAAAACCATTGAAAAAAAATGTATACAACAAATAAAAACGATGCAGGACAAAAAAAAGAGGTGCTATAGAATACGTAAGCTAATAAGGTGTGAGTGTTAAATTGATTAATTTTAATCTAGTTATAAAAATCATTAAAAGATAATTAGAACTTTTCTTTTTATTGAAAAAACTTTTACTATTGTAAATTCGAAATAGAACACAAAGATTATTCCTACCACTCGCTACGAGGTGACGGCAATTTATTAAAAATTGATTGCAACATTTGAAGCGTTTATAACAATATTTGTTGAATAATTTTGTACAGTATTATNATATAAATATTAAATAATATATTACGAAGAAAAACGATTTGGAGCCAGAAAATAAGGTCTGCTATTAAATCTTCGTACCGATAAGATGTGTCTCACTATTGGAAAAAATCCATTTCTAATAGTAATGATAATTTTTTTCTATTTTAAAAAAACTCGCCATATAGTGAGGGCAGTTGTTCACTTTTAGTTTAAATATTTTTATTGTTGGTAAAAACATGAATTTATTAAATATTGTAACAAAACAATTGTCAAAATAAAGTTAATCTGGTTAGTTAACAAAAATTAAGTTTTTTACTCAAATAAAATAAATTTCATCTAGAATACGTGAAAAAAAATCAAAATATCTTTTATTTGTGACATAAAACCTATGAAATATTCCAAACTAATTAAAAACCCAATCCCGATGGTGTCAAATTAGTAATAAAAATTTCTAAATTCCAATTTATTAGACATGACAACCTGTAGAGTAATCACACACAGTCTATAATCGTTGGGCTAAACTTATTATCAGTAAAGAAATAACTACAATGCAGACTATTTATTTGATGTAATCTACTTATTGACAAGGATATGTTTTTCATGTAATTGTTTTTTTAGGCACATAGTCAACCTGTTCCTGATGATCTATCAGCTGGGCACTTGTTGCGTCTACACGGTCTTCATTGCCACGAATCTTCAAAAAGTAAGAACTTTGGAACATAGTGTTTTTCTGTATTCTGATGAAAAACGTTGCTGTTAGGTTTCCTCTAACAAAAATCTTTTTTTTTTTAAATTATTTGTCTCAAGAAAAACATGTTGTATATGTGTTTGCATAGCTAAAAAAATGACAAAGCGATGTTCCTTACCGAAGAAAACTACAAAATAATGTTTTTTTTCTAAAAATGTAAAATTAGTCGTCATCATTCGATACAATAAGAAAGTGATAACTTTTGCTGGATATAATAGTATATAACAACAACAAGTAATGTTTTTTGTTTATCAATTATTAAAAAACGACGTATTTTTTGCCAGAGATCGGCTTGACGTTTACTTAATAACTTTACCCCATTTACTTACCAAAATACGCTACAACTTCAAAAATATTATTCATCACTTAATATGGTATGTCGTAATGAAATTCCTGGAATTCTTCTGTTATAGTGATAATAATGACGATGACGTACAAATATACGTAAATAAGTTATGAATTACCTTACCTGAAATAAACAAATAGTATTATTTTAGTACCATTAGTACAGTAGTATTAAATTATGTTTTTAATTGACCTGAAAAAAATATGTGAAGGTTTTTTCTGGTCTAGTTATCAAAGGTAGAACCAAAACAATTTTTTAATCAATGTTAATCAGACGCTGTTTATCATTTAATTTATATATACTTTTCTTATTTATGTTTTTTTTATTATTGATTCTTTACGATAAATTTTTATCTCTGATAAATAATTGCACAAACTAAATAACCAAACTTTTTTAACTTCATATTCATATGAAAATATAATTTTTTACAATGACTTTTTACTATAAAAGCAAATGCTACAAAATTATTTAAAACTAGTACGACCCATAATTAAGTATCTTTGTCAAAGTTTAACACCTTCTTAATTTAAAGTAATGCTTCTAACATAAGCTTACTTTAAATAAAAAAACTAGAACCTCGTTCGAAAATTCTGACTTCTTTCTTTATTAATACAATCCTTTAAGTAATTCTCTTTTAATTTTAGAGAAAATTCAACTAAGTGTAACCAGCTAGTTAAATTTTTTTATGTACAAGGAAGAAAATTATCAATAATTTGAAATTCTAAAATAATATACGACTGTCAAACTTGCATTGTACATCTTTTTCTATTGACACATTCTTATAGATGTAATTCAAACGAGCCTACTGTAATGTACTATAAAATTTCATGCAAGTTATGTGTCAAATAAAAACATTCTTTGAAATTAAATAAAGCCAATGATAATAACAGCTAGATTTCTTTTGCAATACATGGTAAAAACATGAAACAGTAAATGTCATCGATGGTCGAAATCCAAAAAATTCATTGAAATGATTTTAAGTAATCATAAGCAACTTTAATTTTTATGTATATGTTACGATGATAATGGATAATTTATTTTAAAAACACTTTCTAGAGAAAATGGGCAGGAGACAAACACTTGAAAGTATTTTTAAAAAATCAAACTATACAATGTTCTTTTGTTCTAGGCTTTGGAATCGCACATTGGGAGTTACGATCTGCGGATGTATATGCTAGTCCTTCTTCTTCCCTTGATTTTGATCAATTGGATACGAAATTTGAAGTTACTTGCTCCTTTGTCCACTGTTGCCAATGGAATTACACTTATTAGTTTTGGCATTATTTTGTACTTTATAGTTGAAGATCCATCTAAAATAACCTTAGAAGGAAAGCATGCTATTGGAAAATATGGTGATTTCCCCCTATTTCTTGGAACAGTCCTCTTTGCTCTAGAGGCCATTGGTGTGGTAAGATTTTTTTTGAATTTTTACAAATTAAATTAATAACTTATAAGTTACGATATCGGTTATTTAAACAATGACTTACGAGTATTATTAAACAATCCATCATAGCAGCTGAAGTCTAATCTTCAGTACAAAAAAAACTAGTTTTAATTTAAATTAAAGAGGTTCTTCTTCCTACATATTCAATTAACTGTAATTTCCATTAACTAACGATACTTAGTATTTAACAAGATTTTAAGAGTATGTGTTAGGAAGGCTTATCACTTGAGTCCTTTGTAAAAGAATTAATGATAGTGGTCATATTCGTCTGAAGCAAAAAAGCGGGTGCATCGACCAGTCTCCTTTTGAGAATTCCATTTATCTTACTTTTTCAAGCTCTATGGATATGGAAAAACGTAACCTATCAACATACTTTAATATTTATAATACCTTTTGAAATCCATTACACAAAGTATACGTTTTCAATGCTTATGACAAAGATCATGGTTTCAACTATTAACCGTTAGTTTTTTATAACTGAAAGTCATTTTTTCACTAAAAAAACATATAAAAAATTGAGGGCTTTTTTTACATAGCTTAAACTGAATTTTCAACTTTTGATTTTGATTTATTTACTTGTTTTCTCAACAATTTATGTTAAAACTGGAGATGTAGATTCATTAGAACCTTTTTTTACGAATTTGCTTGGTGATGTGCCTCCTTAAAGCCTTTTTTTGGATCTTGTAATAGTGAAAAAAAAATTTTTTCCCAATGCCGTTTCAGAATTACTATAAATGTACATGAGAAAACGATTTAGATAATACATCTAACAATTGCTTGACATCATAAATATCATATCTAACAATCTGCTGTCTCTGAAAATCAGCGATTTTAAAATCAAATCGTATTTTAACAACTAACAAGAAACAATAAATTTAAATATTTTGCAACAACATAAATGATTTAATTGAAATTTCCCAGTCTCCTTAGCTGATCAAGGTAAAACTATTGGAATCATGAAAGCACGAATCATTTTTAACAAATTTGATAAGAGAGAACGTTTGATGTCTTGAATTTCAAGATCCATTAATTGGAAACCGTTTTTTCTGTAAAATTTTCTATACGGTTAAAATATAAAAGCTTTTTACCATACCCCCCGCCGAAAGACGACATTTCTTCCCTGACAAGAGTGCAGCATTCTTCTCAGGTGAAAACTAACATTATCTGATTAGAGAAAAGTATTTTGTCACAACTTGCGTGTTTGCTATCTTTGCCTACAGTTTGGGAATCAATTTCTACGCAGGTAACGCCAAAATACTTTCCTAGTGGGCAGAGCATGCGATTCTTACATGAGAGGTTATGTTGCGCTCTCCCCCTTGAAATCGAGAAGAAACGTTATACTTCGAAAGACTAACGTTATAATTACGCTTCACGGGACAAAAGTACGGCATCAACTTCTGGGTTCTTGCCAATCACACACCTGGGAGGAAATGCCGCACTTTCGTCCCTTGTGGTGTAATATACTAATTTTTAGAAAAATTGACCTTTTAAAAAATAGTATGATACGCACTTAGTGAGTGAGGTTAAGGATGTCGCAGATTTCACGTGAATAAACAGATAACGTAAAATCTAAGACATTTCTTAACCTCCGAACGTGGTGTGTATACTATTTTTCTGCATATCCTCGTCGAAAGAGCTAATTACCTATCTGTTTTGTAGCAGGACAGGTATGAAGCACTTTCGGTGGGGGTATGCAGAAAAAATATGATATGCGTATTAAGTCTAGCATTAAATATAAGTTACATAAAAATCTTTAGCAAATCCTTGACTTGAATGCTTATCAGTACTTTAAAAAAAGGGATTGCTTAAACATTATGCTTAGTAATTTCTTTAACTACATCTATTAAATTATGATCAACAAATCTGGAATAGATTATGCCTTTGGAGAATGAGATGAAAAAGCCTAAAAAGTTTCTAACTACTTGCGGAGTTCTCAACATTGGAATGGCGGTGAACATCATCTTATACGTGGGATTAGGATTTTTTGGTTACATTTGGGCAGGAGACGAAGTTCACGGTACTATAACCACAAACTTACCACAAAAGCATTTTTTGTCGAAAGTTGTCCAAATTTTATTGGCACTGAGTATTTACATCACTCACTCGCTTCAATGTTACGTCGCCATTGATATTTCATGGAATGAGTACATTCAACCAAAGATCAAACATGTCTCTGCTAAAGCTCTCGTGTTCTGGGAATATGTTGTGAGAACCCTTATTGTCGTTTTTACCTGTAAGTTTTTATCTATTCAACACGTTTTTTATGTCATATTGCACGTACATGGCGTGAAGGTACTAATCGATAAATAAATGTTTCTAGTTATCCTGGCAATCGCTGTTCCGGAGCTGGAGCTCTTCATTTCCCTTTTCGGTGCCCTCTGTTTGTCAGCTCTGGGCATATCATTCCCAGCTCTCATTCAAATCTGTGCTTTCTGGAAAGTGAAGTCGACTCGCGAGCGAGTTTTCCTTTCAGCGAAAAATAGTGCCCTGATTTTGTTTGGATTCCTCGGTCTGATCATCGGAAGCTACGTAAGTCTTAAAAAGATCGTCGAGAACTTTTCGAAATAAAAAGAAATTGCACGTCGAGAAAAAGTGAAACTCGACAAACGGACAATAGATGACGTTTTATAACGTCAACAACTGACTGTTGGCACTCAAAGGATTTTCACAGACCTTCAAGCTATGAGCACGAGGCCACGCAGTGCATACTCAAAAAATTACTCTCTTGCATCTGTCCGATCTAATATTGATGCATTATATAGAAAATATGCAAAATATAAGACCAACAGATTTGGTTGTTAATAGCTTCGACTATACTCTTTATTTACTAAGAGCTGAAAAAACTTTTTACTAGTCGAAAACTCGATAACATAAAATATGAATTTTACATTCAGTTTACTTTTATAATATTGCTGCATAGAACTAACTATAAAACTTGTAAGGAGAGTATTTTTTAATATTTAAAGGCGTTTTAGATAACTATTCAAGGTTCCTACCTAATAGAGCTATTAGTAAGTGATTTTAGTAACTAATTTTGTAAAAATTGAGAAATTTTTAGTATTTATGCGAAAGAATGTTGATTAACGCCATTTTGCGATTTAAAGGATATTGTAATTTTAAATACTGTAAATAAGTTTTAATGAAGGAAGGAAAGCATAAAGTTGTATAGCATGAAAAAAAAAGAGATGATTAAACGTCATTTTTCAAATATTATTATAGAAAACTGTCAAAGATACAACTAAATTACACTTTAAAACGTCTAGACTGTACAATTTTTTTAAACGTTACCACTTAGGAATCTAAGGTTGTTGGCAAATAGTTTGATATCTGATGTTTCCCCAAAACATTGTTAATGTTACATATTTTTAGTGCTGCTTACTCAATTTGAACGTAATCGTAGTAACATCAATGGGTGGCGAAATACGTAATTATAAATTTGTGCCTCGACGTATTTTACAAGCATTTGATACATTCATTATAATGAATGAAATACTCTAGCCGTCAATATTTTTCGTATGAATATTATATGTTGCCTGTACTGCCCATAAGATTATAAACGATTGTTTATGTTTCATAAATAATGTACATAATGTACATAATCTCAGGAAATGGTACATCAGTCGTAAAATGGCTCACACCTGTAGTATATCATAATAATAATAGATATTATTATACATAATTTGCGATGTAAATGTCCTTGAAAAGTATCACAAAGATCAATTAATCATCAAAAATTTATGTGTAATAACTTTGGGATCATTCATCTGCCATCATCAATAATAGTCAATTATTGAGGCTTCTGAATTATTAATCTCGAAAATCAGAGATCGAACCAAACTGGCGAGCACCCAAAGTTCATGACTTAACATTGTGCCGTATAGGAAGTGATAGATACATCAAAGATAGCAATAAAGTGTCAAGCATTTAAAGTACAGATTCTTCAACATAGTATATAATATATAAATTTATACTGCATTAAAAAACTAAACAATTTTAACGAAAATATTCAGTGTGGTGCAGTTGTATTTTGGACATTGTCTGGAGAATATATGTATAACTATAATTATCCGTGTTAGTCGTATTTACATTCGCAGCCGTTACTCACGCTGGTGTCGTTTCATACATCCCTTCCCGTAGCAAAAAGAGATATTTTTTCATGATGAGAGAATAAATGTTTTATAGAGCTATTTACATTAGTATTTTTCAAAATAAAACTAAGTATTTAAATTTGATATTGTAAGTTAATATAACTTGACATGATAATCAGTAGGGATGATAATAATTACGGTCATAATTTCAAAATAACAACAAGCAAATGATGAAATGGAAGGTTTATTTTTTTATTCTTATTTTCATTCATAACAATAATAAGTGTGATCAATTATTTTTTCCAATTTAATGTATTGAAAGATAAAAATAAAACATTTTTCAAATTATTTTCGAATCGCCTCATTCTAAAATCAGAAATATTAACTCTTTCATACATCGACACTCAATACGCAAATGCCGGCTATAATGTAATTTAACAAATCAAAGCAAGTATTTCATAAGCTAAGAAATATATATATATAATGGACAGCCCGGACGAAGAAAAGCTTAGCTCAGATTTTGCCATTTGAAATAACATGGAGAAATCTGAGCTCATTTCTTCGTCTGGGCCGTGTTATTTATTATATACACATAGAATTTTAAAACTTTAGTATTTGTAATTTCAAAAAATTTTGCTTTACCTGTTCAAGTACTTTGCCAAATAAATATAGTACTATGTAAACTATATGTGAGGCGAGTATAAATTTGTAAATGTATAAGCAAACATTTGAGTAATAACCTTAGTTAATGAAAAAGATAAGCTATTATTATAATTTTATGTAATTTATCAAATTGAGTATTTTTTACTACAGAATCAGCAATGAAATAATGCCACATAGTTCTCGCTAAATGGCACTTAGTTGTAAAAAGCTCTGTAAGATGCATTACAATCATGGAGAAATACATTTATACTAATTTTTTTTTTTTTTTTTTTATCATCATCATCGTGCAGGTAGAATAAATTTTATTGAGATTAAGCAAATCGTGAATGACAAATGTTTTCATATTTTCGTCTTGATCCCATATACAGCAGGATGACATTGCTTCGTTACGCGGAAAATTCACATTTTTAATTTCTATTGGCTAGTAAAATAAAATAAACTCTTTCATTGATGGATTTTACATTTTATTAGAAATTTGAATTTAAATTATAGTTACATTTCCATTTACTGCATTTAGTAGATTTATGTTCTAGTATATATACTTTTTTTTCCTATCAATAGCCAGTTACGAAGTTCATGTTCATATGTTAATTACTGTTGTATTATTAGATTGTAAGATCATATTGTTGATTTCAAGTGAGCTTTTTGACACTTTTCTAAGGTATCAAACTTAAAAAATACTAGAGCAACTATTGCTTTTTCTTATTATTGAGAGTCCCAAATTTATTTTTTGGACTTAATTGTATACAATGGTACACATTAGGTAGACTTTAGTAAGTGTCCAATAAAATATATAGGATTGAATGAGTTTGTTAACTGTAAATGTGTTAAAAGTTTTTCAATCCTCTAGTAGAAAGACAATAAAAAAATAAGAAGGACAATAAACGAAAAGTAATAGTCACCAGATGAAAAGTAAAAAATATGATAAAAAATTATAATCATTGCTTATCATAAGGTAATGATATTAAAACTCTATAAGAAAATAGTTAATAATTTTAGATTATATATATTGCAAATAAATATGTGTGATGCATTGCTTTTATAGATTGTTGTTAATTATTATTTTTAAATTTTGTAAAGCATAATGTAGTAAATAGATATGACGTTTTGTGTATTGCAGGCAAACACATTATAGCTATTTGTATATTTGTAAATAATTTATTGTATTATTAATAAGTAAAACGATAACTGGGAGTTTAACAATTTATTCAACATTTTGTAGTTTTAATGCTATTTTGTAGGCTTATTTGGAAATTTCACTAAACTAGTGAAACATTCATCATCAAAAAGCTTTTTATAATCTTTATCCAAAATAAAACTGAACGTTGAAGACAACATACGGAGAATTTATTTTGTTCCAACCTTATTACTATTTTTTATTGCTATAATATTTTTCATAATTTTTATTGATTACGCTCCAGTCAGGGTATGAATATCAATGAGCATGACCTTAGATAAATTTATCGTATGTTTTGCAGGATCTTGAAAAACTTTATACAACATAAATTATGGGTACCTCCAGAAGAGCTGGGGTGTCTATGAAGATTTTCCCTTCCTCGCTCCTTCAAACAAAAAAAAAAACCAAAAAAAAAAAAAAAAAAAGAGAGAAAAAATACCACTTTTTGGAGAATCAATAGTATTTATTCAAAAAAAAAATTGATTTTCACGTGACTGAAACGTTTTTATTTGTTATGTGATTGGTTGGAACAGGTGGAGTGTATTGTTTGGTGGGCTTTTCAAAGACCAATTGCATTAAATTGTGGAAAAAATTAAAATAAAATAAATTGATAAAGTAGGTATAATTAACAGTAACTCTTCTTAATTTTTTTACAGTCTGAAAAAAATTTTTGATAAAAAACTTTTGTGATTAAGATAAGGACAAAATAAAATCACACTTAATTTTTGAAATGTCCCTCACATTAATGACACTAAAAAATGTTTAAAAAATCACTAAAATCATTTTTTGTAATAACTCATTGTTGTAACTTCCATGTTATAGCACATATGTTCTTTGTAAAGTAGATGTTTTAAAGAATACAACGATTAACTACTTGTTTAAGTTTTTGTTAGCTTTATTTGACAGTTGAAAATATATACAGTCGAAGATATAAATTTTGAATTTCATGAGAAAAATGCGACTGACTGCTGCCGATTTTTTAGCTGCCCAAGCCTTTTTTAAAAAATAAAAGGAACATTGCTTTTTACTTTTACAATAAAGCCTAGCAACAAGAAAACTGAATCCTGGACTCGCTCTCGTGGCATAACACCCAAACACTTTCGTCGCAAAATCACCTGTTTTACGACTTATGAGAACGGGTTCAAAAAGGTGAGAAATCAGTGGACGTAATAATGATTCGCTTGGCAGTTAGAAATTACAAAAATTTTTGTCAGTAACAGTATGTACTCTAAGTACAAAATTTTTAATAAAAAACTTTTTTCATTCAGCATTTTTATTTCAACTAAAAAAGTGAAAAAAAATATTTAATACTTTTTATATCGATGATGAAAAAAAAACAGTATGAAACTTCTTTGTGCAGATAAGTTACAGTTATTTTTATTTAAAACTAAATAAAATGTATCAATATTATTTTATTTATTTTATTAAACAATTATTATTTTACATCGCAAGAAAGAAAATGTCGACAATGCGGAATAAATGTACTAAGAAAAATAAGAATTTATCAATTTACACAACTGTATCGTCGTTATCAACACGTTTGGTTCATAATATAAAGTGAAATTCAGGTTTTGATTATAATACATCCATTCAAAGATCTCTATCCTCCACTCTTACGAAGGTTAATTTTGACAACAATAAAAAATGTCATGAAACCTATAATGCTGACAAGCAAACCAACTCCAATCAAAGCCCATTCTATCTTGTCAAGCATCATCAATATTGAAAAAAGTTGTTCATTTAATCGATCTACGTATTTATCTTCCAATTCAATTCCCTGAAATACATTCATTATGTAAAACAATGTTTGGTATCAGCTTCGCTCGTAATGATATACCTTTTTACCATGTTTTTTATTAGTTCATTCAAGTTAATTATATAAAATTGGATGCTCACCTCGTCGATCCAAAGTACTGGCATTAGTGTTTCATTTAGTTTGTCCGTTAATTTTGCGTGCTTAATTTTTCGGTAAAATATATTGAACTGTACCCGCTTAGCTCCTCGCAAGACAACACCAGTTTTCTGTAATCATTTATTTCTCTTGAAAAATTGTATAAGTAGTCCTCATTCAAACAACCTGCCAAGTACCAATGGTTGACATTGAACTGAACATTTTTGGAACAGTTGTGTCTTACCGGTTCCAGTTCCACAAAAGTTTCATGAAGAGTTTTATTAGGATTTACTCCAAGTACACCATTTTGATATTTCGTATGAGCTTTAAAAAAGTGAGGAAACGTCAAAACCACCGGCGTATCTGCAAAAGTGGATAGTTTACTACTTGTGTGCATTGATAGATAGAAATCGTTACTTCCACAGAGAATTTGTCATTGTCTTACTTAGACATGTTTGCAACTCCATGGCGCCGTCTAATAAGCAACCATCTTCTCCCAATATTCCTTTAGTTTCGTTGACGCAAAAACATTTATTATTTGAGAACGTTGCTCCTGACGTCAACATATTACTTTCAACAAATTTAATACTTGAAAGACCTTTATATTTTGATCTATTTTCAAAATCCAGATATACAGTTCTGCAACATAATTAAAGTTTCACCACAGGTAAAATTTTTTACTAAAATTTTATAGATATAAATTTTTCTACCGGCAAATGTCAGATTGAAATACAGTAATATTCGTATTCTCAGTAACATAAGGAGGGAAAAGCATCGAATCAGATCCATAAACGTTATTACACGTCCCATTATCGTTCCACGCGCTAATCTTTGTCGAATTATTCCACTCAATAATCTCACCTAACAGTTTAATATTTTTTACTCCACTGTTAATTTTATAGGATTTTTCTTCGGTCTTGTTTTTCTGAAAAACAACAAAAAATGTCGAAGTACTAGTCTCCAAAACACAAATATCTCCAAGCTACATACTACAGATATAATGGATTAATTAATTCTCTATTTTTAACAGCAGTTATCCCTGTTTATTAGTTGACATTAAAATCATAACTCTCCTTCCTTTACTTACTTTTAACACTTAAAAAAAATCTTCCAAAGAAAAATACTTATGTATCTGTTACGTGGGATTCCATGGCTTCGGAATACTCACGAAATAGCTACAAGAAGTTTAGATCAAGTACTTTATTAATTTTAAAAACAAAGGAAAGGCCCGTTGTGCTTAACCATTCGAAGCCGACAACCTACCCCTGCCTACTCTTACTTTAGGCCCCAAACTAGGAGGGGCAGACGGACGCATAGCCATATATTATCGTACGTAACATATCACATTATAATTTATTTACGTACTTTGTTTGCTGACAAGACTTTCCAGAAATAATTCATTTGGAATTTTTTTTCTTTTACTACTGTGGAAAGAAACTAAAGTTCTTATCATTTTTTTTTTTTCTGGATTTGGTCATAAAAACTGAAAACGTACAGACTATTTTAAAAAATTTATAAAAATTAGAATATTTTTGGAAAGTTTAATAGTTTAAACCAGCGGATTCGAAAATAGCACTGAACATTGAAGCAAAAAGTCGGTACTGTATTTCTATTGGTAAAAAACTTACGTAGTTCTGACAATCAGAGTACTTAATGCGTTTTCTTAATTTATAAGCTACAATGAAATGCTTGCAGCTTTTAAAAGTATACTATAAAGTCAAATAATTAAATAGCTATGATAAAACAAACAATAGGCTACAAAAGCATACGTTTCAGCCGAGAATTTAAGTGCAGTGGAAAATTATATTTAATATTTTACGGGCTTGTATTAGATTGGCTAATGGGAGGAAGTTGACTAGTTGTCTATGGTAGAATTGGCTTCCAAGTCATTAGGGCTGATTGGCGTCAATGAAAATTGACTGCACGTAGGAGTGAAGTTCTGCTTGATGTAAATATTTTTTCTTGAATGTATCAACAATAAATTGTTTTTTTAGTAGACAATCGGCTTTTAAACCAGTAAAAATAGGATCTAACACTAAGTATGCAATTACTTGTACACTTCGTATGTTGTGGAAAGTGTATTACTTCCACAGATAATAAGTGAATTGAAGGAGGTAAAACTAAGTTCAGATGATGTTTCATAGCTACTTTTACAATGTCCATGAATGGTTAGCCACACAAAAAGATACAACGTATCTGAGGCTGATTGCAATAATTTGTCATTTTTTAGATTTAGAAGTACAGGTTTGAGAAATATATACCGAATTTTTTATGAAGATAATTACATAAAACGTTGAAGGGGAGAAATTATTAAATATCTTACTTAACTTTGTATTTGAGAGAACTATTAGAAAAAAAATAAAATTTTTTTTAATTAATCAAACACAACCTCACGTTTTTGCAATGTTGCTGTATGATTTTTGTAAATGATCAGTGGTAGATTTTTTAAATTATTGTGGTTCTAGTTTTATTTGGCATGACACATTTTTTATCATATTAAAAAAAAAAATTATCCGTCATCCTTCAGCGTATTATTGTCAAGGATAAAACTGATTATTTTTTTTTTAAGCTAAGAAAATATCATATTTTTTTAAAAGTAGCGTCGTTAATTAACCTCTTTTTTCATGAGGTAGAGAAAAAGAAACATTTACTGATACTTACGAAACTTAAAAAAGAGAACTTGAGTCGTCCATCCTTAAGTTCTTCCAGCTGTTTAAATGCAGACATTTTAATATCTTTGCAAATTCTATTAAATGTATTTTGGGACCCTACACGTTTATTGCAGTAAATGTAAATGCCATCAAAAAGAAAATCCTTTGGCGTAGTTTTTATGAAAATATCACTGGCATCCCCAAAAAGACTTTTTAGATGTTGATTGATAATTATAGTAACAAAACTACTTTTTTTTTCAGCTATAGTCATCATACTCTGAAAATAAAAATTTTTTGAATTAGTACAACTATAAATTTTTTACTTCAAAATATAATTCTACTCTTATGTATTATCATATCAATCGTCAATTCAATAAGTAATTCCTTTTCCCTTCTTTGAAATAAGTTCTAATACAGTTGATATATTGAAAGTGATTCATTTTTTACTTATTAAGAAATGTAATTTTTTAACATTAAAAAAATTTTGTTGTTAAAGTATCACGTAATCCGTAAAATTTGATGTTAGAGCGTTATTTTGATGGTACAATAAACCCATGGACTTGTTGTACAAAACTTTATGAAAACTGTGCAAACTACACCAGACCTTATGCAACCTTATTTATTAATCAATATAATGCGCATACAGTACGAGTTCTAATTTAAGAAGACTGGGTATTATATCAGATAGAAATAGATGAATCTTGAAATTAGGTGAATCTGGGTGTACTTAAACAAGAATGTTAATATCCGAGAAAGCTCCTAACCATATGTCTAGTATTATCTAACTCACTGTGTCTTATAATTGTGTCCAGTGATGAAGGCAATCCGTGTCATTACCACAGTTTGTTTATGGTTTCCTGCTGAGTGGATAACTTAAGTCACTTGAGCAGTAATTATTAACATACTAGACAATCGCTTGAATTTAGAGCATGTTCGTTTTGTGTTTCCAGTAACTACCCAGTAAGTCGAAGATCACGTGATTTTACTGGAGAAATTAGTTGTTTCTCATCCAAACGATATCCCAGTAAATCAGGTCACGTAATCTCTGACTTACTGAGCAGAGTTACTGGAGGCACCAAACGAACGTATACCCTTTGTTAAAAAGTGAAAATGACATAGTGTGCGTCCATAATTTATGCCCTTACAATTCAGGATAAAAAACACGTAATTAAGTGGCTTAACTGGTTGAATCTTTATTCTTCGACGTTTCTTTGAAATAATTAAATCAGATCTAAGAAGTTCCAAAAAGACTTAGGACTATGAGATGGACAACCTCTTGATTCGACCAGTTTACAGCTTACAATTTCTGAACTGAACTAAAAATACTTAAATATCTCAATAAGCTCTTATTTTGGAACAAATATTGTTAAACACTAATAACTCAATTGAGGAAGACTACTTTTACAAGAAAACTGTAGAAGCATTCACTTTTGTTAATGCAGGTTATACCAAAAAAATTTGCATTATTCTCTAAGAATTCATTTGAATACATTTTAATAACATAAACAGATTACCATAAGTGGTAAGTTAGCTACTACGATAACGTCATCCTCCTTATGACATCCCGAAGAATCCTGGTTAAAATGAAATAACTGTCGTTGATAATAAGTTAGATTATCATTTTCTTCAGCAATGTCCACTTTGCTTTTTATCAGGCTAAAAATAAATTTTAATCACTAAAAAATGATCTTAAACGTTGTCTACCTGTTTACAAACGTTTGTGAGATAACGAATAACAGAATCCTGTAGTCTGCAGTTATATCTTACTCGTAGACATAAGGTCCTATTTCTTTGACTATTGGTGCACCTCCATTTTTTACGTCTTGAGGATTAGAAATATTAAAGAAGTATATTTTCATATACACTGGAGTAGGAGTATTCATCCATCTTTCGAAGGCATCTGATCCATTGGTTAATTGAAAGCTCTAAAAAAAAAACAATGAGTTTATTTTTAATTTGAAATTAATTATCAAAACTATTGAAAGTACGATAATTAGACTCCATTATGATAGTTTTATGATCGTTTTATTAAGTCTCGCGATTTCAATGAGATACTTTATGAGTCCTTTATTTTACTAGCAATAGCCAGAATAATAGTTTACGTCAGTTGAAATATTATATGTCGTATACACTAGTGGAGCTTCGCCTATTGCGCGCTTCGAGCGCTAACCCCCCAATATTCTATCTCAAAATAAGTTTTGTTAAAACTAATGTTTTTATAATAATTAAATGTAAAAATTACAATTTTACTCATAGCATTAGGAATAACTGAAGTAGATAATTTTAGAGAGCGGCGTTGGCTGCGTGGTAAACGTGCTTGTTACTGATACAACGCTGTTCTAGGGGTCGTAGGTTCGATTCCAAGTGAATGCAGATTTGTTCAAAAACTGTTTTGATCGGGAAAAGTTCTTATGTAACCCTAGCTGTTTTGGTGTGGATTTTTCCGTGGGATTTTCCTTCAAAGTAATTCCAGGATTTTTTCCTTGCCCCACAGGTCTTCGGGCTTGGGTAAATGCGAAACAGTGTTAGGGCTATAGGTAGGGGTTAGCGGATCCGATTCGCCAGGTAGGGATCGCCAGCCTTGCCGGCAAGGAGTGGTCCCTGAAACATGGGGCTTCTCCGAGGATGCTAATTAACCTGGATCCGATGCTTCGGCAGAGAGCACAAGCTTAACTGGCGAGGAGCGGATGTTCTAAAATATGGAGTTCTCTCCGGGGAAAGGCAGCACAGTGGCTAATAGACCCGATGCAGCGTTGGTGTAGAGAGTGTCAGCTTAACTGGCACAGTGTTTCACCGAAGATACTCGCACTGTTCCCATGGATTACGTATAACATAAGTTAAAGGGTTGGAAAATGGGTGCGGCAATACACCCTCACACATAGGTGGTAAGTGGATGGCTCCGGCAACTTGGCCTTAGAGCTGTCGTTGGAAAGCCGGTAAAATAAAAATAAAAAAATTTTTTAAACTGAAGTAATTTAAAAACACTTTTTTCTGGTAATAATGATAGCTGGCATGATTACATTGTCCAATATAATAATATCAGGATTAAGGAAAACCCAAAGGAAATTATGAACTAAAGTTATTTTAGTTTGAAATTAAGAAGATTGCAGGATAACATAAGCATTACCATTTATAATAAAAAAAACAAAAAATTCATAGTGCCAACCTTACCCTCTAAATAAGGTAAAATTCTATTGGTTTTTTATTTATTTTAATTAGGTTAATTTTTTTTTGCAATCCCTCCGCCCCCTTAGCCCCGACTTGATTTTGAAGAACCCCCTGCCGCCATCTCCCTCAGCCCCCTCTCAATAAGGTATAATTCTGTTGAGTTTTACCTTATTTTTGTTGAGTTAAATTTTTGAACGGGGGGCTTTGACAGTTGTGAGAGGGTGCTGTGGAAGGACCAAGGGGGCTTAGTGAGCTTTGAATATTATATTGTTGGGTTGAAAAATCGTTAATAGAAATCGAATTTTTCCTTATATTGGGGGGGGGTGCGGAAAGCCCCATTCTCATAGATGTATGATTTAAGAAGATATATATATACACACACATATATATATATATATATATAAGGAA
>NW_019379616.1:795299-841029 GCF_000648655.2 Copidosoma floridanum | reverse complement strand
GGAAAGTTTGCTCTGGCATTTTTTTTTTTTTTTTTTTTTAACATTAATGTTTTTGAGCAATTTTTGTCGAATGAAAGAGGTACATAGCTACATACGTAAATCTAAAAAAATGTCCTATGTTGTTTACCCCCCGTTTTAGAAAAAAAATTTTTGATGCACACTTTTTTCGATTTCTAATAAAATTTTTATCCAAATGTTTTCCCATATTATACAGGAGTTTGTGTGCAGTATTTAACACAATCTCTGAATAGACTAAACATAACTTGTTCGAGAATCAAAAGTTTTTTAAGTTATCACACTATAATTGTAAAAAAAGTTACATTCTATGTCAAAATAAAATAAAACTAGAAGTATTTTTATCCTAATTAAAAATATTGCAAAGTTGATGAAACATTTCAAAAAATGTAAGTGGTTGACTCAATATTATGATGGCGTTACAAATCTATAAAAAGTTACAGTTTCTATGAATCAAACTTTTTTTTTGTTATAAGGTAATTTTTACCAAAATGAAGTATATGTTTAAACATGAGTAAATATTTTTAATAAATTATAACTTAAGTTGCTATTTGAATAATTTTTTAGTTACATTGGATTTTGTAATTTATTCAATTGCAGTATCGATAAATTCATCTTAAAAAATCATAATTTAAAGACAACTAATTTCTTGGACCACAATCTACAAATCAAATACCACTGTGCAACTTTCTTAACAGTCAATAAAAATACATGCAATCTTAAGCGACCAAAGTGTACATATTGTTTTAATATTGAAATGATTTTACGCTTTGATTTAGATATAGAGATAATGAAAGATTTATAAATCAATACTAAAACTTGTAGAACTTTTCTTTTGTAGAATTCTTAATGGCACTTATTTTAAAGATTTGATTTTTAATCATAACCTTTTATTGTCGTTAGAAAGTACAGAAAAAAATTTCAAAACAAAAAGTTTGATATGATTCTATCGAGCCAAGACATGGTTAATTTATTTTTTTCATGATTACAGAAAAAGAATTTAAAAGTTTTATTTTGAAAAGTAATTGACTAATTGTTAGTGAATTTGTAAGAATATGCTAACAATATGTCCCCACGTAAAAATGAACCAAGTAAACGAGTTGTGAAGATCGCACTTTGAACACTCGCATCAGCAACGTTAAAATAAATGCTGAGAATTTTTTTCAATAGAGTATAATTTCTCGTACCTAATGTTTTTATGCTAGTGATATAAGATGATTTTTATGAAGTAGGATTAATACGGAATATCGAAGTTCGTAATTTGTAACTATTGTTATGGAGCGATTTTTTGGAGTACATTATATATTTAAATATACAACTATACTTTTCTTAAAGTCCATATTTTTTTAAATGTAAGATTACAGGACACACTATTTTAAAATTTGGCTGATACTTTGATAACCTTAAGAACATAAAAAAATTGACTTCGAAGAAAATCCAATTAATGTATGGAAAATATATATTCTCTAAAGATATGAAAAAATATGCATTCAAATAACGTTTTTCTGACAAAAAAGAATGATACAACATTTTTGACATTTTTTTTCTGTATTCCTAGCTATGTAAGAAAAAAAATCATAGCCATGATTTTAGTGCTTGGTTTATGCTATTTCATTTTTCAGTTTTATCAACTTTGTTTATACACAAGTTATTAAGTTTTTCAAACCTATCGGTAGACCTGTAAACTACATTCAATCTCTGTTTGTTGGCAATGTTTTTAATTTCTGAGTTTATTTCTTTTGTGTCAAGCTGTTGAGCTGATGTATTTATTAATAAATTGTGAAGGAAAATTATTTGCCAGAAATGCATAACGAACATAGCAAAGGTAGTCTTTCTGACTTATTTTACCAGACAACTTAACCTTATTGACTAGACCATTAATAACATTAATTTTTTGTGATAATGGAGAGTGACAGCAAAAATTTAAATATAGGCCTGCATGTGTTTGCTTTTTATACCAATATATATATATATAAAGAACCATTTTCTGGCGTTTTCATTTAAATGTCCATACAACGTATACCGTAATTAACTGGAATTTTTACTGCGAATTGAATGTTTGATTTAAAATTATTCAAAGGGATTAAGAATAAATCCACTTTTCCTTTCGGAATGCACGTTAAAATGGCATAAGTATATCTGTAACTTGTTGACTAATCAAAATCTTATTTTTTAGAGTCTAACATTAAAGACATCCGTTTATAATTTGTTTACCATTGTGAAACAATTATTAAAAATTGCCTAGCGTAATTATACTTGTCTGAAATAATTTCATAAGATTTCGCATCTGTGAAAATTTTTTTTTCTAAGGGATGATACGAATAATAACTTTGCAAGAACGTAATGAATTATTTTCCATATATGGTTACAAAATAAATGGATGATACGAATAATAACTTTGCAATAACGTAATACATTATTTATAATATATGGTTTCAAAATTTAGTGCATTAGCAACATTTACTTACATCTGCAATTTTCTTAGTGACAATGTTAGGAAAGACATAAAATCCTAAAATTGCCCCAGTAGCTGCCAAAATTAATCCAAAAGTGGTTATCAATGATTGCCAGATAAGACAAGCCATTTTGCAAACTACTTTTTTAATTAATGCATGCACTGACGTAGATGAAACTTGACTTAAGTAAATAACTCAAAGTTGAAAGTAACTAACTCAGAATCTATAGAATATTACACAAGTTAAATTTAACACAAGCCGGTTGAGTGTATAATGCCAGTACAATGTCAATGAATAATGTCGATTTATACAAAAAATGCTTGATTTAATTTTTTTTCTTATCTTTCATGTTCATTGACCTAATTTGTCCTATCTACATTCTTCACCTATATGTGTTTTATCAATAAAAATCGAATCTATCAAGGGTGGTATACAACTATTATCATAATTTTATTAGAAAAAAATATTTATGTTTTGTTGTTAAAAAATTGCTTTTCAAGAAGTGCATCCATTCATTATTTAGCTTGGATAATTACTTAGTTGCTTAAATTCAATAAGATGTTGACAAAATTCGAAAACGTATTCTGCAAAACAATTTATCAGCATCTATAATACATGTGTAACTAAACTAGTTCAACCAATATTACTTATATTGTTTTGAGTTAAAAGATACAACACACAAGACTATGCTACAAAATATTATGAAAACCAAAGATATTTCTTGCCCAGAGAATCAAGTAATTGTGTTGGGAGTTACTCATATATAAATAATTGTACTTAATACTTGTAGTTTGAATATGTCTTATTAATGCTTCAAAAATAATTGATTAATAGAGTTTTCAATTTTAACGATAAAGTTTGCAGAGTAAATGTGTATGTATCTTTTACAATTAACATAATTATTGTATCTTTAAAAGGTAACCTTTGAAATGCGGCATAATCGTTGGTACTATTTTTAAAAGTTTCTTTACTTTATTTAATCTTGAGCTAATGTATTTATTAATAAATTGTAAAGAAAAAATTGTTTGCCAGCATTGCATAACGATAATAGCAAAGGTTGTTTTTCTGAAATTGTTCATTGAACTTATAAGCCTTATCGACTAGACCATAAATAATATCAATATTTTGTGTCAATGGAGAGTGACAGTTGAAAATTAAATGTAGCCCTACATATGTTGGCTTTGTACACCTACTAGTTATGTTAAAAACGCGTTTCGCACGTTCTTTGTTATTGGCACTTCTTTTATAATGACATATTTATAATCCATATTTTATGATTAGTAACTAGTATGTACTACACTTCTGAAAAAACGTACAAAAATTCACTTACATAGTTTCTCTTGTTTTTTTTCAACTTAACAAAAGGCCGTACTACATCTTACCAATACAGTTTTTGTTTTGCCACGAGTCATAACTTTTTTATTCTATTTTAAAAGGTTTGATGTAAATGAACAATGGTAATTCAAAAAATTGTTTGCATGTAACTGTATACATTCCATATCAAAGACGTTAAATAATTAAACTTTTTTTGGCAGATGATTTGATTTCATATTTTTTGCTGTTTAGTTATTTCTTTTAAAGCAAAAAGAATTGAATACTGTCACTCAATATTATTTTAATATTATATTGCAACAGTTTTGTGCATTTGACTTTGACTTTTTTTCATTTTTACTTCTTTTTTTTATGTGTAACTATATTTTACTCGTTTTAAAACCTTGGCCATAGTTTTCTTTTAATTAAACATATTGGGTCTCTCTGTCTATATATTATACGAAATTTCTCTTCCACTACATGATTCAATTTTAGAATATCGTGAGTGATGTAGAGTTGATGAGGCGTGTTTTTTCTTATTTTTGTTTTTTGTTGATTGTACTTTTTCAAATAATTTTTGTATTGCATGAATAGACTTATTAAGATCAGTTTCAGGATCTTGGATACATACAATTACTTTTTCCAACGTTTTTTTTATGCTAGTTTGTTTATTATTATTATGATTTTTTTTTTTTTAATTAAGAAATTCAAGCTGTAAAAGCAATTGAAAAAGAAATCTTTTGAACATTTCTTTAAAAAATTCATACGGATGTACAAACTAGTATTCCTCTTACGATGAATGGCATAAATAAAAGATTGGTCTCGAAAGTTTCTTTTAAAAAAATTTTTTCACAAAAATAAGGGACTTTGGAGAATTTTTTGTGGATTTGATCACATTTCTGTACAGTTTTTAACTAAGTAAAAATGTTCTTGAATTACTTTCTAGCTTCATAAAAATATAGAACCACAAGTTTTTCAGTATTGAGATATTAAATTTTTTTCAAACAGGTAATATCTTAAATTATTTTGTGTATGAAAAACTTAAAGTATTTAATTAATTTTTGATGATCAAAGAAAAATTATAGGACAGTACAGTCATTTCGTCTATGAGTAAAGTAAATATCAGTACCTTCATTGGATGGTTGTCGATACTGGGTAAATTGTTTAGTTAAAAATTATACGTATTACAAATTAATGTTCTGTCACTTACTGACAGTGCCCACGCCGAGGCGTCTGCTCTGGGCTTTCTTTCAGTTTTACATAATTTTGTATTTTAATTTGATTTTTTAGCTATTACGCAGCAATGATAGTGTCATACATTTTAGTTTCTTCAAAAGAAAAATTTTTCTTACAATATCTGGAAAAACCGTCATAAACATCTATGCTATCAATCATTGAATATTCAGAGGCTAGTTCCTGTACTAATTTTATTATAAACGGTGATGGCACGAAAAAGACAATACAGTGTGAGGTCACGGCTAGCGCTCAAACTACTCTCCACGTGCTGCTATCGGGGATAAGAAACTGTAAACAGAATTTCAGACAAGCAGTAGTCGCGTGGAGATGGGTGGGAGAAGAAGATCAAAAAAGACGGATACGGTCTGGTACAACGTTTAGTTGAGTTCTTAGTTCGTTTCCACTCGTGAAAACAGCTACAATAAGGTGGCTATTTGTTTGTGATCAGATTCATGTAAGTCAGTTGTGCATATTTCATTAAGGCGTTTACAAGTACACAAAGTACTGCGAGCCATCATAATAATTTTCTCCAATAGTAGAGATTTCAGGTAAGCACTTACTTTAAGTTCTTATTTCAATTTTTTAAGCATAAAATAATCGGACTGTAAATGAACATGGCCAATAGTGGAATCAAGAAATTCCATCTACAAACGTGGCGTATTACGCACGTGGTGACATTTAAAACACAGATGGATATGTATTATGCAGATAAAGAGCTAGTTTCTTTTACTTCAACACAGTTTAGCAATAATTGATTGCTTTCATATTATAAATAGTAAAAAATTATAGTGATGTCGATAAAAAAAATTGCGAAAACGACACTATATTGATTTACACATGTCTCGATTTACGATGATACTAGTACTTAACATGTACACATTACATTGACGTGAAATCAACATGAAAAATAGAGTTGTAATATTAATGAGACTTTAAGTTATCACTAATACTTTATAAAAATTTTTTAATTTAAAAGCGTGTTACCTCTTCAATTTTTATAAATAATTTCTCAAACCTCAGCCCTAACGGGGCTTCAATGATTTTATTGTGAACGTGGACAAACTAAAATTTGAGAAAGAGGTACTATGGAGAAGTTGCGACGATGAAGTGATCGGAAAAACACAGCTATAATGAGATATAAATTTCAGACGCACATTTTCATCGACTCTGCAAGTATGACATCACAGGGTCCAGCGTTTGACTCCAACTGCATGACGTTGACACGTTATGTACTGGCCGAGCAGCGAAAGGTACCGTCGGCCACTGGTGACCTGACGCAGCTGCTTAACAGCATACAAACGGCTGTGAAAGCGGTCAGCTCGGCCGTGCGAAAGGCCGGCATTGCCAACATGTGAGTACATATACCTATATGAACACAACGTATCACATGTAGGTACGGACGAGCTCTTTCCTTTTATAAAACTAAAGCTAGTGCTTACTTCGTCGTGTTTAGAAAGACGCGAGGCCATTGAACTTATGACGTTATCACATCATGAGCACGTAGATTAGAAAAGAGCTGATACTGGCAGTCCAAGATGAACGAACTATGTGTTCACAGTTTTTTTTTTTTTTTAAATATGAGACTTTGATGATTAGTAATAGAGAGAGTTAATTTTTAAATTGTGTCGCTATGACACGTGATTATATTTATACTCTAATAATGGTAATTAAAACGTGTTGTAACCATTTTTGCTGCAATCACTTGTAATTTAAACAGTATTTAGTATTTTATTTAAGAAGTTTTATACTGAGAGGTAAAATTTTTTTAAATTTTTTCAAGTGTAGATTAATGAAACTTTATGGTCATTTTATAGAGATTATTGAAATATCTTTGAATTATGTTGGAGTCTGAGGAATACTAACTGTTATCTTATCTCAAAAGAACGTGTTATTTCAATAACAAATCTGTGTTGCTGAATCAAAACATTCTTACGAAATAAACATCATAGTATTGTATTTACCAGCTAGTTGACCATACAATTACTTCTATAATTATTAACACTGCTAGACTTTTTTGAATTACTCCAAATTTTTTGAAATTACATTTATTGTTTACCACAAAGTGTACCATTAAATATTTCAAATTGTTTACTTGCAGAGAACTGCCACATCACCATGATAACCTTTGATAAAACTAGCTTACATAATTTACAGTGGCAACGTCAATATGAGTTATAAGCAGACCGTGAAATACATTCAGAATAAAATAGCTTTATAACATATTATGTTAGGCACGATCAATGCACTAAATAATGTAAAGAAAAAAAGTCACGCACGCAGTTATGTAATATTCATACAGTTATTTTTCAAACGATTTGTACCACTTTTTGTAGGAACAGAAATATATATTAAACTAAGAACTAAGTATGTTACAAATACGTTTATTTTAATCAATTTACGAAATTAAGCTTTACAATGCTTGTTCACTGCTCGCTTTCGGTACTGACTAAATTTGTTTGATGAAATCAAAAATTTTTTGAACTATTCTCATATAATAATGCAAATATCAATGATAACAATAACAACAATAAAAACGCAAATTCAAACTATCAATAAAATAATACACTGAATACTTTTTTTTTTATTTAAAAAACATTTATTACATTTGGTAGCTCTACTGTACTTTTAAAACAATAAAGTTGAAAGTATAAATGTTTAATTCATTAATATTTTCAACCTTCATACTTGACACTTTTCTCCTCAATGTTGAATACACGAGGAAGGTGCCATAAGACCGTCATTTCAACAATTTTAATAAATTCTTGTTTGTCACAGCAGCACGATAGAGTTCAGAAAAGTGACAATTTAAAGAATTGTTCGTTGTATTAGATGTTCGTATAAATTATTGTTACTAAAATAAAAAATGTATGAGATGATATGAAGTAACTTGTCAATATTTATAATTATCCATTATTCAAAGCGTCAAAATAATATTTCACAGAAACGTGTATGAGAACCAAATTTTTCTTCCTGTCTTAAAAGTTTTATGGTCTTAAAGTCAAGCCTGAATATTATTGGCTAGTGAGTAATAGCTAAAATTTTGTTGGTCTTTGCCTTAAAAGAGCACTTATTTTGAACGTATTTGTCTATCATAAAATATCCTATTTGATGGCTTTGCAGTTAAAGCTTCATTTTTTTGATATTTTAAAATCATTAAAAGGTAGAATGTGGACATATTTAAATGATCCAAGTCTTGAATTTTTTGTTTTCAGAGGCTGAAAATAGCGTTAAATAATTCAAGTATTATACCTTATTTACGTTATGACAATTTTTTGATTTTTAAGAAGTTTTTTAACAATTTTAAGTAGTTGTGTTTATCCACAGATAATATTGTAACTACAATTCTTTTTTTACAAAAATTCAATCCGTAAATGCTTTGTAAATCGAGTTTCATCAATGTCGATACCATGACCATATAGTCACATAACGATGTGCAAATATAATTGTTGATAACTTTTTTCTCATGCTATGCAGGTTAAAAAAATTTTGAATGAATCTACTTTACATCAATATCAGTATTCTATAAGTGAGCCAAATTTTATAAAAATTACTACTATTTGACATGCAAAATTAAAATATTCCATGTCATCAATTAGCAAAAGTACTAGTGAAAATTTTAGTTAAATTATATAACACCAAAAAACTAACTTGAATACTTTTATTCTTTAGAAAAGAGAGTTACTTATTTGAATCGTAGAATGAAGTGAAAGTTTGGAACTATTTCATATGGACTGCAGTAAAAATCTATTTCAAAACAGTCAATCTAAAGATTTTGACATATATTAGCACCTCATGTTACGAGGTGAAACTTACTAAGTTTATTTTATCTCGTATATCAATTTCAATGTTGTGGCTTAATTTTGTGTAAAAAGGGTAAAGCTGTCTCAAATATGTGTAGACCAATGGATGAACAGTAAAGTAGTCTGGAAACCTTCAGAGAAAAAAAAATTTAAGTAACAGAGTTATAATGCATAGGAATGTTACACAACGTAGGAAATAAAAAGATTTAAGTGAAAAAATTTGTTCTTAAAAATACATGATTATAAATCCAACAGGTATGGCATTGCTGGCACGACTAATATCCAAGGTGAAGAAGTAAAAAAGCTGGATGTGCTTAGTAACGAGCTGTTCATTAATATGTTGACTTCTTCGTTCACAACATGTCTGCTCATTTCTGAAGAAAATCCCACTGCCATAGAAGTGAATCTGGAAAATCGTGGAAAATATATCGTGTGTTTTGATCCCCTCGACGGTTCGTCCAACATTGACTGTCTCGTGTCCGTTGGTTCCATCTTCGGCATTTACAGAAAAGTCAACGAATGTAAGCCTCCGAGTGTGGAAGATGCCCTGCAATCAGGAAAAAATTTGGTTGCTGCAGGATACGCACTCTATGGTTCGGCAACCATGATGGTACTGTCTATCGGTCGTGGGGTGAATGGTTTTACCTATGACCCAGCTATTGGAGAGTTCATACTTACTGAGAAAAATATGAAAATACCACCAAAAGGCAAAATATACAGGTAAAAACAATCTTAGTTTTCGAAGTACTAGTTTTTGGACAGTACTCTTATACTTTATGTGGATTGTTTGTTTAATAACAGTATATAAAGAAATCTGAGGATGGGTCCGTTTTAGGTTCTGCGATTGAGTGAACTATTAAATTTCAGTGGTTGACTGCAAGAACCACGTAGACGATTTTTCGGTATTATTGATCCTCATTTCCCTTTGTTGACAATCGTAAAAAATCTATAAACCCACCTCCCCAGTAAACTTATGTTGCCTCAGAATTATTTTCTTAATGATTGAAGGAACTACACAGTAATAGTTCATTTTTATTTTTCAATATTTGCTCTTACAATTACAATCCATACATGCCCTTTTCTGCATACAAATAAAATCAATATCAAACTAATCTTAAGTTAATTAATAGTAATAAAATATTGCTTTTTTAGAAATAAATTATGTATGAATAAATATTCTTAATTTTTCTCCATAACTTGACATTGAATAAGACTTTCAAATTGTCAAAAATGAAAAAATTTAGTCATTGATTTTTCAAACGTATCTCTTAAATGTAAAATAGATTTGATAAAAAATTTACAGATGGATTTGATATCTAACCATTTAACCGTATTCACTAATGTAGAGCACAGCAGTTCTTTAGATTATTTTTTCAAAACCTGAAGTTGTTGAATCCAAACTTTTTTCTAAAGTTAAAATAAATTTTTTTCGTTTCTTTACGCCTAATAAATATAAACAGTGACAATAAAAAAAATAATGGTCAAGATATTTAGAATTTTTCATTAATTCTATAATGCAAAATAGAGACCATAGACAACACAATAGTAATTTTCATCACAAATGTGCACATCTCCAGAGTGGACTTTTGCGATCTGGTAGGATGCACATAAATGATGAACACTACTTTTTCTACTGAAAGCACAGCATTCACTCAAAAATGCGCAAAGAAAGAAATTATTAGTTTTCCTACCATAGGTGCAAAGTAAAAAAATCTCGCCCAAAGGGTGAGATTTGAGTATGTTTTGTGTGTCCAAGGGGCGAACCTTTTTTTTTCTTCTCATTTATTTTATAACGAAACCTTTGAAGAAACAACAGCAGAATGCAAATAACTCCTTATCAACTTCCGAAACGTCGTAACATCTTGATTTTTTTATTTTAAAATTTTAGTCATGAACTGCTCTATGCAATAGAAATATTTAAAAAAATTTTAATAATATTGTTTATTTTTTTATTTATCTATTATGTTTATCACGTTCATTTATTTAATTCAGGAATTTCCACACATTATTTTATAAATACTTATTACTTAGTTTAAGGCTTCGAAGTTCCAACTTTCTATTTTTCTGCACAGTTTGATTTTACAATAAACAGTAGCTGTTATTAATATACGAAAAACATAATAGCATTTTGAGCAATAACAATAGTATGTAAAAAAGTCAAACAATCAAAATTGCAATAGATTAGTTAAAAATATTTTTATTTTTAGCATAAATGAAGGTAACGAAACGACATGGAATAAAGGTATTAAAGAGTACATTGATTCAAAAAAAAAACCACCCAGTGGAAAACCTTACAGTTCCCGTTATGTGGGGTCCATGGTGGCTGATGTTCATCGCACTATTAAATATGGCGGAATTTTCATGTATCCAGCCACAAGTGACAACCCAAACGGCAAAGTATTATTAAATATATGCTCATGCTAATGGAACAAAAAAATGTTTAAATTTAATTACAACTACTTTTTTAACATTACGTATGATTTACAGCTTCGTTTGCTTTATGAATGCAATCCAATGGCATACATCGTGAAAGAAGCTGGTGGTTTGGCCTCAAATGGAGAGATGAGTATTTTAGATATCGTACCATCAAACATTCACCAAAGATCACCCATTTTTTTGGGCTCAACTAATGACGTTGAAGATGTCTTGAACTGCATCAAAAGACATAAATAAAATCTTTTGTTAACTAAAATCACTTGTTTTTTCACTTTTTACAAAGTTAATAATAATTTTTAAAAATTCTGCCATGCTTACTCTTTAAGTTTACTGAATTTTGTTGTACATGAATGTCAAAATGCTATGANAAAAACAAAAAGTCCCTGCTGGACTACCCCATGCTAATGTGAGTGTACATCATGTTGGCATCAAATGTGAATCTGCATCCGCTGAAGTTGAGTTTAGCAGTTCGATCAGGTTCAATGATCGGACTATACTTGAGTAAAGAAACTCCAATGATGCACTTTTGCAAATCCAACGTGAAGTATAAAATGCAAGATAGCTTTAATTATACCCATATGAAGAGTATGTGTATAGGTGGTTACCACGAAATAAAATCCCTAATATTTCGTAATTGGGTCGCCTTTTGCTTTCTGAAACGATTCAGCTGTCTCATACTTTCTTTTCCTTGATTTTCTTTTTTAATTAATCATCTTTCTGAAAGATTCTTTTCGGCTAATTACGTAAAATTGCTTTTCCGCCCTCGAGTGGTTTTTCGAGGCTGGTACTTCCTCGGGCGAAAAAGCAGTTTTCCGGAACTCGTTCGAAAAGTCTCCTTTACGAACCTCGTTACGTCCCTCGCCTTCGGCTCGGGCCGCAAACGTCTCGGTTCGCAAACAGAGACTTTTCAAACTCGTAGGAAAACTACCATTTTTTCTTACCATGGGCCCAAAGTGCAACTGGCGCTTTGCGCCCTCGGGTCACACTTTGCGCCATTGGAATCACTTTCGGCCCACGGGCAAAAAAGTTTTTTGCGCCTTCCAGGCCCAAAGTACTTTTCTCAAAGTGACTATACTATATAATATGACATAGCTCATGTTTGTACTTTGTGCCCTTGTGACGTAATGTACCATTCTTATCAATTAATGTAAAACCATTACATCAGTTATCGGGAATATCATATAGTTTCATAATTTCCTACGTAGCATTCTTAAACTTAAATAGAAAAAGGATGTAGCTTTCTGGTAAAAAATGAAATTTTATTAAGAACTCGTTCCATACATTTATGTGGAATTAGGCCATCAAAAAAATTAACTTGTTAAAAATCTCTGGTTATCGGTCTGATTGATTATGATTTTTAGTACAACATTAATTTTAATTTTTGTTTTATTTGATCTTTAACTAATACTTTTTTGATAGAATTGCCAAACAATTTTGTAACTGCTTCCATTTGTTTAATGTTTTATCTGTCGATCTTTGCACGGATACACTTACCTAATTAATGACTTTTCTAATATGAATTTTGAAACACCATCGTACAGAAAGTAAAATTGTTTGTCCTTTCTCTAGTAGTCTGAACCATAAAATGAATTATGAATTAATATTCACCTTTTTTATTTGTGGATTCATGTTAGGCTCTATTGAATTAAAAAATAATTTTTTTGTTAAAGTATAACGATACTGAATATTAATAATATAGCCATAATATCCAGTCATATACACAATTTATTCTAATTTTATTTATAAGTAAATTATTTTGTGAAAACCTTCAAGATCTGTAAGAGTGTATACAAGTATGCACAAGATTAAAATAAAAACATTTTCAAAAAGAATTAAATGAAAATAAATATAAAGTGGTCGATTGACTTCATTTTTTACTCTTAAGCAGTGATAAAATTTTTAAAAGAGTAAAATATTGGTATTTTTTTCAAACCTATGAATGTGATCCTAAAAAATGACTTAATTTTATACATGCGTTCTCTTATTGCTTCCCTAGATACTCAGCTGTGCGTTATCATAATCCTCCGGATATCATATCATTTAATATCATAAAACAACGATGAAAAGCTTTAAAAATTGACTTTTTCAAAATTAATTTTTAAAAATTAATAAAATCAAAATAAAAATCAAAAACTTAATTTTTGGAAGTGTCGATATTCATAAATTGACAAAATCGAAATATAAATAATCAGTAATGGGCCAAAAGACAAAAAAAATTGGCCAAAGTGTTGTTAAAAGGCACCCCTTGAAAAAGGCGGCTTTGAACATTAAGCGGAAAGAGGCTTGAGTCACCTTTGAGGATTAGATGAAGAGTCCGTTAATAAGACTGAAGAAACCTGGGGGCATTGTGCCACAGTTTGGTAGACACTTTTGTTGAAATTCAGACCGTTACACAGTATATATTAATGGGTAGCATATAATATCATGTTATCTACTCCAACAGCCAGAAGTCCATTGCGACTCTCGAGCGTTTTTTCACATGTAGTCTGGCATGCCAAGGCACGCTCAGCACGTTCGAGTAGTATGGAAATCTAGAGAGTTTGAATGCACTATCTTCTAATAATTTTTTTATTTCCGTATGTAATTTCTCTGTTAGCTTCATCGGGTATCCAGCTCTTTTAGTGATGACTGATCACGTACGAAGGGGTTGAACTCTATGTGTTCTCTGATATATCTTGTTTCTCTTTTGTTGCATCTTAAAGTATCGACAAAGTTAATCTCAAGACTTTACTCTGAAGTAATGAATAATAAAGCAGTGATGGACTCCTTAGAAAAAAATAATCCTATTTTCAAAATCTAATAATGCGGTCCCAAAAAATTAATGAATTTTATATTTGAACTTTCGTATACCATGCTATTCTAGACACTTGGTTGTACGTTTTCCTGATTCACCAGATGTTCTACTTTATAACATGCTTAAATAATGATTAAAAACTTCGAAAATCGGTTTTTTGAATGATTGATTTTTAAAATTGATAAATTTGATAAAGTAAAACTGAAGAAAGTGTTGAGTTAATTTCGAACACAAAAGGTTTGGAATTTTAATTTCAATTTATATTTTTGTTTATATGTAACCAAAATTAGTTTAATATATTGTAGTACACTAATTTCTTTATCAAATAAAAGATAAATAATCATCGTAACTTCAATATTCCTTGAATTATTTTATTTCTCGCTTCGGTGTTCGTAATTACCCCTACGCTGCCCTACGTTTTGATACGTAAATGTTTTCCTTGGTTGCTGATTCTGTAATTCTGTATCTTATTTTAAAACTGATTCTGTGCAGATCTACGGATATGGTGATGGGGGCTATTGATAACAAACTCAATTCTTATATGATTTAGAAAAACTAATATTCCGAAAAATAGTAATTTTCTTTTTTTCTTAAATTCACTTAAAGTAGGAGCAATAATGAAAATTAACTCCACTGTAATTCTATTTGTGAATCGACACTTATAGTTTTACAGTATTAGAAAACTCATTTTCTGTTAAAACTAATGTAACTTTTGAATTAACATGTTGTGGAATTTTAGAACAACATTAATGATCATGATAGGATACACTCGAAATAATAATTGCAATTATAGTATACAGAAAAGATAGTTAGTAGTATAGGTCTGTTCTATAATATATCGGGCATTTCAGAGGTCATGTTGAGTATTGCTAACAGAGAACCGTGTAAGCAGATCAGGGTATTTGATGAAATTATGCGTAAGTCTATAAATAAATAATGAATATAAATAATCGATCCATAAGTTATATGTAGAAGTATTAAAAACTTAAACAAGTATATAATGGACTCGGCTAGTAAGAAATTGCGTGTAGTTCATTGTATAAAGTTCAGCAGCATAAAGCATTTAGGAACTACTTTGCTGATATGGTATTTGAAGGACCACAAGGAGTCAAGAGTAACACCCAAATCAGTTAGAGAGTCAACTCGTTTTACTTCACAGTTGTTAATTGAGTAATTATAGTTGACATGATTTGGCTTTTGTTAACCGATAGAACCTTGCACTTATTCTCATGGACCATGAATTTGCTTTTGGAGCACCACAAGGCCGTGTTTAAGGATCGGACTGTAGAAGTAAGGAATCTTTATGTGTTTGAAATGCGTTTATGGATTTTTATGTCGTCTGCATTGATTAAACCAGATGATTCAAATGAGAGTGCTAAAAGAAGGCTGTTCATGACCCGTGTAAATAATAGTAAACCAATGTGCTAGCCCTGTGGTACTACAAAAGTGGCTAAAAATTTATCCAATAAGGTGCCAAGGAGGCCGACTCTCAACGTTCTGACTCTAAGAAACGAGACGAGCTATCTACATAATGTACCACCAATACCAAAAGAACTAGTTCAAGTAAGGATTGTGTTGTGAAGATCGCTATCAAAGGCTTTGGCCATATCCAGGAAAATGTCAATCTATGCACCTGACTCGAATGCAAATAAGACAAAGTGGATAAGCATCAAAAACTTTGAAATCGTCAGGCGCCCCTCAGTAAATCTATGCTGATGTTGTCAGAGTTTAGAGAAAAGAAGTGCAAGAGGATGACAGATTCCTGAAGAACAATTAATAATGAAGGAGGATTGAATTAAGTCTGGGCCAGAGTGATTAAAGTTTTTCAGTTGTAAAATATCAGCCAGTATAGTTGAAAGGGAGAAAGTGATGTCAATGTCTATGGTACACTAGATAGTGGGAGCTGAGATGGAAAAGGGGTGTTTATATACGGAGGAAAAGTGTTTAGTGAGCCAGTTGCACTTATCAATAGGAGTAAAAATTGGGTCTGTGTTACGACTTAGTATATCTAAAAACTGATTGCGTTTTGTGCAAACCTTGTTGAAGTTCCGAGATTGCCGAATATCAGTCCTTAGTCCTGAAATTCCGACTTCATAATGGATCCTTTGTACAGTGTTTACGAAAATCTTAGGCATTCAGCTCTAAGTCTCTTAAATGTGATAAAGTCTGTCAGTACTCCAGTATGCTTCCAGACCTGATAAAAGCGTTTCTTCTTGTGGATCAGGCCAAGCAGCTCTTGTGTGAACAAAATAGACGACCTAAAATGTGTGGTAATCGAAGTTCTTGAAGTCTCTGTAGCTTGAATGTGGGTTAATTACGAGCAAAGTCGATTTAGTCGATCAATAAAGACGTTGTGAAGCAAAACAAAAAATTTTAAAGTTTTTTACTCATTATTATACTTTTTGAAATAGTTAGTTCAATAACTTCAGTAGCAATAACGTGACTATCAGATATAAACAGGAAATTCAATGTATAGTCATGACTAGAAATGGGTTTGAAAATTCATTGAAGGTCCAGAATATTTCAAATATTGAGAGATGAGTAGCAGCTTGATGTCGGTCCGATGGTGTACAGCCTGCCAAATGCCAATGAAGTGGATAATTAGTCCAGGAACACTTAGCCAAATAGAAACCACCAAAAATATTCGATTCGATGATATGCTTCTGTCTACTGCAACCAAGACACCACCCCCGCGTCTATAAATATCTTTAACCGCTTTTCTGTCCTGTCTGTAAATGTTGTGTTTGGGTATAGACAGCTCAGAGTCCAAAGTATGCAATTTCAACCAAGTTTCGTTGAAAATTATTATGCTTCGTTACTACTACTAAGGGTTTGTGTTAGAATGAAAAGACTGTTGTTCATCAATAATAGTTAGAGAGCCTCTGACGTATTTTATTATCTTCTTAATAGCTGGGTTGATTGAGTTATACCACTTCACCTCATCTAGCAGCCAAGAAAGATGCGCTAGCTGGGAGTCATTACACAGTCTCTTCGACTGCTGTTAGACTGAAGGTGATCCGTCAGGGGACAAGCAGATATCCCTACAGCAACGGTACACTCCTTTTTAATTTTTTAAATATTCAGTTGTTATTATTTTATAATAAACGTTAACTCACATTGTAAGCGTTGTTGATATTTATTTTTACTAAGATGATTATTTTTTTACTGTCACCCATAATCTTAGAATCATCGGTAACCTAATGGGATGAAATAACAGAAAAATACATGGAATTTTCCCTTATTTTATGAGGGCTATGGGGGTTTGTAGAATATGGTAGCAGGATTTTGCGGAATGACCTACACAAACAACTATATAATATAGAGAGACATATACTCGTGGAGCTCCCCCCCTTGCGTGCTTCGAGCGTTAACCTCCAGGTACCCATCATAATATATTAATATCAGCTTTTATCTAGACAAAAAATATCATAAGTAAACACAACGAAGGAAAAGACTGAATTTTCCCTTTTTTCGTTGGGTGGTCAGTCTCGCTCGAGCGCTCGTACTGAACGCACGCTTTCTGCGCACGCCCGTTACGCATCGCTCTTACTCAGACTTGAGTTCTCTCTAAACGGCCCTTTTCAGGGCTACCTAATTCACCTATTTCTCTTTCAGTAAACGCGACTTAGTCGCGCCGCGCGACTGTGTATCCGCTAAATTATACACCCGCGTACACGCCGCCCTCAGGGGTGGCCCAATTGGTTAGCCCTTCACTAGGGCACAGCCAAAACATGAGCACTGTGGATAATCCACAATTTCAAGTCAGTGTGACTAACTCTTTCGACGCGCTGTTGGAAGGAACAGACTCATCATCTTCCGAGATGTTCGCTCTAAATGGTGCAAGTGACAGTGCTAGTGCAAGTGACAATAGTGCACAGTTCCCCGCAGTGTCTGACATGACAGTCAGCCGGCCAAAGGACCAACGATCCCTCGAGGTGAAAAGCCGAGACCTCCGCGTCAACCGACACGTCTCCCAGCGGGAACGCAGCCCGCTCTCCCGTGGCGATACACTAGCCAAAATTGCAGCCGAACTCGCCGAACTCCGGCAGCGGAACGAGTACCTGGAGAAGATTACGAGTGAGTACTCTATCCAGCTGGAAAAATCCAACCAGCAAACTGCTAAGCTTGTCCAATCCAACGAGGAGAAGGACAACATTATCGCGGCTATGTACACTAAGTCCCCCCACGCAGCGGAAAACAGCCCGGTAAGAGTTCCGGATTTCATCTCTCCATCACTCGCAAACCGCGACCCATTAAACCTGCTAAATCCCTCCACTTCAGGAAAAAAGCAGCCCCCTCCCATGCCCAGCTCTAGACCAGTGGAAAATTCCTCCACGAATTCGGCCGTAAAGAAACCCGCCACAAAGAGAAGGCGTACAAAGCTAGTGACCAACGTGTCACTATCTAGTTCCGAACTCTCCGATATGGAGTTTGAAGAGTCTCGCGAATCCCAAGCCCCACCAAGCTCCTCCCAAGCAGGGAAAAACGCGTTTGACGGTCACCTCGAGGATCCAGCGCATGCAGAAACGCTGGAGACTGCTAATATCCCCAAAAAAAAGGCCCCGCCTCCCATCACGATCTTGGACCAGAGACTCTGGCCCAAAATCAACAAAGCTCTCACCGAGGAAAAAATCCCTGTCCGCCGTGTTATAACCACATCCCAGGGTACTCGCGTGTACCCCAATGACGTCGATAGCTTCCGTCGTATTGTCCACGACCTTGACGAAAAAAAGGTCGAGTTCACCACATCAACTTCACGAGGACCGTGAAATGGTGGTCGTCATCCGTGGAGTTAATATTGGCTACACGGAAATAGAAATCTTGGACATGATCCAGGACAAAATACCCTCCACCCGTCGCGTCTACCGCATGAAAAAGGGTGACCGAACCTGGTCCTTGGTCACCGTGTACCTTGACGCGTCGGACCCGAACTCCCACGCCATCTACAACCTCAGGTCACTCGGAGGCACTTCCGTCCAAATAGAAGAAAAGCGCAAGTCCAACGACTACCCCCAATGCCGTCGCTGCCAGAAATTTAACCACACGGCTTCCTACTGCCGCACTACCTTTGTCTGTGGTTTCTGCAGCGCAAACCACGCCACCGCAACCTGTCCAAAAAGGGACACTACCCAAGCCAGAGATTAGTAGAGATAGATTGCTGACTGCAATGCTACGGCGCAAGTTCACTATTGGCCACTGTTTCGAGCGCCCCGTCGCGGCCAAGCGGTCAAACCAGGCACACATATTTTTTTTTTTTATTTGAGAAGCGTGGAGGGGGTATACCGAGTGTGTGCCTACGGATTCGCATGGAAATGGGCATGTAGGCACATACTTTGGAGACGCGTGGAAGGGGTATACCGAATATGTGCCTACGGAGAGAGGAGTGGTGCATGGAAATGCCGACTACAGCTATATAACTATATACCCGCATATATCATAGCGAAAGAAAGCGACGAGTCTTTCTCGCTATATACTAACTTCTTACATAAGGTCTTAGAAATTAAGGGGAAATAGAGAAGAAAAAAAGATTTCACATCTAATATTTGTAAAATAAAAAAACCTATTTTAATTTTTAATTCTCTATAACATATGAAAGTTTAAGAAGGCTAGCCATATTATTTTTCGAAAATTAAATCATACAAATAAATGTTTACGCAATTGGAAGCTCAGACTTTCAAGGCATTTATTTTTTAGTTCTTCTTATACTTTGGATTTTCGTTTAGTATTGCGTATCAAAGTACGTTGAAAAAATATTTAGCTTGAAATATTTTTTGAGGTTGATAGTATGGCTATAAGCACCTTAAATATAAATTATTATTTTTACTTATCATAATCGCTATGAACTGTAGGCCAAGCTCCGGAGGGTATCAATGAACATATGTGACTTTAGGTTGTATGAGGTCCGAAGTTTGAATAGCTGAGATGGCTAGGGCTTATGCCTTCGACGGCATATTTTGGCGATTTGGGGTTCAATTCTGATTGCCATTAGATTTTTTTTTTTTAATATAATTCAGTATTCTATTTCAATTTCTTATTGCAACTTTCATTTTAATTTATGAATATTGTCAACACTTTTTTTTCGGGCACGTTAAAAAAAATTTTATTTTTAATACTGTGTCACGTACATAGAATCCTACGCAACAACTGACTATTTAATAATTTATTACGTTAATAGTTATAGCTGGCAAGGCTTATTTATAATTTTGAAGGTAATAATTTAAATGATAGTAACATTGATAACTAACTAAATACTTGGTAGATCATATAAATCTTTATGTGCGTATCTGCTTAAAAAAATCATGAAATCGTCAAGAGGTATGACAAACTTAAAAAGCTATGATGATTGTTTTTCCTAAGCCATCGTAACAATATGAAAAAGTAATCCTGCTGAGTCCTGAATCATTGACATCGGTCAAAAAGTCTGATATCACACACATGCAAGCATACGAATAAGCACATAAAGATTTATATGATCTACCAAGTATTTAGTTAGTTATCAATGTTACTATCATTCAAATTATTACCTTTAAAATTATGAATTAGCCTTGCCAGCTATAACTATTAACGTAATAAATTATTTAATAGTCAGTTGTTGCGTAGGATTCTATGTACGTGACACAGTATTAAAATAAAATTTTTTTTAACGTGCCCGAAAAAAAAGTGTTGACAATATTCATAAATTAAAATGAAAGTTGCAATAAGAAATTGAAATAGAATACTGAATTATATTGAAAAAAAAAAATCTAATGCCAATCAGAATTGAACCCCAAATCGCCAAAATATGCCGTCGAAGGCATAAGCCCTAGCCATTACAGCTATTCAAACTTGGGACCTCATACAACCTTAAGTCACATATGTTCATTAATACCCTCCGGAGCTTGGCCTACAGTTAATAGCGATTATGATAAGTAAAAATAATAATTTATATTTAAGATGCTTATAGCCATACTATCAACCTCAAAAAAGATTTCAAGCTAAATATTTTTTCAACGTACTTTGATACGCAATACTAAACGAAAATCCATAGTATAAGAAGAACTAAAAAATAAATGCCTTGAAAGTCTGAGCTTCCAATTGCGTAAACATTTATTTGTATGATTTAATTTTCGAAAAATAATATGGCTAGCCTTTCTTAAACTTTCGTATGTTATAGAGAATTGTAAATTAAAATAGGTTTTTTTATTTTACAAATATTAGATGTGAAATCTTTTTTTCTTCTCTATTTCCCCTTAATTTCTAAGACCTTATGTAAGAAGTTAGTATATAGCGAGAAAGACTCGTCGCTTTTTCTTTCGCTATGATATATGCGGGTATATAGTTATATAGCTGTAGTCGGCATTTCCATGCACCACTCCTCTCTCCGTAGGCACATATTCGGTATACCCCTTCCACGCGTCTCCAAAGTATGTGCCTACATGCCCATTTCCATGCGAATCCGTAGGCACACACTCGGTATACCCCCTCCACGCTTCTCAAATAAAAAAAAAAAATGTGTGCCTATTTCGACCGCTTGGCCGTGACGGGGCGCTCGAAATAGTGGCCAAAAGTGAACTCGCGCCGTAGCATTGCAGTCAGCAATCTCTCTACTAATCTCTGCCCAAGCCCCCCCCCCTGTGCAAACTGCAACGGTGAGCACCGCGCCTTCTACCGGGGTTGCCCCAAAATTCCTCACAAAGGAGCCCATGCCCCTAAAAAAGGCACTCCGCCTCCTCCCCCTTTTGTGAAACCCAACCCCCGTTCAACAGCCCATGGCTCGTCCACCACTCGCCCGGAGATGTCATACGTGAACGCAGCATCCTCTCAACAGCAGACCAGAGCACAACCCCAAACTCCTCTGCTCAACACACCCCCCACAACCAAGACCATCCTCCACTCCATTATGACTCTGCTGACACGCCTCGACCAAAGGGTGTCCGGACTAGAGGGAAACAGAACAGTAGCACGATAGATAAAGACTTCACACTACTCAACTGGAACGCGAACAGCATTACACACAAAACGACTGAACTTGTACACATACTTCAGACCAGAAACATGGACGTTGCATGCATAACCAAGACACACCTAGACAACACAAAGTCACTTTACATACACAATTACACAGTCCACAGAAGAGACAGACGCGACCAATCACATGGTGGAGTGGCTATTCTTGTCCGCTAGGGCATCCACCATCGAGTCATCAGTACGGACGCTGCCAACTGCGAAGCAATTAGAGTCGAAGTATATACCACTACTCCCTCTTCCATTAGAATCATCTGCCTCTATTCCCCTCCCACGGTTGATCCTACCCTCCAATGCATAAACTCGCTGTTTCACTCCAACATCCCTACGATCGTGGCTGGCGACTTGAACGTCAAACACAAATCGAGGGGGTGCAAACACGAGAATCCCAAAGGACGCTCCCTTCTCAAACACTTGCGTAACATCAACATCAATATTGAGGTTCCGAGCGAACCAACTCACTATCCAAGCTCCCCAGACCAGGACCCCGACATTCTAGACATATTCCTAACGAAAAACTTGACCATCCCTACGGAACCAAGAACCTCTCCTGACCTGCCCTGTAACCATAACCCAGTCTACCTAGATATTCCTAGATCCCTTCTCACCATACCCGTCACCACCAGCCGCATAGACTGATTCCACCTTGCGTATAACCTCGAATCCTCCCCATTTAAATGTCGTCCCATCAGGTTCCAAACGGAACTCGACATAGCAGTAGACGAATTCACTGACGAACTCAACAGATGCCCACATTAAGTCACCACAACAACCACAGCTCCCCAACACACACTTAAACTCCCACGCGACCTCCTGCGTCTCATCAAGGAGAAGAAAAGAGTCCAGAAACTCTGGCAAAAAAGAAGAACCCCCAAACTTAAAGTTCACCTTAACTCCCTTGAAAGGGAAGTCAAATCCAAAGTCTTCGAATTTTAAAACAAGGAATTTAACAAATTCATAGCCGAGGCAGAGCCCCACCTAAGAGATGCTTGGAGGATCGTTTAAAAACTCCGTAACAAATGGCTTCCCCCCCCCCCTTCAACAAGGGAACAAACTCTACTCGCTAGATTCGGACAAAGCAGAGATCTTTGCAGATTCGCTGCAAAATCAATGCTCCCCCAACCTTAGCGCCAAAGAACTAGCGCAGGAACACGCGAGGATAACCCACACGGTGCAGCAACAGGTCCTTGACAATCCAGATTTCGAACACTGCACACCCTTCGAAATCAGAGGCATCAACCGCTCCCTTAAAACTCGAAAAGCCCCTGGCAGTGACGGTGTCTCCAATAGCGTCCTGAAAATCCTCCCTCAAAAATTCATCACGGCGATTTGCAACATCACCAACGCCGTGATGCGCCTTCGTTATTTCCCAATTGCGTGGAAGGTGGCTACGGTCATCTGCCTCCCGAAGCCGGGAAAACCCCTCAGCAACCCCGCGAGCCACAGACCCATCAGAATACTCTTATTGCCCAGTAAAATCACTGAAAGCGTCATTCTTACCCACCTAAACAAGCACGCCACGGAAAATAACATCCTTCCAGACGTGCAGTACGGTTTTAGAGCCAGACATTTGGCAGTTCACCAGCTTCTGAGAGTCACCGAAGACCTCTCCGATAGCCTTATCCACAAAAACTTCACCACGATAACTTTTCTAGATGTACAGCAGGCCTTTGACAGAGTTTGGCACGAGGGCCTCCTGTACAAGCTTAGGTTTTCCACACTACCTCATAGGCACCGTCAAATCTTACCTATCGGACAGATTTATCCGCGTTAAAGTAGGTGACTCCCTCTCCGACCCCCGTCCAATAACCTCCGGAGTCCCCCAAGGCTCCAAACTTTCACCCACCCTTTTCAACATATTTTGCCACGACCTACCCCAGCGTGAAAACATCAACACGTACGTCTACGCAGACGACGTCGCGGTCAGCTGTACGTCAAAACAACACTCTCGGTGCACCACCCTTCTAAACGAGCACATCATCACTCTACTCAACTGGTATAGTCTTTGGAAACTGGTCGTCAATGAGGTAAAGACTATAGCCATGCTCGTCTCCTGGAAAAATCCCAGGAAGAAACTGCAGAAGATAAGGGTCAATGGAGTAGATATCGACTGGAGCTACTCTGCGAAGTACCTTGGCGTAACGCAAGACCGTCGACTCACGTACGTTCAGCACATCAACAACACCCGCGGAAAGGCATATGGAGCCTTCGTGCAACTAAAGCCCTTCTTCAACAACAAAGCCGTCTCCCAGAAGACCAAGCTGCGCACCTTCAACGCCATAATCAAGAGCATTAGCACCTACGCGATATCAACGTGAGGCGCTGCAAAGGGAAACTGTCTACAGGGCATCCAGGGCCCTTTCATGAAGATTCTGAGGTCAGTCCTGGGCATTCCGTGGTACATCAGGAATACCCAGATTATCAAGGAGTTTAACATCGTCCCTCCAATACAAGCAGCCCCCGTCCTTGCGTCTAAAATCCGCGCCTCCATTGCGGACCACCCAAACCCCACCATCGCCGCACTCGCGAACCTCCAATCCGGTCGCTTCAACCTTATAAGACGTCCCTGCACTCTAGCACAGAACCCCGAGGACCCTCAATATACTCTAGGTCTTCAATCTCCCCTGCTTCCATCGGATGCATCATCTCCATCTCCATGATCTCGACGAAACGAACGCGACTTCAATTCGTGCGCTCCCTTCAGGAGCACCCAAACTGTCCGCCGTATCCTTTACGGCCTCAACCCTATACTACACTCACACTAATCAAAAGTACGCTTTCAAATACACAATACCCAGCGGACTCACACATCTACACACACACATACAATAACACAAAATTTAAGCTTCTCTAACTCTATTCCGGCGCAAGCCAAGATTCGAGCTTCGCCCAGATGCGTAAGTGCCCCCTCCTCTCATCTCTTCGAGAGCGAACCGGCCTCCGAAATTCTCCGTTATTTTCCTTCTTCTTTCTCCTCTTATGCCCTTTTGTCTTCTAGGAGAGTGGTCCTCACAGACCTTTCCCATGCATTGCATCAAACAAAAAAAAAAAAAACGTTGGGTGGTGGTAGGGGGTTAGTGGATGTCGGTAGAGGCGGTTATGAGGAATTTCCCACATAAACAACCGTATAATACAGGAAGACATATGAGGAAACCTACAAAAAATATCCCATTTTTGTCCTCCATTTTAATAAAAAAAATTTTTTTGACGCACATCTTTGATATTGGGCTCGTTTTACTCGTAATCCCATGTACTATAAGAAAAAAATTTTGAACACGTGTTTTGGTGAGGCTGATAACCTTTTTCCGTAATTTACATGTTAAAATTATATCAAAAACGGGATATTTTCTGTGGATTTCCTCATATACATCTACTCTCTCCCTGGATGTATAGTAGTTTTTTGTCCTCTATGCAATCTCTTGGTCCCTTCTCATAATTGGTCTTGTCCTTTTTAGATTAATATAGCGGCAGCTAACTAATAAAAAAACTGGATACTTACTTCTATCACTTCTATAAAATCACTGTTATTCGCTCCGAGCCGATGCAGAGGTTGCGCCCCCTCTATCCAAAATCAGGCAACATTTCTTGCATGTAAACAAACGGCTTAGAACATATATACAGACGTACAGCTGCTTGTGATTGGCACTTGGCAAGCTAGAGAGAGAACGACGATCCTCTCCTGCTGTCTTATTCAGCCAATCACAAGCAGCTATACGTATGTATATATGTTCTAAACCGTTTGTTTACATGCAAGAAATTTTGCCTGATTTTGGCTAGAGGGGGCGCAACCTTTGTATCGGCTCGGAGCGAATAAAAAATAATAAATTTCTAACAACGCCCACTATATAAGAAACATTCAGTCTTATGGAGTTTTTAAAAGATAAATTAAAGAAAAGTGACAAATAAAACTGTTTAATTGCTGGCAACTGACAAGTTAAAACTCATGAGAAGTTAAATCTTACCTCTCCTTTTAATAATAAGCAGCTAATGAATTAATTCTATAGCAGCAAAGCTACTCTGAGTGTACAGTCACAACATGTTGGTCGAAATGAACTTCTATAGGTTATTGGCCCAAAAGCCTCGTGGCATGGTAAACCTCCCTATTTTATGTACTGTGTGAATATCATACAAAAAATATGCTGTGCCAAAACAAAAGAATTTTTTAGATTTCTATTTCACAAATGACCAATGCAAACACCTTATTTAAAATAAGATATTTCATTGACACTTTATAAAGGCATCATACAATCTTTATATTTTTTTATTCTACACATCAAATTAACGTTTCTTTTTTACTTTTGTTAAAAGGTCACTTCTTTTTAACCTTGAGTAATGGACACAAATAAATAAAACAATTGTACACATAGGAATATTACGCATGTAAATGACAGTACAATTGCAGTTTTTATGATTAAATAAAAAATGAACTTACGCACAACAGCTCAAGTGCTTGGTGAGAGGGTTAGTTCTTTCACGTCGCATTGATAGAAAGTTCAATAAGAAATGGATTTGAAAAATATCAATGATTTTTCTGCAAGCAAATGTTCAAAAATGATAAGGGATATGCTTACTGTAATCGGCTTGTGGCACGATGGACCGCAATTCCAAAAAATAGTTTCAACATTTATTGTTTCATCAATTTTAATATCTGGACAAGTATTTGCGGTTAGTAAATTATTTTATTTGTTAATGTTAGTACGTGTAATGTAGAGAGCGATAATAAAACATGTGTACGATTATATCTGTGACGAAGGAATCACTGAATGAAAAATTTTGCTTTGAGAGAGTTAAAAAAATTTAGTAAATATAATGAGTCTAATGACAGCAATGCAATGTCATAGATAACCAATAAATAAATAATAATAGCTTTTCAGTCAATCCCGTCACTGCTTTTTAGTATTGAGTCGTACGTTACCGAGTAAATAATATTCTACGCTCTTGAGGCATAGACAATTATTTCTCAAACCTCTACTCGATTTATGTTTACGTGCGCATGTAATATTTTGAATGGTATGATTCTCAAGAATCGATTTAATGTTTACAATATCATATAGATGAATAGTAAGTTATTTTATTAAAAAACAGAATTTTAATTTACTGATAATAATGCCTGATCATAATTTAAAATTAGAAAGTTACTAAATAAGCAAATAAACATAAATGCATTGAAATAAGAACAATTTTAGTGAATAAGTATGTGCACTGTATACATTTACGAAAAATCTTGTATAAAATTATTGTTCTTTAAATAATAAATATATTATTTAAGAAAAATTCTGTGATGTCATAGGCTACTCATGGAGAACCGTGATATTGTCTGAATTTCTAAGAACTGACATCCTTAGAAGGATTTTCTCCTTAAATTAGTAAATAATAAAAATATTTAACAGTACGTCATCTAATTTAGGAGTAAATGTGTTTATAAAACCTTAAAAAATATGACACACAAAGAATAGTAGTTTAAACTCTCGTTCGGATAAAACAAAATTTTTATTTGCCGGGTTACTAACATTCTTGTTTATTTCTCTTGACAAGCAATTGTTTGCTACAGTAATTTTATTTCTAGCCAAAGGTCTTAACATTTATTATCCATGGTATTTTTTTAAACTGGTACTTTGAATGAAAAACCGTTTGATTTCTAACATATTAACTACAACGATTTAGTAAGCTTGTTCGAGCTTCGCCCAGATTCGTGAGTGCCCTCCTCTCATTCCTTCGAGAGTGAGCTATGCTATGAATTTCTCTGTCATTTTCCATTACTTCCTTTTTTTCTCAGGTCCCTTTTGTCCTCTAGGGGAGATTAGTTTTCAATCCGTAGGCATTCCAGGTAAATCCCACACTACCACTAGAATAGACGGGGTGTCTTTTAAAGATCTCTTCACCTCGCAAAAAAGCAGTAAGTTCATTCCTCTGTCCAAGTGTCGTATTTTTGAGAAATGAATAACGAGATCATAAGCAGTAAGAAATATCAAATTTTCTAATCACTTAAACAATAAAACAACGAAATCGTCCAAAATAATCTTACAATTTGGACAAAGTACTTGTATAGCATATATCTTTCTTAGTAACTTCGATTTCGGTAATCAATTGAAAATGGAATGTATCAGAAAAGTATAAAGAACGATTGTATTCAATTTTTTTTTTTTTTTTTTGTTAACCGTCCTGTCAGTCCATGGAAGAAACTGTAGTAATTTTTTGCATTTGTTAAAATATTTCATTTTTCGACATGCTTTTTTTTAAGTCCGTTCAATGTCAGTACTCATAAAGAATGGTAATATTAAAAATAAATTGACTAAAACTTTTTTTTAATCATAGTATTTACTGCACTTACGTTATGAGTCTACCAACCCACTTTTATCTTTAAAATCAATTAAATTCCATAAAATAGTAACACTTACTATTTTTTTATTTGAAAGCTGTATGTTCTGTAGTGCAAACATTTTTTAAAATAATATTATGAATCTTACTTTAGAATAATATCTTCATTTTTTATCTTACCAGGTACCTTGGATTGAAGTTCTTTGTTTCTTAACGATTTATTTGAAGAATATTAAAAACAATTATTGGCGACTTTCCTGGCAAGTCGTTATGCCAAGCCCGTAGAGTAAATACAATAAGCTAATGTTTTTTTCTTAGGAGTTTTTGGATTTTAAAACTTTGATAAAAACATTATTCACCAATAACCACGTGAGCAAATAAAAAGTAAATGCACTCATTTTGATTTGTTGAAGTTCAAACTTTCCATTATTAGAAAAGTTACAAAAGGTGACCGCTTGCTAGTGTAAGCGTCTGAGTAGCCCTACCATCTGCTAAAAAATTTATAAACTTTAATCTCAATTACTTGCACTAAGTTGTTTACGACTCAGTTCAAAATTAGAGAAAATGCGTTCATTGATTCATGGTTTTTCATCATAATAACTTTTTTATTTATTTAATCAAAAAATCCAGTGGTCAGTCGACGCTGGGGTATCCAAGAATAAAGTCTTACTTATCTGGCAGTCAATATCAGAGTTCAAGTATACTTTTTGTAAAATGATATTTTAAATAATACACTCTATCTGTGTATCAAAGTACCACCTTTCATTGAAATGAGAGTTTTCAGTAATTGGTTCCGATTCTGATTATTTAAAAACAACTTACTATACGTTCTTAATATTAAGAAATATCTCTAATGTCGCGCTTGCACCAGTCGTATATACGCTTACACACTTATCCTAAGTCGCGTATGTAACACTCGTGGTATGTATTTTAAAAGAGGCTTAGAAATACATCCACTACTCTCGTTTATCGTTAACGGGATAGTATTACATGACAGTGAATGAAGCTTAACTGTTTTGTATAAATTCCCAGTGAACCAAAGCGGTTTATCTGTGAATAGTTCGTGTAAAATAAATACTTACTTTATATGATTTTCCCATCTAATCTATTATTTTGTTAATAACACAGCTCCACAAAAAAAAAATTTTTAAAATTACCCATGAAACCTGACCTATGTAACTATATGTAATCGACCACGCTGAAATCAAATCTGACATCCGAATTGACCCATCACGTCCAGTTTGTTTTCTAACCTTCAATAACGAGCCAAAAATGACAAAACTTAAAAATTAAAAGATAAAAAAATTACCCATGAGACCTGACCGGTGTAACGATATAAAATTGACCACGCTGAAACCGAATCTAACATCCAAATTGACTCGTCACGTCCAGTTTGCTTTCTAACCTCAAAAAATAAGCCAGAAATGACAAAGCTAAGATAAAGATAAGAAAATTACCCATGAGTCCTGACCTATGTAACTGTACGTAATCGACCACGTTAAAACTGAATCCGACATCCAAATTAACTCGTCACGTCCAGTTTGTTTTGTAACCTCAAAAAATGATGATGATGTAACCAATTTCCAAATTTAAATCAACTTATAATGTCAATTTCGCATCAAACCTTAAAAAATGTGCCTAATTTAATGTCACTCTGCAAAAAAAGTAAACGACCCATTTACCCTCACTACCCTTGCTGTATATTTTTGACAACGCTCAATTTAAATCGAATGGTTGTTTAGCCTCACCACCTTTAGATTTCTTTTTAAACTTCTTAAACAGGTCCAAGATGTTGAATCATTTTTGTAATTTTTGCACTAAAGGTTTTTATCTTTCCCGTCGTTAAGTAGAAGATTCATTATATAAAAATAAATGGAATTTAGTTTTATTAAAATCAATCTGATATGGATCTTCATCAAGTGACAAGTAATACTATCATCTATACATTGATTTCGTCGAGCCACGTGGCACTCTTGTTGAAAAGTAATATACGCTACACGCGCGCAGGGAAATACAATTGAAGCACTTGTATTAGTTTAGCACTTTCGCTCCGCGGTCCGCTTCGGCATGAACTAACAAACGTCCATCAACCGCCTTCCCCACGTACTAGTATCGTAATGTACTAATTTAGCACGTCTATAAGAAGCTGACTAAACTTGCCTAGCTAGTATTGAATTAATTTCGACTATGTAACAAAAAACATGTATTAATCACTACAAAATAGTTATATTTAATAAGGTACAGCAATGTTTTGTGAAAAGTGCCAACTCCATAAATTACCACTCGCAAACAGAAATGTAACTAATTAAAAAATAACCGTTTCTACGAGACCTCATGCTTTCATGCTCGCAATATTTATACTTGCCATATTTTACAGTTCATTTTTTTAATTGAAAATCCTAATTAATATATTTCTACAATAATAATAATGTTAATAATAATAATTATTATTATTATTGTTATTATTATTATTATTATAATCATGATAATAATAATAACAATAATAACATTTTTCAGATGTTAGGTGTCATAAACAACTGGAGTGGTGATTTTATATTATGGACTGAAAATTTAATCATTTTCCTGTATTTGTTGACAACATTACTAGTATATTACTTTATCAGATTTAATAACAAGCAGGTACTTCTATCAAATCTTTATTATTCATATAGTATGCAATGACTAACAAATGTTCTGGTTCACTGTCAAGAAATTGTTCATTAAATTTAATAAATACATAGTGGAAGAAAATTCCAAACAATAGTTAAACTGTTATTTCAAAAATTCCGAATTTAATGGTTATTTAACGTAACAAGTGCGAAACAGAAGATTTCGTGCATGAGTGGTGATTGACTCCCACGAGTAGTCAGAATGGACGGGAGCGAGTGCTTGTTGAGCACACGAGTATCATCGCAAGGCACGAGTGCGAGTCCATCACACTAGTTGCGTAAAAAATTTTTTGCAATAAGTATAAAGAAAATTAATATAAAATAGTATAAATGTTAAAAACAGTTGGTAGAAAAGTATTTTTTCGCCCTCGGGTGGTTATGGGAGGCTAGTACTTCCTCGGGCAAAATAGCAGTTTTCCGATACTCGTTCGAAAAGTCTCCTTTACGAACCTCGTTATGGACCTCGCCTTCGGCTCGGGCCACAAACCTCTCGGTTCGCAAACAAAGACTTTTCAAACTCGTAGAAAAACTACTATTCTGGTGTACGGTAAAACTTTTGCCGCACACTTTTGCTGCACACTATGCGAGAAAATTAAATTTCGACACGAAAAACAGTACGAAAAAGACCTATTTTCCGCAAAATATTGTGAAAAATTATTATATGTTTCACATGTCTGTTAAATTGTTATTTTAGGAAGTATGTAAACAAAACTGATAAGCAAGCGTATCAATTATTTAGACATCGATATATAAAGAATTCTCCTCTAATTTTTCACTTTTTAGGGTACCTAAAAGTGCCAAACTTAAATTTTATGCTACACCTCTTTATATATATATATATATATATTTTTTTTTACTAATAGTAACCTAAATAGTAGAAAAAATTCAAAGAACACGCAATTCAGGTCTTTGCACATTTTTTTCAGCGTTAAATGTCAAATAATATCAATTTTCGTTAAAACAATGGACGTATTTTTATCTTTCGAACTAATAAACGTGAAAATGTCCTTACAAAAAATAGGCAAAACATCTTTCCCACTATTTTCGAGGTCGCTTTTTTCAATGGTGCAGTTTACATTTTGCTAATTTCCCGTTTGTTACTATATTTTTGCAAAATAAAAATAAGAAACACTAATTTTCCTATTTTTTCCAGATTTTCAGCATTTCTCGAATACTTCATAATATTTTCTTAAGTGCGTGAATAGGGTCTGGGATACAAAAAATTTACTTCTAAGACCCTATTTACGCACTTTACTATTAGGAAATATTATGAAGTATTCGAGAAATGCTAAAAATCTGGAAAAAATAGGAAAATTAGTGTTTCTTAATTTTATTTTGCAAAAATATAGTAACAAAAGGGAAATTAGCAAAATGTAAACTGCACCATTAAAAAAAGCGACCTCGAAAATAGTGGGAAAGATGTTTTGCCTATTTTTTGTAAGGACATTTTCACGTTTATTAGTCCGAAAGATAAAAATACGTCCATTGTTTTAACGAAAATTGATATTATTTAACATTTAACGCTGAAAAAAATGTACAAAGACCTGAATTGCGTGTTCTTGGAATTTTTCCACTGTTTAGGTTACCACCAATAAAAAAAAAATTAATAAAGAGGTGTAGCTTAAAATTTAAATTTGGCACTTTTGGGTATCCTGAAAAGTGAAAAATGAAAGGAGGATTCCACATATATCTATATAAAAGTAACTGTCATTCGTACAAGATATGATAAATAAATTTTTTTTTTATTCAAAAGTATGTAGACAAATACATAAGTAGTAATAGAAAACACTACCTTGTTATAATTATACTCAAAAATAGCTCTATTAATTTAAAAATCACTAACAGTATTGAAATCTAAAGGCTCAATATTTGTACGAGTAAATCAGTGTTGACAATAGTTTTTACATTTGTGTATTAAAAAAATCATTATTTAATAAAAAGGTAAAAGAAAATTTAATGTACAGATCTATAAAAATTTACATGTTTTTGTAAAGTTTAATTAATTTTTCTGTTAAAATTTATTTAGTCTTTTGTGTCTTATGATCGTTAAAGTTATTAATTGATTTAACTTTTCCTAAAGTCAGGTGAAAAATCCTACACAAATGTAATACTTCTTTGACAGTGTGATATTCATTTGATATTTTCATGATAAATACGTGTTTTTTCAGTTGGGCTATATGAACATTTACAAAAGTGTAAATTTTTTAAAAAACTATCCAAAGTGTAAGGCTTAAGGTTTTCGACACACAACAAAATATTTGTGTAAAAATGTAACGTTATTTCACAATAATTTAAATTGATTGAGTAAAATTTTATATGTTAAATATAAATTTCCTCTTAGTTATCCTCTATTTAAATGTAAACTCATAATTTATGAATTTTTATATTATATTAAATTTATACTTATGTTCTGATATTCGTAATTCTTACAAATTACTTTCTTACGATTAACCTAATTTTAATTAATAACTGTATAATCTTTTGAAAGAATGTTTACTAATTATCTCAGCAACTAAAAAATTTAATACATTAGCATACTGAACTCCATAAGTATACGTTTTAAAATAAATAAAAAGTGTATGAAACCAAGAAAAACTGTATCTGAATTTTAAAATTTCCGTTTGAATTATATCTTTATACATTACTTATTAAGCTTTATAAATTAATGCATCAAAATCTGTAAAATTCTCCTAAAACGTGACAAACTGAATGTGAACTTTTCATTTTTAGTGTTTGTCATGATTAAAATTACGAAAAATTGAATGTAAATTATTCTTAGCAATGTCATTAAATTTTAGAATTATTTAAACTGCTGTAGCTATATTGAGATTAATTAATTGTTCTTGCAATCACTTAATAAAATTATTTTTTAAAAGCTATTAACCTTCTCAATAAAAGTTTGGCAGATTTCATGAAAAAATATCACTTTCTGGGATATCACTCGAAAATAAAGACGAAACAGTTATTATTACAAAGTATGCAGATTTTGCATTATATCTAATAAAACTAATGTTAGGTAACTATCTACAATTGAGCTATTATGCCCTAATACAAAACTATCGATAGTATGTACATTATATGATTGTACAGGTCTTTTAGCTACATTTATAGTAATGGCTGGTCTGATATCGTTAATTCCAGGATTTTTGGACCAACTTATACCGTTAAATAAGCCACGGGCAAAAATTACCTTCATAAAAGTTAATTATATCATCGATCCAAACAAAAATTATTTCGTGCATTATTTTGCATGCTTGACACTCATGACTGTAGCTGATTATACGATATTAACCATTGTTCTTTCTTTTTTAACTTTTGTTTATCAAATTGTTGGAGTATTTAACATTATAAAGTAAGGCATCAGTGAGTTTTAGCATTAAGTGAATTGTTTGATTTGTAACAGCTCTTAACTCTAAGCAATTTTTTTTCAGGTATCGCATACAAAAGGCCTCGACAAAACTTGCCGACAAAAAAAACGAAGCCTATAACATGCTTATTTCGTCTATAAAATTGCACATCGACTATTTAGAGTTGAGTATGCATGGGCTGGAAAATTTTATGCACTTATAATTTATATCATAAGAGTTTTTATAGTAGTTTTCGTACCTGGTGGAACATGTCTCCAAGGCAAGCATCAACCAGGTGCGAACTTTTTTTCCTACTAAAGGTGCAGTAAACAACCAACGATAAAAAAAATGCTCACAGTAAGAGAGGTGTACTTTAGTACAGTCCTAAGATTGACAGCTACTGGTAATTTGTTAAAAGCTTATAAAGACAACTTTAATGCATGTTCCATTTGTGTTATAACAACTATCAAAGTATTAGTAAATAATAAGAAATTTTTGAATCATTCTTACAATTAATATCTGAGTTTTTACAAAGTAGTAAATAATAAATTCATATTGAGATAAAGACAAGGGTTTAACTAATCATTTTTACCAAAAAATTGGACATTCAATGTAACATTCAATACAAACATGATTATAAGGTAGTATGACAATTGGGGGACTTTTTTCCAATCTAGATTCTTCAAAGGCATTTTCTTCCCAATGGACTTGTTTTCAATACCCGATTCTTCTGAACGTCCTTAATTCTCAAAAATAGGTTTTCTCAAAGTTATTTTGACAAAAACATTATGTTGTACTTATAATTTTACATGATGTCGAATAGTCTCTTAGTAGATCAGTACATTATCTCCATGTAAATACTTGTATCATCATACACAATCCTGTTCTTAACTGCTCCTCTGTTTCTCTTCTCCTTTTCTCTGCACCCTTTCTCACATGTTTGTAAAGCTTTCGTTACCACAGCATTATTTCAGTATAGACTATGTTCCAATGAGTCGGATCCCCTACTATGTAGTACCAAACTGTTTCAAAATTATTCAAATAAGCACGATCAATTTCGACAGTTCTAGAAATAAATGGTTAATATTTAATACAACTAGCCATCAATATTTGAATAAGATCCTTTTTTAGCACACATAATTTCAACTAATAAATTAGATATTGTAATATATATTATTCAAATGATCATGATCAATTTTGCCAGTTCTAGAAATAAACGGTAAATTTTACGAATTGTTTTATGAATAAATAAAACAATCTAATGAGCTACGTAAAATTCGTTACAAATTTTATTCTCTTGTTCTACTGTCATTTCGATGACCAAATTTCTAGTTTCTTCATCGTTTAAAAAAAGAGGAAAAAAAAAACAAAAAAGATGGGTAGGAAAAATGTCCCTCTTTGGGAAAAACTATTATTAGGAAAAAAGTACCATGGGAAGAGTGTCCCCCCTCCACCATATAATATATACCGTATACATAAATAGGGCTTTTGATTATGTTTATTCTGTAATTACTAATACAAAACACTAAAAAATAGTATATTGAACTATAAGTGCAAAAAACTGAATTTTCCCTCGGGGATATATTACGCAGTGCACGGTTTTCAATATTTTGTTTCAAATATTTAGTTAGAACCGTGATTGGCAGGTAAATATAACGTAGCACATAAATTTCGTTGACTTGGGCACAATTCTTTCATGAATTTTGAAACAGTAGAAAACAGTTTTTGTCAGATGCATTCAGGATACTTAATTTTTTGTGTGGTTTTAAATTAAATACTAAATACTCCTTCAAATAAGTGTTTTTTTTCTCAGTTATTTTTTCTGTCAAATTTTAATGAATTGTGATTGCTATAAAAAATTTTGTTGAATGCTCTATAATGACTCATACTTAAAAAATTATTTATGGCATCAATAATGCATTACTTTTATAAGAAAAAACTGAATTTACGAAAAAAAAAACAAGATTTTACATGTGTGTGTGTACAACTTGACTAAAACTGTGCCACTTTACTAATGTTGGAGAAGCGGCAATATTTTAAATATATGTATGTTAATAACGTTACCTAAGTTATCAGTAAAAGTACTCTGTGTATTTTCACAGGTATTAAAAAGCATAACCAGCTAAATATAACTATATACCACGTTCAAGGGAGGTAGGAATATCGAAGAGCATGTACATTTTTTACGTTTTGCGTATCACATAGCTTCGATTTTTAAATGTAACTTGGATTTCAAACCTTTTTGAGAGACTGATATCGTTTTTAAAACTTATTAGACTCATGCCTCATACTATTCCTATTTTAATGTGTTGTACATCTCTAATCGTTTCTAGTTCATTTTGTGACATGATTTTCTATTTGTCTGATAACTGGTGACATTTTGCTATTAAGTTCTTTCGATTACTACGGTTTGCGTCGGTATGTTCAAAATGATTCTTTCGTGCACTGTTTTACAATTTTTTATTTTATTATTTTTAATTCAACATATTATTTTACTTCAAATGCCTAAAGAACTTCATTCTTACCTGAAGGCCTTCAAATCCACTTAATTTTTTTTTATTATTGGATACTTAGTAGTAATAAGGTAGTTTGGGAATCGTTATATTTTTTAGAAACATTTCTGAATATTCTTGAAAACAGCTGAAGTTTTCTAACAGTGGCTAAAACTTTTTTTCAACTCATTTGCTTTGTAAAATATTGTCACAACACTTGAAGTTTTCTAAGATTATCCAAAACTCATCAATAAATAATAAGATCATTTAACTAAAAAAATTTGATGAAAAAAAAAGAGTAATAAAAATCGATAGAACTATTAAATATTCAATCTATGATCATCGTCCCGTACGTATAAAAAAAGTCCCTTGTGCCAACAAAAAGAAATAAAGGAATTACTAACGTAAACTTTACGATTACGAATACAAAAAATGTGTGATAAAATTTTGTAAATTCCATTTAACCTTTGAAGTAATGCAATGGCGTATTGGATTATTGTAAGTATTTAATTTAAATGAAAATATGGTAACAGCTTACCATCATTTTTCTCTCTAACACCATGGAACGTACGGTAAAAACGAAGTATAATTTTATGCATCATTTGTAGTAAACTATTTTAGAGACGGAAATATTTTTAAAGACATCTTTTGATTTATGGTCAAGCAAAAAAAAACTCTTTGCACTGACTATGGAAAATTTTTCTGAAAAGTAAAATAAAAATGTACAAATGAAACGATAAATTATTAAGATCAAAGGAAAAGAAATAACAATTTCTCAAAATATTTGTAAAAATAGTTTTTTCCTACTTTGAGCATTTTTAAGTGGCTCGTGTGTAATGCACTAGGGTGCAAAGTGATTCACGGGTACGAAATGAGCCCGCGGGTACAAAGTAGGACTTTATGATCTCGGAAAAAAATGACGTTCGCACCTTCGGCGCTAAGTACAAAAAACTCGCCCCAAAGGTACGCAAAAGTACTATTTCCGACCTCGGGCATTTTTGAGAGGCTGATGTGCCCTTAGTAGGGAAAATAACATTCGCCACATAAGCACCCTCGTACCACGGCTACCTTACGTCCAAAACCTTACGCCTCAAAGTAGCCTCGGAGACGATGATACTTATGCGACGAAAGCTACTGTTTTTTTTTTTTTTTTTTTTTTCAATACACTTTGGTTGTGTTTGTGCATATGTTTTTTGTTAATTTTGAAAATTTTGTAAAATTTGTGCCTCTTAATAAAAAAAATTGTTATTGTCACCGACAATTTTCACTATTTTAAGTCGGTTTTAAAATTTTACACAAACAATAAATAAATCAAAAAATTAAACTAATTTCATAATAACATCACTACCACTATTGTCCATATTATATTGTTTGACATAATACAACCATTTTTAAAGATACTCTTGACTGAAAGCACTGGAGTCATGTACAACACTAGAATTAAATTTTATTTTGTATACAATAATATAAACAGGGTTATAGAAGTTATTGAAAATACTTTCAACATTTTGTTTGCCATGGCTCTTATTGTGTTGTTAATTTTTCTCAGCGTTATACCAATTTGTGTAAGTCTGATTTAATACACATTTTCATATCTTTCTATTTAAGGATGTACATTCACTTACAATTTTTATTTCATAGATGCTAGAAACCTACAGCTTTTTTGAATTAGTCAGACAGAGTACGTTTTTAGTTTCCGTATTAGGAATCTTATATTTGATTAACTGGCCAGGACAAGTACTTGAAAACGAGAGCGATGATCTATTCCTATCAACGTAAACGTATTTTATATGTATTCAAATATTAATAAATCATAAATTTCCCTGATAGGTAATCCAAGATTATGTGTTTATAGTTATATGGGTCAATGGTATCTATTATCAACTGAATCAAAAACTTTGCTAATAATTATGAGGTACAGATGTATGAAGCCTTGTATATTTACTGCAGGAACCTTTTGTGTCTTAAACTATGAGACCTACGGATTGGCAAGTATACCTATAATATTTTTTTACATGCATCGTTTGTCATGCGATAAATTTTTTCAATTACTAACACGAATTATTATCTTACAGATAATGAAAACGGCATTTTCTTACATGACTTTTTTAAATTCCGTAAGGCAGTAATTCATTTGAATTATTTTAGTGCTACCACTGAGAGGGAATTGGTGGGAATGCTCCTTTGGATACAGAAGTGACGCCCCACCATAGCTCTAGTGGCGCCTCTCTCCTACCTAGTAGAGCTGCTTTCCCAATCTAGGCGAGCAGCTGCTCGAAAGTGTCAAGGGACAGCTCTCCTAACCTATTAAAAGGAACTAGCCTCCTCTGTGGTGGCTCTGTTGCTTGGGCCAGTGGCTCAGGGCTCCCGACTGGGGGAAAATAGCCTCCAGTCCAGCAGGAAGGCAGTCCTGTTGCAATGAGAGCAGAGCTGCCGCTTATGAGGGCCCTACGATCCAACAGGTGGCGTACTGTAGCTAAGAGAAAATCTCCAACAAGTCTATCTATACATATTAGTCGTATACATAAATATGTACTTGTAGGTGATTTTCTCATAGCTACAGTATGCCATCTGTCGGGTTGTAGGGCCCTCATACTGACGAGTGACGAGTCATCTCCAGGGGCTCTATCACGGCTTTCGATATCTCGCAAAAGTCAGTATTTTTTTCGATAATTTAAATAAAATTATGGTTGAGCGCATGCGCAGTCTAAGAATTATCGAAAAAAAAATACTTACTTTTGCGAGATATCGAAAGCCGTGATAGAGCCCCAGTCAGTAGAGAGGCTTCCCCAGTTCCCTCTCAGTCCAAAGGAGATTGTCCGATAACTTAACAAGGGGCTGAAGTTATTTTTCATAATATCAACGATACATATTATCAACTACAAGAATTATTTACTGAATTAATGAGCACTATTTGCTACTTGTTCTTTTTAATGTAGGACTCATTTATGTACAATTTTAATTTTTTTAATGGATTAATAAGACTTTTTTGGTAATTTTATGATGATGTAAAAACATACACGAATTTCAACGTTTTCTTCGGATCAGGCTTTGATTAGTGGCATTATGCATTTTATTTGTAAATAAAGATTCCTAGAAATCAGAGAAGAATCTTTTGCAAGAATTAATTTGATTAATTGGAGAAGAACGTTGTAAAAATTAAATTATTATAATGAAATTCACAAATATTTTCAACGTAGTACTCTCACGCTATAGAGTGTTTTCTTAAGTTGTATAAAGAAATGCTTAAGGAGGCTCCATCACGGAATGAACAAGAACTTTGACTGATATATTATTAAATTTGAGATCGCGCTGAATCCAATGGTATCTTTATTTTTATGGATTAGCGATCAAAATCCGGAGATAATTCAATTTAAAGTCAGCACTTTTCGAGCTCGCTTAACACAGTCTCTTATGGCCGAAGGCCTGAAGCAAACTTTTGACTATGAATTAAACTACTAAAATGGAATGTACAAGCAAAAAAAAATATACTTACCGCAACCCTGACACTCTCATCTTTAAGAAACCGGGTGACTTTATAGGCGTTGGCGATGAAAAAATTGATAAAATAGCTAAATTACTATTTTGGTCTGCAGTTACGTTCGATGAGTGCAGTGACAAGCACTGCCAGCTATATTGATCTAGGAAGCGCGCACAATAAAAAAAATTTGAATTTGTAAAATAACATGAAAACTTTTATAATGATTTTTCAATTTTTATTTGTTGGGTAATAACGCAATAAATTATGGTAATCATTAATATTAAATTATTCGACAGCTGACTATATAAATATGTAGTAAACTATATATAATAGCAGGTAGATTCAGTTGAAAATAACACAAACTTCATTACCAACATACTACTAGTATAAAAGTAAGCTTTCGTCGAGTGACATCGCATCGATCGTCACTGAATTGACTACCGCAGTAGGCGATGGAGCCTCCTTAAGAATTGTCGATCAAGACAAATAAAGAAAAGAGCTTCACTGGTTTAATTATAAATCAAATTTACAATATCTTACAACAAAAATTTTTTAATGCATGTACTTTTTTTATGATCCTGCACGCATTACGAGAAACATTTTGTCCATGCAAAAGGGAAGTGGATTTTTATTCCAAAAACATACGCTAAATAACTTCACTTAAATATTTTATTTCTTCAAAAGGTCATGAATAAAAAAAAAATAAAATAAATAAAAAAAAATTAAAGTTTTTCGTTGTATTCATTTTTAAATAATTCGTATTTTAGTACAATTTCCGACAGTTTCTACATCTGGAAACGTTAAAAAATTTCTAAACCAATAGCGTTTTAATTTAATTAGCTTTCTATTACTTTTGTACTATGAGATAACTCTTCAGTTTGATCAATCCAAAACCAAATCTATCAATAAAATAAATAATTATACGTCAAAACTTTGCTTGAATATCAAATAGTTAATTTTTAGCTGTATCCTTTTCTGTCATGCCTTCACACTTTTAATTCTAAAAATCTTATTTTTTTGTATTTAATTTCCGCCTATTCATCTTTGATTAACGTTTCTGGTGACAAAAGACAACTTAACTTCTACTAATGTGTATGTTTGTGTCATTAATGGTATGTTGAATTTATACGCCTGCTGTAATTTATATATTCACAATTGTATCTACAATTATATTTACAGCTGCTGTCTCATTACAACAAGAAATTTATGTTTATAATTTATATTATAGCATTTTGAATCATATTATTGTTTTCCAGAGTAGGAATAAAATAAAATTTTAAAAACCGTACAATAATTTTAAGTTTAATTGTTCTAGACCATTATATGTACACAATTTGAATTAAGTGCATTTCTTTATAATATTAAAGCCAGAAAACGAGTCTTAAAAATAATATTATCCTAAGAATGGAAGCAATTTTTCTGATGAGCCATAAGAAAGCGGTATTTTAGATAATTTGAAGAAAATGACGTCAATAAATGGAAGAGAATATAATTATCCTCGTTCAATTTGAATAAAAATAATATCCATGATCAGGTCACATTAACAGTATAAATGGAGGTGTGGTAGCCTGAACCCAATCAAATGTAACATACATGTTTTTGCAAGATTCTACATTTTGAACTTTTCTCCCAAACCTCCTTAACTAGTCTCTTATGATATCCTACTTATCATAAGTACCACGGGCACAATGGAAATATCTCCGGTGAAACACCTTGCCAGTTTAGCTGGCACCCTCTGCCAACAATGGTGCATCGGGTCCTCTTACCAATGTGCAGCCTTTCCAGAGAGAAAACTCCGTATGTGAGGATGTTCACTTTTCGCTGGTAAAGCCGGCGATCCCTGCCAAGCATCGGATCGGCTAACCCCTACCTACCTGTAGCTCTAACACTATTTTGCATTCACCCAGGCCCGAAGACCTGTGGGACACGGAAAAAAATCCTGAAATTACTTTAAAGGAAAATTCCACGGAAAAATCCACCCCAAAACAGCTGGGGTTACATAGAAACTTTTCCCGATGAAAATAGTTTTTGAAAAAATCTGCACTCACTGGTAATCGAACCCACGGCCCCTAGAACGGTGTTATATCAGTATCAAGCATGCTTACCATGGTGATATTATGGATAACCACTAATTAAGGTGATGCTCTTCGATATGTCCATACATGGACTGAACAGGCTACATCATTAATTTGTCACCAGTATCACTTCACCTGTCTTGACTTTGACTGAAGTCGTTTTCTAAAATAAAATATGTATATTTTTGGAGACTTGATTCCAGTTCGTGAACTTAAATATCAATACTTTACCAAGTTTAACTAGAACTCTGAAGCTTTTAAGTTACTAAAAAGTCTATCAAAGTACCTTAACAAATTAATTTCTAAAAATTATTCAAATATAATTCCCCATTGTATTCTAGCTTTCTTTACAACAATGTAATATCACATTCGAAAAAAAATTCACACAGAAAACTTTTCAATTCATCTTTTACTAGTCATCATCTCCATTGCACTGATTATTGTCTTACATAGTATAAAAAATAATAAGGTGAGTCACTGCGCATGAATATCAGGTTTCTCATCTGAAATGAGGCCATGTGGTCTAATTCATCAATTATAACAAAGGAGAGAACATTAACATATTCAAATAAATGTTAGTCAAAAAATCAAATAATACACATTTTTATCAGTAACTGATAAAAAAAAACATAAACAAATTACAAAGAAAATAAAATAAACATTTTAATTTTTTTTACTCAACATTTAAAAATTATGTAAGCAATCTTAGATTTTTTGGTGATCTATCAGCAATTCTTTTTGAATAAGACTCCATGAGGCTTCTATTTATTTTGCATTTAGAATTATGAATGTTCTTGTTTTTTAAGAACAAAAAGAGCATATAAAGGTATTTTTTGATGTTCCAATGGTAAACATATTTATGTATAATATACACAATCTTGTATATCAATATCAATCACAGTATAGGATGTGTGCAGAACAGCAGGAAAATTGAACGTTATAATGACACACCTTATGTTTTTACACCATGCTTACACGTATCTTATTTTAAATCAGATTGCGAATAATCAGTTACGTTATTCAGGTAGCACCATCAGTAACCTATAATTACAGTTCTGATAGTGGGGGAACTATACAATATACTAAATTTTGATGTAACTAATGTACTAAGAAAAAATTTATAGACATTTATATTTGTATAGGTTAAACACAATGCTGATGAAAAGTCATGTATTTTTCCAAATTAAAAGTAGATTGAACTAAAATTACGGTTTAGATCTGGAAAAAATGACAAGAAAGAAAAATACAGAATGTTTTAAGCACTCTAATGTACCGATTGGGTGCTTATGATAGAAGAAAAGGAGAAAAAACAGACTAAAATAGTGTTGCACTACGACGCTTTTTCACCAAATTGTTTTTCAAATATTTTCTACTGAATATTAGTACTTTAACCTGTTTCCACGTATTTTCTAGATATAAATAAACAATGAAATATACAGAAATCTTCGATTTTAGAAACTTTGTCAAGTCGTTTTTTCAATGGAAATCTTACAATTATGGAAACAAAACAATTTTTTACCTTTAGTACACATTTTAATCATTTAAGTATAATGAGGATTAGATATAAACTTTTACATAATCTTCCATGGAAAAATATTCTGGTATTCGTAATTTTAGTATAACTTAATACTTATTTTTGGGCAAAGTTATACATTTGACTAGTAAGGTACCGACAGTACTACCTCAACTAAGCTGTCTTGAAATCCGACGCAAATATTATCTGAGTAATTGTACATACGTTTACCATTGAAACATTTTGTATGTATTTAAAAAAGAAAGTCCATCAATTTAAAACATTTTCTAAATAAGCTCGCATTTCAATATTAACTTATTTTTCATTCATGAATCAGAAAAAATTAGGATCGAGTAAGTTGACATAGTGTTAAATTAAGATCTAGCTGGTGACCTTATTAAGAAAGCTGTCATGAAATCGAACACAAATATTATCTTATGGCGAATGTACATATTTTAACCATTGAAATATTTTGCATGTATTTAAAAAAGATTATAAATTGACTCAAAAAATTGTCTAAGCCTGAATTTCAATGATAATTCTTTTTATTTATGAATCTGAAAAAAACAGGAATGAGCAACTTAGAATCAAATTAAGAATAAGCTGGGGACTCTCAGTTTGACAACTGCTGTACAATCAAAGACATGTACGCCTCTATACTTTGTTCTACGATTAGTTACTGTAGTCTGAACTCAGCGTTATCATGTTCCTATAACACGCCCAAGACCTAGAAGTGTAATATCGTCACGAATACCATTACGTTATACATAAATACTTTCATTTTGTCGCAGACCAGCTAGTGCTGATATTATTGCTTACTTAAATGTATACGGTAAATTTAACTTGATATCTTTTTTTTAGTTTGTTACATTTGTTTTTTAGGTTAAAATTATTGTTTTTTGTGCAACGAGGAACATTTTCATGAATCGACAAATACATATTTTTTTCGGAAATTAGTACTGGAACCACTTTAAAAAACAGTAAATGGCAACAGTTGATTTGTCGGTTTTCAAACTAATTTTTGTCCTTGCTTTTGCCACCCTGCTTGAAAATGTAACTGTAGAATAAAGAACAAGGTAACAGCCATTGTAAGTTCGTTACTATCCAAACATAATCACTAATGGAAAATATATTCGTTAATAATGACTATTTAAAAAATAAAAAGTATGCAGGAGTAATTGCAAATTGAAATTCATTGAAACTTCGGGCTTTTTTTTCATAAGAACCTAACTTTTTATTTCTTAAATAATAACAGTCAAAAAAGCTGAGAAACCTTCTTTGAAAAAATGTAATTTTCTATCAAATAAAAAACAAGAATTGCTTGAATATTGACCCATAGAAAAACGTTCACACTGAGAGGAAAAACAATAAAAATTATAGAAAAATTTCAGCAAAAATTACCATGTCGCACAGTAAATCGAACGCAAGCTGATAAAAAAGGAGAAAGTTGTGATTTTTAACAGTAAAAATTATTGTTTTGACAGTTAAAATTATACTTTGAAATGTAAAAATTATGGTATAAAACAGTAAAAATTTCTATCCAGGAGAGTAAAATTTATCAACTGATCCTTTTGAACTTTACTGTTCCAGCATGGTTATTTTGACTGCTCTAACCATAATTTTCACTATTCAAACCAATATTTTAACTGTTAAAACAATAATTTTTACTACTAAAAATGATAATTTTCTTCTTTTTTGTCAACTAGCATCCGATTCACTGTGCGGAATGTTAATTTTTGCTGAAAGTTCTCTATAATTTTTATAATTTTTTTTCTCAGTACAT
>NW_019379616.1:759112-792734 GCF_000648655.2 Copidosoma floridanum | reverse complement strand
AAAAAAAAAAAAAAATTTATATATAGCTCAAGTGTAGTATGCATAACAATAATGGAAGACGTTGACAAAGTTTCAATCAATAAATTTATTTCGTTGAGTCCACTGATCTCGAAAAAACCGAATCTATTGGCTTGAGTCTTAACAGATCATTTAAATTAGAAAAAATTTTATTTCCGGTACAATCCCATAAATTTGTATTATTCAATATGTTGTTTATTCCATATTATTTTTAAAACCATTCATAACATAAGGTTTGATGTAACATTCACGCAGAATCTGTCTATAAAACAAGTTCAAAAATTCATAGAGAATCAAGAAAAGTGTATGTTGCTCAAGTCTGAACGCCAATTATAATTCAATTTTATCATTTGAATTTCACATCTTATAGAGAAACCAATAACCTTGTTACAAGTCGTAACGTAGTATTAATACTGTGGAACAAATAAAAATACTGAAATTTATTGTATTAATAAGCAATGTACCCGACTTAAAATATGAATATGGATCCATAATCTCGAGGAGTATTACAAGATAAAAAAACAAGGTAGTGTATAATATCTTCACAAATTCTATAACTAAAGTTGCAGATAAAACATAATTAATGGAAGTCACGCAAATTTATTCCCATTGTGGAGAAAAGAACGAGGTGAAGGTAAGTGACAAGGATACAGAACGTCAGTAGATTATCATCCTACTTGCGGGCTGCGTTTATGTATATAGTATAGTGGAGCCCTCGTTGCATCGCAAAAACATAAATGAACCGCGCGGAATCGGTCATCAATTAGTCCAATTAATTTAGACGGATTATTCCAGCCATCGTGTTAAAAGTATGCTCTTTTTAAGTAGGAAAGCTTAGTTTGCCAGTCAAAAGTATTGTTGCAATTATTTAAACTGATTCCGTCAAACAAATTACCGAAATAAACTTACTTGTTTTGAAGTAGTGAAAAAGTTGTTCTTAAATTTCTTTAAATTTTTAACCTCAAAAAACGCTAATTAGGGAATTCTCAAAGAAACAAAACAGTTTGAATGTTATTTAAAAATTCAGAACAGGATTCATAAAATTCTTTTGAAATACACCTATGAATCGATAAGACAGATTTGTGTTTAAAAATTTGAGACCTCCATCTATCTGTATGATTTCAGGCTGCGCTTACATGCAATCTTATTTATTTAAGATTGGAAGACCCTGGAAAAATTTAAATTATGTTTGGATTTTAGTTTCTCAAAATAACCGTTTAATCCATCAAAAAAATCAATTTATACTTATAGTACCTATTATTGCATTAGCTATTATTTAAAAAAAAATTGGCAAAATGCAGTAAATTTTTATTTAACATTATTATGAACACAATAAATTGTGACAATGCTTTCTCACTCAAATGTCGGTAAATAATTTTTTCTTCTGGTTGAACCTATTACTTAGAGATATCTAAAACCAAAAGAAATTCAAACTTTTCCGGGATCTTCCAATCTTACATGAACAAGATTGCACGTAAGCGTAGCCTAAAATTTGGAGTTACACTGGTTCATTTCAGAAGCCATTGAATAAAAGATTGCATTTTTTATCATAGTATACATATAAAATAAAGTTAGTGATAATCGTTTATTATATTTTGCGATTCTACAACATACTTAATAACAAATAGATATGTTTGAGTTTCCAAAAGCTTTTGAACAATTGTTTGTTTATTGATCTTAAGTTTGATTTGTACATTATTTTTAGATGCGTGTGAACAGTTGAAGTCAATTTTTAAATTTTATACTTAGGTAAGGTATATGTTCGTAAAGCAAGAAACTTAATAAAAACGAAGTACAATGGCGCAGCAGATGACTATTTACTATCTACATGATATTGCACATACACTAGAGGCTACTACAGCACGCTTTAATTTTCGGTATCTTAGCCGATCAAAGCAGGAACAACAACTGATGTTCAAAATTATTTTTTTCTCTTTTAAAATTAGACTTTCTAAATTCTCACTTGATGATAAACTACAAATTAGATACACTTTTTACTCAACTTTTTTTCTCAGCCAACGATTGGCTAATACATATTTATATTATACCTTGCTCGGTATATTATACCTTCCTGAGGCGTAAGAAAATTTTTGTATAATGTTTTATGCTTTTACATGCTGAATAAAAGTTTGTTGTTGTTAAGTAATAAAGTTACATTTGTACTTTTTATTGTTTTTCTGTTTCATAAAATAAATATTCATCAAGTGGAAATTACTTCATCAAATATTGTGATCTGCGAGATCGATAACTATACGCTAACAGATTCAGTTTTTTCGAGATCCATGGGCTCTGTAAAGTAAATTCTTTCACTACAAAGTAATTACAAAATAATATGCCAATTTATATGCCTCATAAGCACATATGATCTGGTAACATTAGCTTTTTGAGATCAGTATAATGTATAAAATAAATTCTTTTACTGCATAAAATTTTTTATCTACTACATAGTATATAATGCCACAGAGATTTTTTTTGAGCCTGCATAATTTTTCTTTGATTTTGTGAGGCTAATACGTACATTTTTTTACCTACGTAATATTTTTTTATTTACTCATATCATATCACGCAAGCAGTTCACCTGTTTTCTCAAGTTTGATAGGCTCTACAAAATCAATTGATTTTTGCTACAAATTTACTACAGATTAGCTACAAGTAACTAGTATGTTTTACTGATATCGTCATTTATGTGATCTACTAGCGTGATATACTTAAATTTTCTTATTTTTTCCACCATAGCGCATTATCCATTATTGCAACCACATCGTGTGTAATATTAAGTTACCTGAAAACTGCGGTGTTGGTACTGTGGCTTTCTTTATTTGTTCTCGCACTTTATGCTAAGATAAATAAACTACTCTATTGCTTGAAATAAAGAATAGAGAAAGTCGATTGTTACAAGTTTCTAGTACATATAATAATTTATTTGAAAATAAAGCTTTTAAAATAATGTGTTTAAATAGGTATTTAAAAACTCAATTAAACTAAATTTTGAACAAATTTGTAATTGAGTTTATAAGTCAATAAAAACAGTTGACCTGCTTTATTTAAAGCATGCCTGATACACATCACTTTATTGGATTGTAAAATGCCTTTGTTATTAGTTCATGTACCAATTAATAAATTTTTAGCTAATAAAAATAATATTATAGCGCCAACTTACAGTTTTTAACTCTTAACTGTATTTTTAGATGATAATGTTTATGAAACAGTTATGAACTATGGATGTACATCAGATGTATTGATTAAATTGTTCCTTCTAATGACATTATTGTTTCTACTCATTTTGTTTATCATCTACATTTATTTGGATCATGGACGAACTAGAAAATATATCATGAAATTGCAAGGACCACCAGCATATCCAATTATTGGAAATCTCCTAATGTTTCTCGTTTCTTCTGGTAAGTTTCAATTCAAGAATGTTTGTGTTAATTAATGTAGTTCATTATTCTTACAACAGCAGTAATATTATTAAATTAAAAAAATAATTCGAAAAACCATTTCATTGTGATATAAATACATTTACAAGTTAAAGTTGTTACTTTTATGAAATAATAATATTTTCTACTTTGTCGTTCAAAACAATAAATTTGATTCCAATTTAAAAAACGTTCGAAAAAAACGCACAACAGAGAGTAAACATAAGTAAATGTAAGATTTTGAAAGTTACCATACAAGAGTGACAACGTTTTTCTGTTCTAATTAAAGATTAGAAAAAAATATGGTACACGATTTTAGCCCATGGTTCGTGCTCTGAATATAGTTTGATTGCAAGTTGAAGTAATAACAAAGTTTTTATAAAATTTTGGCTCTAAATCAACATCTAATAAGAACTTAATTAAATATTTATAAGAGTAGGGTTATTAGGTGGCAAAGTATTTTTAAATCTGTAAGGCTAATTTGATTCATTAATATAGATGCTTATGGAGAAATATCTTTTAATGTGATTTAGTCACTTATATCACATAAAATAACAATGAACTTTTGATTAGGTTTTTTTTGTACCGCAAAAATGTTTGGTGATTTTATTTGATTCTATAAAATACTTTGAGGATGTCTATGACAGAAGAAATTTGTTTATAGTCATAGAAGAAACTTCTAAAAATCACGTTTTTGCACGAGTGTGAAAGGGATAGATAACATACCAAAGTAGAATACACAGCATTACTCTAAAGTGGGGGATACAAGCCATTCACGGATCTTTATTTTATATTTATTTAGTAAATAGTATAGGAACCAGGTGGGTTCTATTCTTACCTGCTAAAATATTAAATATTATTAACAATTTTCATAGACTCATTAAAAAACTATACAACGTTTATGAAAAAAAGTTTTTTGAATTTTTAAAAAGTTTGTTTCTAAAAATTGCCCTGTAAGTAGTGCAGCAATCCACCATCAATAAGTTCGTAAAACTAATAAAAATACTTAAGAAAAACTTGGTTAATATTCAAATCAAAGGTGTACATCGTATTTTCACACTCATGCAGACTATAGGTAGCATAGCAAGGAGCGAAAAATATTCGAAGCTCATAATTAAAAAACAAAATTTTTGTTTCATTTTGAAAGTGATCAATTCTTATAGTGTGATCATTAATAAAAAAAACTCAAGCCATGCAGAGTAGCAAATAAATGTTCAACAATCGAAATATTTAACCGTTAAAAATCGCAATATTCCAATTTTTCAAAATTTTGCGTGTTTTTGACTGAAAAAGTATGACATTTAGACAAAAGCTGCAAGGAATANTGGTCGCAAAAAGTCTCATGCTGCGATTAACCTGTAATTTACTTATTTCTCTATGTAGACATTTTGGTAGAAGTATATTTTCAACATAGTTAGCTTTTTGCTCTGATTAATAAGTAACAGCCATAAGGAAACAATCGTATAAAACATACATAGTAAAAAAAAAATATTTACTTGCGATATTACAGATTTACAAGACCCTATTTAACATTTAAAAAACTTGAATATAAATATTTTTAATTGAAAAAGCCTCGGGAACCTACCTGGCTCCTACATTGAACTGACTGAGGAAAAATAGTCTCTTAAGCCCTTGTAACTTGTGACATAACAACTGTGCTCTAATCGTATAACTTGTTTTAAAAAGTCAATAATTTGTAGAACAGTTATGGCTTCTAATACGAAAACTAAACAAGGATTATTATCCGATATTTCGATTAACAAGTATGCACCTATCAGTGGTTAACATTCAACATCCTGACGATGCTGAGGTAAAAAATTTTACTTCTATTTCGGTTTTCATTAAGATTTTTAGGACTTAATTACCCTATGATTATAGGTGTTACTGAGTAGTACAACTCATATAGAGAAAAGTGCGTTGTACGATTTACTCCATCCTTGGTTTGGAACCGGCTTGTTAACTAGTGCAGGTACGTCTACTATGAACCTTTTTGAAACTTTATAATGTTTATTGCTACATTTTTGAAAAATTTTTTTTCAAATTTATTTCATTAAAATTAGTATCCAAGCTTGGCTCCCACATGTTAACGAGATTTTTTAGGAAATTTTTTCAGATTCTTGTAGTGCGATTTCATAAAAAATCATTGATATTGAGAGCTAGAGGTTTGTAACTTGCGAGACGACTATTAGTTTTTTTTTTTTTTTCTTTTAATGAGTCTCATGGACATTTGAAACCAAAATATTTTTGATCTTAAAAAAGATACAAAGTAGTTTTGGAAATTACTTTCGTGTAAGTTTTAAAATTTTTGCTCAAAAACGTTATTGTACAGAGAAAACAAAAACTAATACACTTTCCACCATTGGTGCAAAGTACAACTTCTGCACTGGAAGGGAGATATTTCACTACATTAAATTTGTGCTCGAATTTCAAATAACTTTTTTCTTTTCAAAGCCGAAAAGTGTTGTTTTGCGTGTATGGGCATACTTTTAGTTGTCTATCGCACACATTGCTTGCGACTACAGATGAAATTTCAAATACGGGCTATTCTGTACGATTTGAAAACGTTGTTTTTACTTTGCAGGTTCAAAGTGGCGGCACAGGAGGAAAATTTTGACGCCAGCTTTCCATTTTAATGTTCTAAAAAAATACGCAGAAATTATTTCCGAAAATAGTGAGAAACTCATCAAGTCATTGCATAACAAGAAAGAATCGGTTCAAAGTTTAACTCCGTTGATTACTAAATATTCTCTTAATGTCATTTGTGGTAAAGACTTTTTAAAAATAAATTTCCAAGTCTTTACAGTAAAAAGTAAATTATTTCACAGAAGCGGCAATGGGCATAAAAACAACAGGAAAAGAAGACTCGCAAAATAAATATAGAGAGGCCTTGCATAACTTGAGTGACATTTTAGTGTACAGGTAAAATTTATGTTACAAATCACTTTACCTTTAAGCTTTAAATAAAAACGTAAGAGACGTGCCTGTTACATTTAGCATCTGAGCTAAAAAGATTGCTACTCCTAAAATTGGTGAACTACATGGAGAGAGAAATCATGGAGCTATCGCATAATCAAGCCTAATGCGAATGTGACTAACCTACGTCCTTGAGTTAGATCTACTTTCATGATCTAACAGCAGGCTGTGACACGTAACCAAAACGCTTGTACAAATGCACACTGTGTTGACATCGAAACTCAAACGTTTAATCCTTATTGACTAATAAAATGAAATCATCTTACTCATTGGTTGGTTTTATACACACTTATCAGTTCAGTGCACAGACGTAGTAAAAGCATTATGCTTGTGGGCTAAATGTAAAGTGGTGATGGAGCTGAAATGTAGATTTTGCGCTGTAGAAAGTACAATTTGTGAGCTATTGTGGATTTGTTTACTTTGCTCTGAATGGGTTTTCCATTGCACACAGCTATTACGCGGCTTTATTACGTAATATGGGACTTTATAGACAACTACAGTGAGTCAAGAAATGTGACAGACAGTGACAGCTGGTAAAGTACTGTCATGATTGGCTGCACCATTTTTAAGACATATTACTTAATACAAATATAATTAGCATAATCCTAAGTATATATGGTACATACATCATGGACAATAGATTCCAAAAATCACTGTAGTTACGTGTTATAAAATGTTTCAAATGTGGAGATCTTCCGCCACACTGTTCTTCGACTCACTTTACATTCAACGTAAAACTAGAAAAAAAAATTATAGAAATTTTTTCAAGTATTATGCTATTGTCACAGATGTATGACACAAATGTTACGCTTTGTCATAGGAAAATTCGAAGTGATTTTCATGAAAGGGTCATTCACATGGTCAAAACAATGTTAAGTAAAGTAATTTTATTATGTTGCTGTAACGGTAAGATGTAATACAAAAACTAATCACCATCTAATTTGAGCTGTTGTATCGGGCTATATGCGATTATTTTTCTTAACTTTATTTTAATTGTATGAAATATGCAAGTGCGAGAATAACTGCACATATTTTTCACCACAATGCGAAATTCGCAGAAAAATGTTTGATTCACATTCAAAAGATTAAAAAAATGCTAAAACTATGAACATTATATTGCAGAAAGCCGGCAGAATAGCATCAGATCATGCTGGTTATCAATAATAACTGTCAACAATATTTGTAATAGGTATACTGTTGCTTATCGTACACAAGGAAACAAATGCATGAAATAAAAAAAGGTGAATTGTGGACACCTATAGACAAAAACTCCATCACCTTTTTTCGTTTAGCCCAAGGACAGTCACTAATTATGCTATAAAATAAACATAACTTTCTCTTAAAGTATCAAAACTTCTATAAAAGTGCATAGCCAATCGTATTGAATGGTCGCAAAAAGTCTCATGCTGCGATTAACCTGTAATTTACTTATTTCTCTATGTAGACATTTTGGTAGAAGTATATTTTCAACATAGTTAGCTTTTTGCTCTGATTAATAAGTAACAGCCATAAGGAAACAATCGTATAAAACATACATAGTAAAAAAAAAATATTTACTTGCGATATTACAGATTTACAAGACCCTATTTATACCCACATTGGATATTTAATAACACTCAGAAAGGCCGCCAGCAAAAAAAACTGCTGAAAGTATTACACGAGTTCACAACGCAAGTATGTCAACTTTGATAAATTATTTCCTCTTATTACGTTTCATAAACTTACACACAAATCAATGAATGAATGAAAATACAACCATGTAAATAACTTTTGTCCATATGTATTAAAAAACTAGAATTCAAAAATATTTTCACCATTTACAGTAAGATTTTTCAACTTAAAAAATAATAAATTAGTTTATTAAAAAACCAAAAAGATAAATCATAGTAACTGATAATAAAAATTAAGGAAGTTTAGATTATAGACTGAACGACATGTCAGAAAGTAAAAAAATAACAAACATCTGACAATAAATGGTGTAAATTAAAACTAGTTGAAACTTATAGCTTATGCCAGTTATTGTTTATTATTAATCAATATAAACTTTTTAAGCAACCAATAGAAATGTTTAGGAAACACAAATAATTATTCGTAAAAATCATTTATAGTAGTTATTTAATAAATTATGTTCTTCAATTTAGATTTTACAAAGCAATAATTTATAATTCATAATAACTATTAGAAATAGTAGCGAATAGCATATAAGATTAGTTTTGCTTGAGCAGTATATTACTTTTTTATTTAAATAACTAAGAAGCTTATATATCATTAAGGACTTACTAAATATAAATTTATAGATCATAAATGAAAGAAAAGACTACCATGATAAGACTAACGAGGAATTCTTAAAAGAACTAATTTCAGATGACTCAAATCAACAGTTAGTAAATGAGGAAGTTCATGGAAGTAAGTATCTATATAAATTAAACCAAAATTAGTAATTTTATTTTAAAAACTAAAAACTGTGGTATACATGACAAATATATGAGGGAAAAAAAGTATTTCCATTTTTTTAGGCGTATGGAATGAATCATGTTGTCTTAATTAACAATATAACTGGTAATACGTAAATCTGAGGCTTTTGAACAAAACTTTGCTGTGATCAACATTTTTCGTTTCAACTTTTTGGACTCCTTTCTGTGTCCCGTTTTTCTCGTCGATTTTTAATAAAATTTTTTTTGGGGCACACCCTCAAGATGGGGCTTATTTTTCTAATAATGTCGTGTTTATGATTTTTCCCCTGATTTGCAAACAAAATAAGCCCAGTTTCAATCATATGCCTCAAAAAAATTTTTAATTACAAAAAGGGGAACAAAAATGGGACATATTATGTATTATAGCCAATAGTTTACATTTATAAAACTAGAGAATCCAAATATCATTAATAAAAAAATATTTATAAACATTTGGTTTGGTTATTTGCAACTGTAACTTTTTCTAGTTCGCAAAAGACGCTTAGCAATGCTTGACCTTATGATTGCTGCCTACAAACATGGACAGATTGATGATCCAGGAATACGTGAAGAAGTAGATACATTTACATTTGAGGTGGGTAAAACTTTGAAACCGTCACGTAACTATTATTATTTTGTTTATAATAAGCTACTTATTATTTTATATCTATTTTTTATAAAAGGGACATGACACATCTGCAATGGCTTCGTGCTTTATTATATTATTACTTGCTGAACACCAAGACGTACAGGTGAATTTTATACAGTATACAATCATCTCTAATTCGAAAACCTATTTATTTTAAAACAAATAAAATTTCGGAGATTTCAACAGGTTATTTAGTTTATCCTTAGTTAGGCCTATACATTATTCGTTTTCTGTATTCATCTTACAACTTTACTCATATTAACAAAAATTAATCAAGACGAAAGTTTTTAATGAAAAAAAAAAAAAAAGGATTGTAATTATAAAATATTTTGGTCCAAACGAAAAAACTATAAAACCGTGATATTACAATTCAGTTAAAGTAATTGATTTCCATGTAAACGCATCAGATTTTTTTTACGTTTCGTACGCTCTAATATAATCCTTGCGTTATGATAAAATGTGGTATAATCACATCCATTCATTTTTTGTTTAGTTTAGATTAAAATTAAAATAACAAAGTAAATCATCTCAAAATAAATTTGGGTGATCAAACCAGAAGAGAATACTTAATTTTTTTAATTACATTACCAAAAAGAAAGACTGATTAATAAAAACGTTTTTTGACGGTCATGGACTCAGGATTAGTTGCTCTACACGCTATAGTCACCGCAGCTATTTAAGAACTTTTAAATGTTCTTGTAAATGTGTAGTCAATTTCTTCCATCACACATAAACATTAAATTCGACACTGCATTAATCGTATCTTTTCGGAAAAAACATCAAATTTCTGATATGTATAACTTGATTCTATATTATTTTCATCAGACAAAAGCACGAGCAGAAATTAATGAAGTATTTAACAAATCGAGTGGAAAAGTTAAAATGGAAGATCTGCAACAACTTCAATACCTTGAACGATGCATAAAAGAGTCACTTCGGCTGTACCCTAGTGTGCCTTTTATATCTCGAAGTATTACTGAAGATTTACATTTAAGTAAGAAATTTGTGACCACTTAACACTCCACTCTTTCAGTTATTATAGTTTTGATCATTAACATATTTTTTTTTAGAAAATTATCTTATACCAAAAGGAGCCATAGCACATGTTCATATTTATGATCTTCATAGGAATCCTTACATCTGGCCAGAACCAAATAAATATGATCCTGACAGATTTTTACCAGAAAATTCATGCAATCGCCATCCATTTGCTTTCTTACCATTTAGTGCTGGACCTCGTAATTGTATAGGTGAGTAGAGATACTCACTTATCTATTCTATTGAAGAGTGTATGTCTTACATGAGATCCCATTCGTACTTTGCAGGTCAAAAATTTGCAATGATGGAACTTAAGTCTCTGATTTCTCATCTACTTTATCATTTTTACTTGGAACCCATAGATCTTGCACACGAAGTTCCCATTACACCAGATTTGGTACTCCGACCTGCACGACCAATTCATGTTAAATTTGTTCCTATTCGATGATAAATATTGTATTTTTTTACTCTTTATTCTAGTTGTATCTAGCTTTTCTAGAATATAAAGAAATTTTAGATCTATTTTGTAAAATATAATAACAATGTTCTATGATAAACGATCGAAATCGTACGATTTACACGTAAATCACTATTGTAGAGCTTAGGGAGTTTTACAAAAATACGTAATTGATACTGAACTATATTTTTAAAGTGCTGCGAACTATTGTCATAACATGTTTTTAATCACATCACCCATGTAAGAAAATTATATAGTTTGATGATAAAAAAATATAATGGAAAATATAATATAATAGAAAAATGATCTTTAAAGCGATATTATCGATATTATGGGCATTATTATAAGTACGGACATTTTAATGGAGCTGCAACTTATTTTATTAATTAATATTTTTGATATACATAATTTTTCACTGAGACAAAATTTGTTGGGCTTAAATTAACTGCAATAGTATCATTCAATAGTAGTTATATGTCTAGTGCTGCATGTCGCTCAAAACATGCATTGACCCCAAGGGACTCCGTGTGCTTGGCCTGGTTTGATGTAGAACAGGTTCCAACTCTATTTTTCCTACTGAAGGTGCAGTAAACATCCAAAGAAAAAAAAAACGTCCTAAGTTTAAAAAAAATGTACTTGTTCGTGTCACTTACGAATGATATTACTTATCGATGAAGAGATTTATGAAAAATTCTTAGTAGGAAATTTTTATTATCGTATACAATACAAACTTTTGGTGGGATTACATTTGAAAAAAAAAAAAAAAAAAAAGGTTACGTAAAATTGGAACTATCCTTTATGCGTGTTCATCAAAAGGCGCTGTGAGCATTCGTTATCTACATTTATTTTTTAGGTTGATAAGGATTATCCTACTTTTAAAACTGGATAAACTCACCAAAATTTTCCTTGGATATTGGTATCTGGTGTTATCTACTGATTTGAATATTAGATAGTAAGTGCAGATCCAATAATGTTATGTGGCGTAAATGTTTTTATTTTTAAAAATAATTCCTAAAATGTATGAGAATTTGTTTACCATTTATAACAGTATATTAGTGTTTCAGATATTTTTTCCAACTTAAAAAGCTTTGCAATTTTTGTTTACGTTGCATTCAAAAACTGTCAAATTCGAGTATTCCCCTTTTAATTTTTTTACTAAAGTAAAATAGCAATTTGCAAATAACAGTGACACAAAAATTGATTAACATTGTATCAATTTATTAGGACTATATTGGACAACTATATTGGAAGAACTAGTGGTAATTCATCAGCTTAATAACACAATTTTCATCCATGACACCAAGTTATTAAGGTAAACAGTTTTTGAACCAGTTTTTCCAAAAACTCGTTTCTAGTTGCACTAAAAAACTTTGTATACACACATTATGGACTTACTATATTTATTATAATTTTTTATCTTCATTTACCATTTAGATGACAATGTTAAAACTTAAGAAAATTACAAAAAAAAATATTTTGTAACACTTAGTTTTACTTTTTATACATAATTTTTATTGATATTTGGACCTCACATATGGCATATTAATAGACTCCCTTCAATATTTACATATATCACCTTTCTTGCATAATTAAATAGTATTTAGATTTCTATATAGTGTAAATCTCTGATATAAAAAAACTGAGGTTTTCTTCCTCCATTGATTTGAAACTGCATATATATTACAATCATTACAGCATTTGTCATAAACACTTTGGTCGCAAAATCGATGTATTTATATTTTCTCATACACGTGGTGATAAAGATTATAGAAAATTGAATTAAAATTAACAGAAAAGTAAGCGAAATAACTAGTTCATTAAAAAAAAATATAATAACATAAATAATAATGACTGTCGCTTACTCACGGAAGTTTAAAGTAGGTTCGAAGAATTATTCACATTTTTGTTTACAAATCAACAAATTTTTAACACATATGTAATGTAGAAATAAAAATCAGCTGTTCAGTGTGATTTAAAGTAAAATATCGGAAAATAACATGGAAGAAATATTCGGAGCATAAGCAATGCGCAAAAAAAATCATTAATTGAGATCCAAATTTTATCGGATTACGAATCTCAATATATTCACGACATGCCAAAATATCTATGAATTAAATAAGCTAATAAAACCTTAAAAACTATAAACATTGCTTATTTTTTAAAAACTAAATTCACAAATAATATCATCGCAGAAATAAGTCTCCTGGTCTATATGTAACAATGTGATTTTTATTCGTTTTACCTCACTTATTAATGTCTAATGCTGTAAAACGAAAATTCTCGAATATATTAAAGTTAATGACTTAAAATCCGCAAGTTTCCAGAAACTATTTTGTTTTCTAAAATTGTGCCCGACGGGAGATCTATCCTTTCTCCTTGATTGGCAATAATAATCACAGTTCCTTTTAAAGTCACGTTTTTTCCAAATGTCACGTCACCAGAAACTGTTAAATGGTCCAGTTCCAAAATGTCGGGAATCGTTGGAAATCTTTCTAAGAACTCCTTTACCTGCAAAAATTACAGTACATGGTTTAGCTCTAGATTTTTCATTTAAGTGTGAAATGCTGTCAACCGCGTACGCACTTTTGAAAAGTGATGATCTCCAAGCTTGACTAATGGCGTGGTTGGAAACATACGACGTGGAGACATGACTAAGGAACCATTACGTAATGTGTACAAATTACTCATAACGAGCATCAAGTCGGATGTCTTCTTTACGGGTAAAAAGCGACTGCGTGGTACGTGAATGCCTGTATAAAAAAAATAACATTTAAAAAATAACTGTCCATCCTTAATTGATCAAGCAGAGCTTAGTTTTTTTTGTTACACTTAGCAATCTATTTTATTTATGAAAAACATGAAGTGTTAATAAATACATAACGGATAGTAAGAATTATATAAAAGTCCAGATTTGAGACAAGTCATACAGTTTAATAAGCAATTTTATTTTTATTATTAGTGAGTTTTTTTTTCATGATTGTGATTTTAGAAACATAGAGAAAAATAGTAAATGGAAAGAACTTTTATTGTTATCTGATACTTGATTTCAGAGCCAGTGAAATGAATAATATTGTGACATGCTTAAAATATCAATTGACAGATCGAAACTTGATAACTACTCTTCTCTATATTTTATTATAACTGTCATGAAATAACATTTTTATTTCCTTTAAAATATAAAAAAAAATTGTAAAAATCATTCCATTCAAGACAGGAAAATTTCCTTTTTCTTCGTATTAGAAATTTTTAATTCTATTAGATAAGCTTGTTGAATGATAAATTATAAGTCACTAAAAAATTATTCCCACAAAATACATACATTTTTTAGAAACCTTTTTCCTAAGAATAAACCCAGGAAACAGTTTTGTTATACGTGTAAGAACTTGCAAATTTATCATTTACATGCGATTTTAACCCCGTTTCTAAAATCCAAAGTTCAAATTAGATAGAAGTTAATGACAAAATACTAACCACAGCTGCCATTAAAACACTTCATAGCTGCACCTACAGCAGTTTCAAGCTGAATAATGTTTAAGCCATTTTCGAATGTTTTGTTGTTAATGATGATTTCCAGGTCAAGTTTGGATTGACTTAAAACTCTATTGATGGCTGAAACGAAACATATTTACTCTAACGAAAAAATTGTTTTTTTTTAATTTCAATCCAGATTTTTACATAAGTTTTCATTATAATCAAAATTTTTTTATAAGTGTGAAGTTTATTGTAAAGCATGAAAACTCTTACCTTCAAGTTTAATCCATAAATTATTAGTATTAAAGTATTTAAATGTTTTGACAGATTTGAAATCTTCAGCATGTTCTTTGGGAACTTGTGCGATCTCCAGCAATCGCAGCTTATTTTCATACTGAATAAGGGTACCACCCTAAAAACGATATCAGTGTCAATATACCACAAAATTAAAGATCTTTCATAACAAAATTTTTAACATCTTTTTAGGTGTATCTAGTACAATAAAAATTTCATAAAAAGGGCTCACTTTAACGTCTGCTCTTGTTTTATCAGTGACTTCCATCAAAAATTCTATTTCCCCACATTTCTCTGGACCTAATAAAAATCTCAAAATTTGGAAATCTACTGTGGCACCAAGGTTATCAATATTAGAAATAAAACAATATTGACGTCCCTAAGAAAAAAAAAAATTTTTACTCTCAGTAAAAGTGCATGAAACATCATAATTTTGATTGAATCGATAATTACTTGACTTATTAAAAGTTTCAACAGGCCAGAGTTTTTAAAACTTTCATAAAAGTCACCGTGTCCTGGAGGATACCACCTACATGAATGTTTATTAATATAAAACTTTAATTTTGATTCCAACGAATTATATTCCACTAATTTTGTTGCTTATTAATTGATTTTAGTTTTCGTTTTAGCTAATGAGTTCAATAATTTTTGTAATCAGATTACTCACGATTCAATGTCTTCATGCACGTTACCATGTTTGGCAATCGGCAACAGAGATTCCTTGTTAATGCGAGGATAACAGCTTTGGTTGAAAGTGTGGATCTCAATGTCGATTCCTTTGTACTTTCTGATGACTCTTTGCGTATCGTCATCAGTATTGAATGAATTCATTAAAACTAAAGGCACATTCGAACCGTAAGTTTTATTTAAATTCTAAAAAGCATAGTATATTTATGTTAAAACTGTAACTACAAATAATAATAATAATAATAATAATAATAATAATAATAATAATAATAATAATAATAACAATAGTAATAATAATCTAATTTAAACATAAAGCATATTTATGGACGTTAATATGTTAACAAATGCTGTGTAGTCTTTTAAGTTTTTGTCTCCCTCATAGCTCTCAACAATTAAACAGTTTTTTTTCTTGTAAGTTCGCAACGTTGGGATTTTAAGTTTTGAAAGTGATGAAAAAACGTGAAAGATATTTAAGGATAAATTTTGTAAGTCATGAAAATAACATAGACGCACTTGTTTCTTATTACTTTCCAACGTTAACAGAAGAATTAATATAAAAAATATATCTTACGTTAATGTAAAGCTGTTTGAAACCCTTAATGACATTAGTTGAAGGTTGTGACATATTTTTCGTGTAATTGAAAACGATTCATTAAATCAATTACGGTCTGGATACGACTCAGAGTCTCAATTTCTTTCTAAATCGTTGTTTAAAGCTTATTCTAAAAATAAGTTTTCTTGTAGTTTCTATTTGGATTAAACTTTTTAAAAATATTTATCAATGAAGGTCCAAAATAAAATTTAAAAAAAAAAACCTTAAGTCAGATACACGTTTTTCATGAATTTAATGCTTGTATTAAATACATTCAATCAGATTAACAATGAATCTGAATCAAGCCTAAATTGGGAGTATATTCGTCGTGGATCCAATTAATTTTCAAACAAATTAAGTAAAAAATTTAATTAATCCTCATGTAAAAGTGAGGCACTGTATCTTTATGCCACAACTTAAAAGACAAATTTTGATTCATACAGTTTTTAGTATCACTTTTTATCGTAAATTTTTATTCTTACATCACTTTTGAATTACCAATTTTCAGTGATGATTAAGCCTTGAGTAGTAACTTCAAAATTTGACCTTATTTTTTAAATCTATTTTTTATTAGCGATTTTTAACTAGATTTTTTTTTCATACATTATAAATCGAGAAAAATAGATCACACTGATTCCTATTTAGTAAATCGATAAACTTTGTTAAAGTTTATCATCACTGATTCATAAATTTGGAGGAAATGCTCCTAACAAAAACTATAAATATATTTATAAACTCATAATTGATTTAAAATACAAGTAAAATATTTGGCTGGAAGGAATATATTCAATTTTAATTTGAAATTGAAAAAATTTTATGTTCATAGGCAGCTGTGTCTCGATAAACAGTTGAATTTATTAAAAATTTCAACTATGTATCAACTTTTCCTGTTGTATCTTTCATATTCTCTTATCATCTTTCCAACTACTACTAAAATATTACTAATTGTGAGTAACAAAAAATAACAGTGGAACATCTCAAAGGTTGCGAGCAAACAACTTGCAATAGTAACTTAAATATTGTTTTTTTTTTAAATAAATGTACTAATTTTATAACCCACTGTTTATTATCACTTGTTTTGGACATTTAAAAAACCGGTTACGAAAACTTACTTTTTTCATTATAGTTTAACCAGCATCTATGGTATAAATAACACATAGTGTGGATAACATTACAAATATTTTAACTTAATGGGTAAATATTTCTATCACATTTCACTATACTTCAAAAAGTAAAGAATTTTGAGATTTATCAAGTAAAACAAAATTGAAACTATTTTTAAAATTCTGTGTACTGAAAAAAACGTGAAAATAAAATGCAAACTAAAAGTCTCTAAAAATATAATTGCCTTGCCTCGCTCTAACATTCATACAAAACAATATTACTACTTCTTATTTTACCCACGATGAAGTAATAGTATATTTTTATCACCTCTATTTGCTGTACAGTCAAGTCCAAAAATGTTAGCCCATTACGAACGGTAATGACGGACTTCGGACCGTGGCAACCCATACTAGTTCCAAGACCACCATTTAACTTAATCACAACTAATTTACTCAACAGCTGTTTTATTTCTTCCGAACTGGGATCTGAGAGTTCCTCATAGTCTTTGATCTAAAAATACAAAATCACAGTGATGATTTTGCAGTATGCGTTGGCAACAAAAATAACAAGCCAACCAGACTGTAATTTGTTTTTAATTTCGTTTCTTACATTTTCTCACTGTACCAGATTAAATAAGGTATCATTGACAGCACCAAGATATACTACAAAGCTGTATTGACTATGTTGTATTTCATAGTTAAGTCGTTGGTACTGTCATTACACACAGACGACAAAATGTTCGAAACTTACTGCGCCATCAGGAAGCTTTTGAATTTGATCCCAATCGAGGGGAGCGCCACCCTCCTCGAGGAACCTTTCAAACAATCGTTTGAAGCCATTAAGAGTTGCTTCCAGTTCAGACGTAGGATCCGTACCCCCGATCTTGCTTAGCTCAGTGTCAAGATGTATGAGCGCATCACGTTTTGTTTTCTCTTTGAAAGCTTGTGTATCTGATGGACTACGCTGATGGCCTCGAGCCTACAATAAATACGTAATGATTAAAGCCCACGATGATAACCAAGTTGAGCCAAAATTGTTATTAGTAATATGGAAATTTTAAGTATTAACTTATTTTTAAAAAAAAATNAAACTTTAAAGTAATGAAAAAATAATGTATTATTTTATAAGTTATATTTTTTGATAAAACATAAGTTTTAAATACTTTTAACGGCCAACTACTCGAAGAATACTAATTTATCGAAAAAAACTACAATAACTTGTAAACAGTATGTATTTTCGATTCTTTGAGACATTTCATACGAAATATTTATCATTTTTCATGATCAGTTATATTCAAAAAAATTAATAGTACAACATTGTCAAATACTGGGCTGAAAGAAGAGTACATACCAAGTAACAGTATTATTTTTATTAATTTTTCATGTAATGGCTAACGATTCTTAATTTTAGTAAATTGAATAATACTTTTATAGGAAGGAGAAAAAAAACTCAAGCCACTGTCAAGACTCCATAGAAATGTCTTGAAAACGTAAGTATGTATTGCTCAAAAAATTTATTGAGAGTTGTACATGCGATAGCAAATACTTTACGAAACATCAATACTCAATACATATAAGCGAACTATAAAATAAAAACATACATTTACAAATAAAAAATAAATAAAAGTTGAGAACCGCAACNAAAACATAAAAAATTTGACTGAAAACCCAATATTTTTAATTAAAAAATTTAATTACAAAACATTTGCACTGACAACCGTATTTCATTGTATACCGATTACGATGACTTTTATTTTTTATTAAAGTGATTAAAAGTACATTAGGCCACAAGAGATAAAAGTACTTTATTCGCTCCCAGGTGCGTGATTTTGGAAAGTACCCGGGAGTCCATGCCGTACTTTTGTTACGAGTAGCGTATACGATTTTTCACCTTCCTCCGTCGTAATATGACGTTTTTTCCTCGATTTCAAGGGGGAGGGTGCAACATAAGCTCTCAGGTAAGAATCGCATGCTCTGCCCACTAGAAAAGTATTTTGGCGTTATCTGCGTGGAAATTGACTCCCAAACTGTAGGCAAGGGTGTCAAACAAGCAAATTGTAGAAAAATACTTTTCTATGAGGAAATAATGCATATTTTACCTTGGAGCTTATGTTGCGCTTTTGTCCCTGGTGTTAGGCAAGAATCATCATCTTTTAGCAAGGAGAATGGTAAAAAAAAGTTTGTTTTTTTTTATGACTGTAGTATTTGATGAAGATATTCAAATAATTCATCAGCAATAAAGATAATTAATGTTTTATTTCAACTACTGCTTCGACATTATTGTAAAGTAAGTAATAATTCTATTTTTAATTCGATGACAATGTCATTAGTAAATTAATGAAATCACTTTGATCAATTGAAAATGTTATTGAAGACACGTCTTTAAATAGACTAATGGAAAAACTTTTTTAATATTCCAGGCCCGAGTTCTGAGTAAAAAAAATTTTAGATCGGTTAGGGATTATCACTTAAAAAAGGAACATAAAGTATACGGTTTACACTGATAGAATGGACGTAAAGTATTTTTAAAAAACTACTATTTCAATTTCTAGCTTCTTTTTCTTCGTGTACTATTCTCAAACACCTTTGCTATAATCGCTTTTTAAACAAATGTTGTTCATCAAAATAATGAAGATAAATCATATTTTATTTTGAATCACAATAATTAGAGAATTTTTTTGAGAACTTTATTTAATAGAAGTAATTAATTGACCTAGTTAATTAAATTAAAAATTATTCAAAAAACTTAAGAGAATTTTAAATTCCTTAAATATTGTCCACCCCCTAGTTAAAAATCAAAATATTGTTTATTAATTTACTTATTTCCTTTTGTGCCTGTAACTTCGCTTAATATTTTTCATCTGAAGTTACATTGCTTTAAAACAAGTAAACATTTAATAAATAAAGTATTAGCTAGTTCCAATAATTGTATTTCTTTTAGGCCTTTAATAATGATTTTTTTACAATCATTTAAAAGATACAATTTAAACTTGTTATAACTGCATTTGGTTTTTTGTTCAATTTTTTGAACAAATAAAATATCAGAAATGTTCTTCAAATATTCGCCATTTCATAGAATTTACATTAAGTAAATAGGTAATTTTTAGAAAGTAAGAACTGTTTAAACATGGCTATAACAATTTTTTTCAACCAATTTTTCAAATCTGAATGGATTTCTTGTTATCTGCAGTGGTAATGTTTTGTTCACCACAAAAAAGCTTTTTTCATATTTTGAAAGAAATTTAATTAATTCATCGTTTTTCATTTATTTCAAAAAATGCTTCATTCAAGCATTTAAAATCTAAAAACTAATAAACTAAGGGTGAGTAAAATAACAGCAACAACAAAATTCACAAATATTTGCTTCAACAAGTTTTCAGTGTTGGTTAAATTTTTTTAACAATTAGTTTAATAAATTTCTTAGAAAACGACTATGCCACAGTCGATCCCTTTTCATTTATTAGTGACCTTTGATACTGAAATTGGAGAGAAATTTAAAAATCGGGAATCTCGGTTTAACTGAGGCTCTTTGGGACGAGCCTGGGCTCCTGCTCCCCTCTCCTTATTCAAGTCTTATTTGAGCTTATCGGTTATTAGATATCAGTCTTAGCCTTAAAAAAGCTTTAAGAGTTCTCTCTGCTCACTACGACAATCGCACTACAAACTTCGTTCTCTCTCTCTCTCTCTCTTTATGTTATCGTCACTTATCTGTTATGACTTGGGGGGGGGGGAGGGCATGTATCTTATATACAGCCGCCTAGCAGATAGTCAGCCGAAGATTAAGTAGTGTGTATACGTATGATATAACTGCTTGTATTAACTTTCCGGCAAGTGTCTGGCCAGAAAATTTAAGATTTATCAAGTACCCCAAACAGGTGCTTAACGTAAGGAGCTGTTATATAAGCCTTACTAATGAGTCTATCAACAAGTCCAGGATAAAATACCATAGATAGAGTGGTAGTTTACCTCCGATTGATTGGACTTGAAAATAATGATTCTAAAGATATGAGTAAAATCCGTTCTTATTATTATCGAAATGTTAAATTTTCATTAATATATTCGTTACATTTTTAAGCATGACTGCTCCACAAAAGCGCTTTGTACTTTCACTACAGCAACAAGTGTAACCATCCACAAATCTTTTACTTTTAATTTTTTAATGTAAAACAAATTTGGTAAGTAGCTAATGAAAGTGATCCAAGATCCGATAAGTTCCAAAGTGTATGTATATTGTATGTTGGAAGAAATGTCAATCGACGATCTTTAAAAATATAATAAATATATGACGTAAATGTTTTAGGCCTATACACAGTTGAAAAAAAATGTGGATCTAAAAAAAATTAAACTTTTGAGCACTTATAATATGTAGAAGCAAAAAGGTATTTTCATGCCCGTACACCAAAAAAAGTAACATAATACAGTTTGAAAAATCTTTTTTTTGGGTACCTACATATTACAAACTCAAAAACTTATGCATCCGACGTCAAAGAAAAAATTGTAGCTCTCAAAAACAAAAAAAAATAATTTTTCAAACATTTTTATTTATTTTTCCAGAACCATGCCAATACCTGAAAAATTAAAAAAAAAATGTTTAAATATGAAAAACATCTTTTTTGCTATACCTCTTATAGTTTTTATTAAAGGTGTGTGTATGGTCGAAAAAATATAGATCTTGATGAAATGCACCGTTTTTTCATTGTTTATTTTATTCAAACTACAATTACAATGTATTACAATAGATATTTGTGGTCTAAATAACAATATTTAGAAAAAATAGCTTAAAACTTATTTAATACTGCTAATGTTGATGAATTAAAATAATTTTAAAATTCACATGTATGTGGTTATACTTTTTGCTCTGATAGAAAATTTAGCAGTTGGGCCTTAGATGCAAAAATTAAACTTCTTGTTGTAGAAGCCACTTGTTGAAAATATATTTTTTCAAGAAAATAAAATTTTTTGTTAACAACTAGAATGATTGTTTGATGAAAACATAAAAAATTTGCATACATATGATACAATTTTACTGATGAACTAAAAAATACAATTTGTTAAGTAAGTATTAAAAAAATTATACTATTACGTTACCTCATGTGTACATTACTATATTGATTCATTTATTTTTTAACGTCTAACAACAGAAAATATTTGAAAAATTATTTTTAGACAATTTTTACAGTTGAAAGCATGAATGCTGACATTAATACGTACGTGCATTACACAGCGTATAAACAAGGGTTATTATCAATAGTACGACTCACAATTGGGTAAGCAGGAAAAAAAATTAGGTAAAATCGATAAACCTTGTGGAAATTTTTTATTTTTTACTAGCGATGAAACCAGCCAGCAAAAACATACAATTTTTCTGTCGATTGAACTTCCTGATCATTATTGCAGAGAATTTTAGATATATATGATTAATAACATAACACACACTCATTAGTACGTTTATCTTTGTTTTCAGCAAAAGTCGAGGCAAAAGTTCAATGCTTATTTCAATATTTAATTTTTAAATAGCTTTCCATCAAAATTTGGAAATTTCAACGAAACTCTAGATGTTAAAATCTAATAAGTAACTAATAATAAAGACGTACTTCAAAGTTCAACATGTACTCCTATACATACGGATGACTTTAAAAAGTTAAAGGTGATAAGTTATTTACACTTTTATCACTTGTCTCGCTCATCATAATACTTGATTATCTTATCCATCACATTTTTAAAGAGCTGAAAACCCAAAAAAAAAATTCTTGATACCAACCACAGTAATTTTTGTCACAACTAGGAAGAAACATAATAATAAATTATCATAATTTTAAGATTACCCAATGGGCTATTCAATGAAAAAATCTTAACTACTTGGCTGCTACCCTCATGTCATAAGTTATCAATATCGTTGGGCAATAAATTTTCTTCTTTTTCGTTCTTTAAACTCTCTTTTCTTTCGGGTAATATCAATTTTCTTCCACTCTCATACATTTAACTAGGGGGAAAGAATGAGGGAGTGCTTCCGTTCTAAGGCCTATGTTATCAACAAAGTATCAAAGATTAAGATTCTCCGAGAGCATGCTCCTAATGCATTATGTACGGTGATAATATTATACACTATATAATAATATAATGCTTTTTCTCGAAATCAGACGTCAGTGCTCGTATGCGTACACGTATGTGCTATGTATGTGTGTGTAACTTGTGTATGGAATAATGGAAGTATGCATGGATCTGTGTATGTAATGTTACCATACATTTTTTATGACATGTTTCAAAAGATTCAATGTAATTTACTTCAACGCTTGAGATCCAATGATTGTTGCATATCAAAAATTGATCTCAAATTTAACCTAACCTTGAGATGAAAAGCAAGATTACTTATAACTTTGCACTTTGCACCAAAAGATTTGGCAGGTGTCCAAACTCATTTTTTTTTTTTATTTGGACCTGCTGGATGAAATATTCTGAACGTTATGGTCATCTTGCTTTTTTTTCTAAATCCTAAGCTACATCTGACGCCCAATTTTCAATTATAAGTGTACTAGATCCACACCAATAAAGTAAATTTTCGATGTTTTGGATTGCAGCTTAATTTTATACCTGAAGATTAAATTACTGATATTATCATGTTTCATTTGATTTTTCAGTTTAAAATCAAGTATACGGAGTCAAACATCAAGAATTTAATTCATCGCTGGGTATCCAATGATTGCTGAAAATCAAAAACGCATCTTAAATTTTATTTTAATTTCAAAGTAAAAAGGCAAGATAACCTACGAAATCACTGAATTTGAATACACCTGGTAAGTCCATATTAACACCTCCAAAAGCTCTTAGTCTAGAGTGACCCCAAGTGCACAAGTGTCAATTTTTTCAGGTTCATAATATTTAATTGTTACTAAGTCATCTTTTACTTTACTCTGTACATTTTGGAAAAAAAATTGATCCTACAGCACGGTAAGAGGTGGAAGATGACCAAGTTGTAACTCCAAAAAAGCGGCCCACACGCAACTAATGCAATTTATAAAACTTCAAAACTTAACACTTGGAACTTTAACAGATATAAACATGTATACCAGGTAAATTCAAATTTTCTGCGTTTATACGTAATCTTGCTTTCTTTTTTATTTTAAAATCTTGGTCAAATGTAAGATCATATAATTTTTAACCTGCTGCAATCATTAGATCTCTAGTAATGAAGTGATTTCTTAATGTTTGGTATCGTAGCTTGATTTTAATAGTAGCTTGATAATAACATTAATATCAATTATGTATTTGGTTTAATGGCACTTTAATGCTATATTTAATATGAACATTAGTAAATTAAAAAAAAATATTTGTGTGATATTTTAAGTGATAATGAATTTATTACCTCTGACAAACTCCGTATTTTCTTTGAAATTATAATTATGTTTTTTAAATTATTATGAATTCTCAATGAATAAATTTAAAAAAACTTGAATACTTTTTATTAATCTCATGTCTTTGGAATAATCAAAATTGGTTTAGTAATTTGTGTACAAATAATATTTGTTATATAATCGTGATTTCATATATATAATATAATACAGTTACCCCATAAAAATACGCCATAGGCCCCTACTGACCCCTCACAACATAAGGTAAAATTCTGGCTTTTTCTCCGTTATTTTGACATAGCTTGTCCAAGCTCCCCATCACCTCCCAGAGCTCTCTCCCTACAGACCCCACTACCCCCTTACAGATTTTTTCTTGACCCCCACTTAGCATATTAAGCAGGGGCCCTATTTGGGATTTTTTTTTAATTAAATTTAAAATTTACGATATGTATTAGAATGAGTACATAATGAGTGCACACAATAAGGAACATAAGAAAAATAAGGAAAAATTCACTCTTTTTTCCGTTATTTTGTCATATATCATTTTTTATCAAAATACTCCACCGTCTCTCACTGACCTTGAATATACTTAAACATTTACTTTTAAATACTTATTTTTATTTATTTTCCGACACTGCCTAGGAAGTAAATAGGTGGACTGTATACATACAAACAGTTAATAGTTATTGAATTTATATTACTAAAAGTAACAAATAATTTTAGGAGTTGGCGCGCTAAGCGCGCAAGGGGGGTGGAGCCCCACTAGTATACATAATGTAAAATATAAACGTGTACTTAAAAAGCAACAAAACTATACGTGTCATTATTAAGCTACTTCCAGTCTTTTATAATCCTTTTATTAAAAAACATTTTGTAATGATACCGATGGTATTTTTATATTTATACATTAAGTTTCATTTGAATTTCTAACGTGAATAGTAGCTATTGATCTCACTTTTTTCGGATGTCAAAATTTGTTCATATAACGATGAAAGTTGATTATTAATTGCTCATAATAAAATTTGTTGAGAAATTATGCAGAAGTTATTTCTTTTTGGAATATATGTTACATAACTAGGCTGTACACGTAATATCCATGCTAAAAATAACCTCAAACTTGCATAAGTTATACTTTTATTGAATGGTAGTTTTTTATAGAAATGCTTTGCACTTCCATTGAATAAGTCTAGGTCTGTTAAAGTTAATTTTCGAAAATAAAAATGAAATTTTTTAAATCAAACGGGATGAAAACCATCTAAACTTGTTTTATTTTAGAGCAATTTAGAAGTAATTAAAACATGACGTTTCAGCCGTAAACTTTAAAAATTTAGAAGTAATTATATGAAAACAACGTTTTAAACTTGTTTTCTGCAATACAAGCCCCTTATGATGTAAAATAATTACAAATAGTTAAGTTTTATGAGTAAATAAAAAGACCATTTTTATATTCAAGCGTATCCAGCTTAATAAAACAGTTATCGCGGTGCACTAATTACTACAAAATTAAAGATGGCAAAAAGGGTTAATTTTTTCGAAACAGACTTTTTTCGTGTATGAGCATTTTTGATGTTTTTTTTATACTTTTTACTCCGATTAATACGTTGAGGACGAGAGGTATAACCGAATTTTATAATGATTTTTACTTTGAATACACAAAAAAAATCAAACTCGTGAAATTGAGTTAAATGCCAATAAACAATTAGCTTCAAATTAGTTGTATTAACAAATGTATCTGATGATGTACTTAATATGAATAGTTATAAGAACCTCTTTTGTTTTAAATATATAGAACCCATAACTTTATAAACATAAGTGATAATGTACATTAGTAATCGAAACTGCATACTAACGTTTTAACATAAACAGCCTGTCAAAGAAATTTGTACAACTCGTACAATGTCCGATAAGGATAAAGTTTCACTAAATATAAACATATAAACGGTGTACTTAAAAAAAATGACCTTATAATAAGATACATGTTTGTTTACTTGTCACACTGACATAAACTATCGTATCAAGTAAATTTGGTCATAAAATTTTAGTCTAAGAATAGAGTACGACCAAAATATTTGCTGAGGTAATAAATTAATCCAACTGTAATGTGTGGGATAAAAACCCAATTACCAATAGATACACAAGTAGGTACGTTTATCAGTCTGATAATACTTCGCGTAAGGTTATCTGCTGCTCTATTTAGACTGTAAATGAAGGACTTACGAGCAAACGCTTTTAAGTACTGATTAGCAGCAATAAAGTGTCAAGTGTGAAAAACTCATTTCTCATTGACAACATCGAACGTTATTTCAAAATCTCGAAAGTGGTATCCCCATTCAATCAGCTCCATACGTCATGTACATAGTATAAACGTATTAGAATTTTTTTTGGAACTAATTGTGAACAGCGATGTTTCTGGACATTCTTATCAGACGATTTATAACCAACCAAAAAAATGATTATTAAAAATTGATGACAAAAACATACACTACTTCAAAACGGTGAACACTTTTTTTTGTGTGACATTTGTAGGCGAATAAAAAAGGAAGCCAATAAGCCTTGTTGGATTAAAATTAATCATGTAATTATCATTTCCCAACCATGTTTGAATGTACGCGAAACATCATACGTAGTATGCCTGTATGTACAAATCCATGGACTCTGTGGATAAAAATGTATGAATCATACAAATGTCAATTGAAAATAAGTTTCAGCATCTATTTCAGTGCAACAAGGTGGATCATTTTTCTTTTTCATTCGCTTACAAGTTTCGACAAAGCAATTATTCATTGGAATCACTGTTGAAAAGTTACACATGTTTTGGCCTTTTATTACCTTTTTTAATGTTATTCCAGCTTTTCTTACTACAAAAATGAACAACAGCATTGCTGTCCGTAATTAGTTTTCATTTTACTGACATCTTGTATTAAAAAGCTAATCATTGGAATCAACGCTGAAACAGCTGTAATTCAATCAGCAAATTAATTCGCGTGCATCTTACAAACGTTATGTCACATCTCCACGAGTTACAGGATGAAGACCGATGAAAAGAAATTGAACGATCTTATCTGTGGGAATTCGCGCAACGGCGCTTGCTCCCACCGGAAAGAGGAAAAATTAAAAAAATGAGACACGCGCGTAAAAATGCAGTTCGAGAACAGCGAGAGACTCACGTAAATCTGATCCATCAAAGACTGCATCGCGTTAGCAGCCGGACTCCTTCCCGCCGTAAGGATGGTTTCTCAATGTGTCCGAAGAGCCGCGTGAAACGAGGAAGTGCGACCCTGTGCGTGGTGTAGTAGCGCGAGCCAGAGGTCGAGTCGAGATCGGCTGACGAGCTACTGATCCGGCGCGCAACAAGTGCTCGTAAGTAACACGCACCAGCCAAGGCTTCCCGGGCAGTATCAGCTGTCGAGCCGAGGAGAGGGAACGATGACGACAACGTGTCGCGGGGAGAGACGGGCGAGGGAAGGAGAGCAGGGGAGGAGCGTTATCGGGCCTCGTCGGCGGACACCCGATTCTAGAGCCGATCGTCGCTCGACGCTTGATCGGGTGTCGTCCGATCTTCGAGTCTTGGCGTTGCTGGGTTACCCACTGGATCGTATACGCGAGGAAGCTGTGAAAATCTCGGTTTTTGGATGAAGCATTGAATAAGCCACCGAATTTTTGGTCACGGCAAAGCTCGGGATTTTCCCTCGGATTTTGTTGACCGCGCTCGTAAAAAGTTATTATCGCGGAAAACCTTGATAACCGCGTAATGAGAACTATACTCAATCATTGGTTTCGTAACAGACGCTCTTGTGCTTTTTGTTACTTGATCAGTGCATAACATCTTATCTCGGGTTTAAGTCGAATGACATTTATTGTACCTCGACTTCGTGAATGTGCAATTTTTGAAAATTAAAAAATTCTGATGCACGGTAAATTTAACGCAGATTTTTCCGAGGTACTTGAAAATCTTTTTGTTCATGCAGTATTTTTCATGCAGGAAATTTCAATATCCTAAAATTATCCGAGTAATAACTAGTTTTATAACCAGATAATTTTTTCCTTTCAAAATGTAAGATACACGAGTCGATTGTAGACATTACTTTTATGTGATTCAGTACAGCCTGCAAAGCACGATAACAAAATGTCATAAATATTTTAGTGTTTTGACCAATCGTACAAGTATTTTTGAAAACGTAATTTACACATTACATAGTAGTGGTAACTAATTTTGAGGAAAATTTAAATATAACAACTGTTATCCATCCAAGTAATTCTTACAACGCAACTAAAAGTTACGTCAAGTTTTGACAACGAGATGCTTCTTTCTTGAAGCTTGTGGTGTCTTATTTTCTTTCACGAAAATGCTAAAAGCTTGGTTTCAAATTCCGTTCCCATATGCATGTGCTTTCGAGTCTAAGTGTGATAATACGTTAAACATTGACTGGAACTATCGTGACACGAAAAACAATGAAAAATGCAATCGAGCTTAATTATATTTACTCATGACTTCTTAATTTATTGTCTGAGCTGTATACAGTGAAAACCACTTCTAGTGTCAGACTTAAATAGTCTATGGTTTCACATTTTTGATGCCAGTTAGCGACTTACCTAATTATTTCATACAATCCTCGTATCTTTTGATCTTGAAAACCGCGATGACTTTGATAATTATTTAATGACAAATTTGTCCCAAAAGAATAAATGTTTGTGAATCGTTTTACGCGTATTACAGAAATAACTCTGTCAAGCGAGTGTCATTCTTTTGAATAAATATCGTTTAATATCATTAAGTAACGTGTAAAAGGTTTCGTAAGAATTTTAATGCTTGAAAACAATCTGATACATTAATTCAAAAGGTGTTTTTTAACACTAACATATATACAACTTGTATATGTTATTATTTTCTTGGAAGTAAGGTGCACGAATATTTAGAAAATACATCTATAAAGGTTACTCCACGACCACTTACTTATGCACAGTAATTAATAAAAATTTTACAATACAATTGTTTTTTATGCATCAAATTTAATAGGAGTTTTTTAATGTCTTTCAAACCTCGGGCTCTCTTTTTGATTTTTGGACATTAGTTGCACCTTGGTGGACAAGATGCATCCACCCAGGGCGATTACAAAGGTACCTCTGGCATTACTTTGCAAAGGTCCCTCGGGCCCAGCGATCGCCCTACAGAAGATGCGCACTAGTAATGAAATTTACAGATTAACCTGTGAATTCAGCAAAAAATTATTTTAAAACTTGCTTCAAGTAACGCGGTCTGTCACGAGGAGTTTAAGCATCAGGTGGGTACGATTGATCGTCGTTTAAATTTTTTAACATCATAAAAAACGTAATCCATTACTTTTTTATGATGATATAATTTTAATATGTTATGGTCAATAAAAGTTGCCTAATACTTTTACGCTTCATACTTTGTTTTATTTTTGCTATAAAACCTAATAAAGAATTAAAGGAAAATTAAAGTTTTAAGTGCTATAATGTATAGTTTACGAAAGTAATACTTATTTTTTTCCAATATAGATCACCATAAACAACGTACAAGAATATCTCTGTTTTAGTTTTATTAGGTTATTTTACGAACAGACTAGACTTTTTAACATTTCCAAGCTCATAAACATTTAAAGTATTTTTAAACGATCCGTTAGTATTAAAATATACGTAGTGTTGTAATAGAAATGATAAAGGAACGCTTAAGCCTCGAACAAAGGAGGGCTGGCGATGCAGCAAGAAGTATAAAGATAGTTTACTAAAAGTTATGAGGATCACTTCTAGAGGAGTATCTAAAATTCATAATCAAAAAATTAGGAAAAGCAGAGCAGATGTAGGTTACCTAATCTGTATTACGTCATTTCGTAAACAAGCAGTATCTATTCGTAGCGTCCCGCGTCCGTATCTTCTCTACGTTCATTGAGAATAGGGAGCATACAAAAATTTTGTTACACGTTGTAGACTTATGATTGGTGGTTGCTCTCTTGAGACCAACAACCCTATTTTTATCTTTATTACAATTTTCAAAGAACTTTTGTTACGTGTAAGTGTTTGTTTAATGCTTAACTATAAAAATGCTTTACATGTAAATATCATGATGCCTTTAAATTGGATATATGGCTGTTTGAAACCACAAATACTAATACGATACAATACGAAATCGTATTACTTGGTCAGTTTTTCGGCATGACTACTTCACAGAAGTGCCTTAAACTGTTGCCAGAGTAAAAAAAGTACAACCTGATAGTTCAAATACAGAAAATTTCGTCAAAGGGAAAATTGTTACCAGCCCCAAGATTGCATAACTCTGAGAAGTTAAAATCAGTGTTTTTCATGTAATTTCTTAAACAGATATTTTAGGCCCATACATTGTCGAAAAAAAATGTAGATCTCAAAAAATCATACTTTTTACAATTTACGCAGACCCCAAAAAAAATGTTATGCCCTTATGGTCAGAAACATGATATTTTGGAGGGTCCAAAAAATCAGTTGTCTCAATATATCTTAAAAATTCAAATACTTACACATTTGACATAAACAAAAAAGCTGTAGATCTCTAAGAAACACATTTTTAAAGTATTTTTGGTTATTTTTTCAAAACCATCTTAATATTTAAAAAATTGAAGAAAACATTGAAAAATGTGAAAATAAAGCATTTTTTGCTGTATCCTTAAGTTTTTATTAAAGGTGTAGAGTAAAATTGACAACATAACGCAAAGTTATAAGCAATAAAGTTGTGGATCTTAAGATAGTTCATGCAAAAACCACCTTTCTTATGAAAATGTTGAAAATTGGGGCATAAGTTATTGGCACTCCCGTCGATTTATGTTTAAATTTTTGTGCCAATTTGGCTTACCATTTTTGAGAGACTAAACTTTAAATTTACATATTTTAACACTACATGTTGTAAATAACTATAGATCAAAAACACCTGCTTTTTTTAATAACTTATACATTTTCTTATTCCATCCTTTGAAAAACTACTATAGTATGAGAAGCATAACTACGTTTCACATAGTAGGGTCTTTAGTACTATACCGTCTTTGTAAAAGACAATCAACATGTCGCTTGCAGTTTTAAAGGCGTCATAATTTTTAAATGTTTTTTTTTGCTTTTAGCATATCTACATACAGCGGTGAAATTGTTCTCAACATTTTACACTTTATCAAAATTGCCAATTCTTTTTTGTCAGTTTTGTTATGTAAAAGTTTATTATATTACTGAGATGTCAACTGACGATAAACAACAATAATTATTTGAAAAATTAATGACACTATCAGGTTGAGAAACAATCAGTGGTATAAACCACCTTAAAAACTATAAACTAATCATATTTAACATAATTTTTTAAGACTTTTGTTAAACAAAATCACATTGTACAAAACTAAATTCTTAATTGTTGTTTATTATAGTCTATAGATAGGTAAAAATGGTGCAATAGCTGTACACGTCACGAAAAAAAATTATTTTTCACTTTTGTGATAATTATACTCAAAAAAATTGTTGTGTACTAAGATCACTTTAAAGTTCTCCAATTTTAATGGTAAAAATCGTAATATAAGTGTTTCTGAGAGCATACTCTTAATTAAATTTCATCAAATTTTCTCATGTCTTTATATCTGCAATTTTTTGTTACATTCTCAATGTTGTAATGTAACAGTTTAACCATAGTATGTTATAAAGCTCTCACTAGAGACAAAAAGACAAGACAATAACTTTAATTGTTAATGATGTACGATTAGTTCTCATCAGGGGTACTATCCATTTTTAAAGTCAAGCATTTCGACAGATCATAAAACAGTATTCAGTTCACATACATTTATACATTCAAACTTTAGTCTGATAAATGAAATGTGTTGATTCAAATCCTTATCACTATAATGAATAAGAACCTAAAATTGATAAGTAAACGTCTTAAGCCAGAAATATAGAACAACTGCATATATTTTTAATATATTTACATGATTTCGGAAATTACTCTACTTTTCATATCAATAGTTAAAGACAAAAGACCAGTTAACCATATTAATTTAAAAACCATTCCTTGCGTATGTACATACATTTACAAAGCCATATGCATAAATATACTTGCATGCTCACGCACATGCACACACATTGTATATGCATAAGTTAAATAATGAGGTAATATACTTATCCAACAATCAATGTCTGTTGAACCACCTCTTGACCTCTTTTTCATAATATGAATTTTTCTTTGTAGATGATATAAAAATCAATCAATCAAATAAATAAATGTCATAGATAGTTGAGTATTGATGCTGTTGCATACGTAAATGAGAAATAAATTAATCAGACGCGAGTACCACACGCATGTACGTCACATTACAAATAAAGGTTGTGCTTCTCGAATGTCAAAGTTCAATATTGAATCTTGACATGAATTGTTTCCGCAAATGATTCTATAAGAAGTCCTCATTTCCCATTACACACTGAAATAACACATTTATTGATAACAAAAGTTTTTATATCCTGACGTATTAATATGAAGTATACAATTTTGTACGTAATAACGAGCAAAATAAAAATTTTTTTTTAATAACCATCTTAAGTGACAAAAAATTTGTAAAAAAAAAAAAAAAAGAGTTAATCTCAGGAACTAGAAATGGATTAAAAATCCTTATGAAACATACCGGTATGTTCATTTTGTTTTTGTCATAAGATTTGAAAATCATTCATAAATTTTCAGCATAATATTTAAAACTTGTGATTTTTTTCCAAGCCTTTGTTGTGTAAGATTAAAGACAACCAATTTAAGATATCACTTTTTACGTGCCTGAGTACTTACTACAATATATTGCATGTATTTATCATGTGTGCATGTAAATTTTCATGATTTTTATGATAAATGTCTGCTTGTCCATCAAAAGTTTCACTTTATTCCACAGCTATTATGAAAAGCGAAACATCCATTTTATTTTATTTTATTAGTTTTCTTACTAGTGACTAACACAAGCTTTTTCAATACTTGGATAAAGTTAAAGATTATTCTAAAAATTTGTAGTTTTTCCAAACTTAAAAGTTAAACAAATCATAGTAAGTTTTAGAAAATCAAACTTTAAAGTAATGAAAAAATAATGTATTATTTTATAAGTTATATTTTTTGATAAAAT
>NW_019379616.1:746322-756542 GCF_000648655.2 Copidosoma floridanum | reverse complement strand
TAGATTTTTTCAAACATTTATTATACGATAAAACTGATTTGAAAACCATTTTTTTCGACTAAAAGGTTTTGTTCGTTGTTTTCATTCGGAAAATATGGTTTTTTGTTGCTATATTCAAATGTAAAAAAAAACGAGTTAGAGCCAGGACCTTTCAAAAATATATTTTTTTTTACAATTGGATAAATTTACAAAAATATTTCCAGAACATCCCCGATTACCCCGCCGTTCCGATTGCCCCACCCTACCCTACCATTGACACTTTCCTCTTTTCTCTAATACTAACGCACAACTCATACACAGATCCACTCCCAATATTACACAGAACACATGGAGAAATATATAATTATAGTAGACAGGGTCAAAAAATGGTCGTTGCGCTTTAACCTTAAAACCCAGTGATGTCAGTCGTGTGCGCTTCATTAACTGATAGGCCAACAGTACTTGTTTCCCGTCATTGATTATCAGAAGAAAAAATAGATAAGCAAGAGCAAAGAGTTTTAGAGCGAGTGTTGGGTGATTGCAGCAGCATGTGAACGTATGTATTCAGAAAAGCTGAGTAAGTACAAGCTTACCTTTCTGTCATCGACCTCGAGCATCTTCTCTGTCACTCCAAATGACTGCAAGAGTATTAATATAGACGTAAAGTGAACTTCCAAGTAAAAAAAAGTCAGTAGTGCCTTTTCTCTTCAGCAGATTACAGAAATACAGTGGCGAACAGCAGGAAGAAATGCTTGCTCTGATAGGGGACGACCTGTCTGTCCTCTGTGCTTCGTTCAAACGCAAAGAGAAATATTACGAGAGACCAACATCTCCAACAATGAGGGAAGAGTAAAGCAGGCATGCGGCGGTAGCCAAGGTTGGCGAGGGTTTTGTTATTGCTCAGCCAAAAAACCGCTACCTATACAATGCCTTTAAACGTCCCCGGTCACATGACATTCTCAATTATCACACTCACAATAACTATATATGGTACGAGTACAGCTCAGCTTCCCTTGCAATATCTCTCTGTTGACTAGTAAGCCTCTCTCTTTCTCGCTTTATACCTCCTGTTTCTCTTCTTACTATATACTGAGTTTTTTTTGTTTACTCATGTGAGATAGCCGAATTCGCGTTTTGACGGTCCGTCCTTCCTTCTCCAAGTCTTAAAGTATCTCGTTGGTCTTATTCTCGTAATGCGTGTTATTATTGTTTGTTTGGCACTTTGGCAGATTTTGGAGTTCGGAGCGCTGATCAAACAGATTGCCCTCATAGCGTTAATGTAGTGCACTAAAGTTACATTCATTTATCGACTGCTGGTATTTATCTGAAATAGCCATGCCATCACAGTTTCTACTTGAACATCTGCTGGCAACTTGCAAACAATGATGAAATAATGGGTGTTTTCCGCAATCGTCACCATCATGTAATAGTGGGTTGCGCTCTACGTTACCGTCAGGTCGGTAAGTCAACTACCTTGAATTAACTGGCGCTCTGTTCCGTAATCTGACCAGTTAAAATAGCAGACGACAGTCAACAGCGATGAAATCTTCACTTTTTCCTCGACTTTCACGTCGTCTGCTGTCTTAACTGGCCAGATTACGGAATAGAGCGCCAGTTTAATTCAAGGTAGTTGACTTACCAACCTGACGGTAACGTAGAGCGCAACCTTAAATTACTTGCTGGTGACGATTGCGGAAAACACCCCAAGTAATAGTGGGTTGCACTCTACGTTACCGTCAGGTCGGTAAGTCAACTACCTTGAATTAAACTGGCGCTCTATTCCGTAATCTGGCCAGTTAAAACAGCAGACGACGTGAAAGTCGAGAAAAAAGTGAAGATTTCATCGCTGTTGAATGTCGTCTGCTGTTTTAACTGATTACGGAATAGAGCGCCAGTTTAATTCAAGGTAGTTGACTTACCGACCTGACGGTAACGTAGAGCGCAACCTTTAATTACTTTCTTGTGACGATTGCGGAAAACACCCGCAATAATAAACATATCACGTGTTATGAAAACCAACTGATGGTAACCGAAACGGAAAACTGCCATAAAATCAGCCTTGACTGTTGATCAGAGCTCTCAAAAGTGGCTACATTTCAAACACCCGGGGAATTCAAAAATATACTTGAACCCAAGCCCTGTAACCCCATAACACTGTAATCCCATAACCTTTAACTTCATTACCCCATAAATGCAGAAGCCTTTAACCCCATAACACGGTAACCTCGGAGTTTATAAATTCCATGATCAGTGATACATGCATTTTTCCTATGTTATATGATAAAAGACTCTGCGGTTACCGATTTATGTGGTTAAATGCTTCGGGACCTATGAGGTAATGGGGTTAAAAGATCTGGGATCATGGGGTTATGGGGTTGAAGGCTCTGGGATCATGGGGTTATCGGGTTGAAGGCTCTAATATTATAGGGTTATGGGGTTAACGAGCTTGGGTTAAAGTACACGTTTGAATTTCGCAAAGGTCTGGAGCCACTTTTGAAAGCACTGCTGCTGATCATATTCTAAGCACTAACAATTAAATCAATGACTTCATTTACGTAGGAGCTTATTCAAGAATATGCCTGCGCTATAAGGGATCAAAGATGTAAAAAATATATCAAGTTTTTCGAATCACTTAAGTTTACGCGAATCCAGCAAGCAGCTGTTAATATTTTCTAATAAAATACTAAGATATAAAACTGGAGCATTCAAATTTTTTTAATAACAGTTGTGATAATAATTTATGTAACCATTATCACTAACAAAAAAATAATATTTAATTTAAGATGTGGATAAGTTATATAAATACTTTATTTATTATTTTTATAATCAACCTTACGGGTATAACATAAAATTAGTGATTACTGGTTAATTTATTTTTGTGTTGCATTTTTAAATTTAGAATTATGGCTTACAAATATTGGAAATATTCAGAATTATTTACATCACGATTTTCAAAGTTTCTCATCTTACTTTTGCTTACGTTGTTTCCACGAATAAAATGTATAAGAGTACACGAAGAGCAGGCTGTAGGACAACTACTCGTCTTAAACATTATCAGTGATTGATTGTTATCGATAGTCTTGCCACCTGATATTAGTTCGATTGGAGCTTTGCTACGTCAATCTGTATTCATCTCTTGAAATATAAACTTATTTCTTCTGTTTCTAGTGCAGATTACTGTAGTATTCAGATTTATGTTTTTTTTTTTTAATAAAAAAAGTGTCACAATGGAGTGTTAATTCTCAATTTATATTTATTATACTGTCAATTCATTTTCATTAATTTTATAAATATATAAAAAACGGTTTATAATACAGATACGTATGTACTTTCTGGTGTTTACAGTCAGGTAATGAGGTGGTGTGCCGTACGGTTCGTATTAAAGTGAGTAAAATAATAGATATGTTTCATACCTTATTTTATAATTAGCTGAGATAGCATTTGTACAAACCTCAGTTGCACTCAATTTAAACTGTTGTATTATAACTAAGAAACTATTTTTTTACACTCGTATATGAAATACTTCATTCAGATTTCGAGACTACTTTTGATTATTCTATGAAAGAATCAACGCTTGCAGAATATATTAGTTTAGAAGAGGAACTAACGAACAATAAAAATACATTTCCATTCATCTAAAGTACTGACAAAAATAATTTTCACATGTTTTACATGATAGATAAAGCAAAGCAGGAGAAGAAAAAGAAACTACTCAAAATGTAAAACTGTGTCCATCATCAAGAGAGCGAAAAATAGTGGTATGGATGGTATTTCCGCTCAAGGTTTTCCTATAAAAGCATGGTCCTTGGGTACTGGATGCGTAAATTCAGTACAACAAAAATATTTCATCCAATGAACCAGAATTTTTATTTACGGAATTTTGGCAACTCGTAGACCATACATAGCAGTAGGAGTACCTCACCTGCATGATGGGGGAAAAAACAACAAGTTTAATCTACGCTGGTATAATTTCAGACAACACTTGTAAGGGTATGAACTTTTTTTATCACTCCCTTCAAGAAAGTGCATCTGTGTAGAAAAATGTTCTATCAAATGTTTGGCGAGTTGCGACAAAAATTGATACGATTAATCTGAGTTTATAATAATTTTCATTAAATAGTAAGAATCTTGGAGTCTATATTTTTTTATAACAAGCATAAGCCCATAAGCCCAAAGTGGTTAACCGCAATCAAAATTAAACAGGAGCGTGAAAAGTTTAATAACAGGCTGGGAATCGTATATAAATCGAAATGTATAGAATGAAAAAAAAGAAGAAAATATTGCTGCTGAAATCCGTTACAGAACAATTTTTAACACAGATTACAAATTATATTTTCATGAACCTAAAAAAGATTTGTGCAACGTGTACACTACTTTTGAGTTATTACCTGACGATCAGAAAGTTGCATCTAAAGAGACATATTCACTACGACAAGACCATCGACGAAATCGTGCTTGCTTGCAGCGTACCAGACAATTTAGAACCAAATAAAGAATTTGAAAGCGAAGATGACGGTGTAATCAATGATGACAACGACGATGACGTTTAATAAATGTTATAAACAATCGCAACATTTATGGGCTGTATGTGTTTTTATTTTTATCATATTGCAATACAGATTTATTTTAAAATGTTTCCAATTTGTAGTAAAAATATTTATTTCGGTATATTTATTTATATATACACTAATTACTGTTTTCAAATAAATATTTATAATTTAAATAAATGTCAGTCCTCATACAACAAATGAAATGTTAAAAAGAAGAAAAAAAAAAACGTTAGACGAGTTAAAACCGTTAAAATCGGTGTCCTTCTAACTGTGTTTATAAAAATCATGAACAGTTTTTCAATTAATATTATAAGACGTCCAATGACAGTTGGTTAATAATTAAAATAACGTCCAATGGTGGTACTGTCAAATTTTGTATTTATTGAAAAACAAAACGATGTTTCGGCCGTTTGAACAATGTCCCGGCCCTCATTAGGTACAAAAATCTATGAGTAATAAAAAATTCTTTACAATACAAATTTTGATAAATACAATAAACGCAAATTAAGTAAATTGCACGGTCCTATCAAATATTTTTGTAAGAAGCTTCACATTGGTCTTGTATACAGTTTAAACAATAAATTGTATTCGATCTTTTCTTCACTTCGCAAAGATGTAACCGAGCCACTCGATAAAAGTAATGTCGTTTACCATATACCATGTGCGAATTGCAACTGCTGTTATGTCGGTCAAACATTGAGAGCTTTAAAATTAAGAATGGCAGAACATAAAAGAGACATAGAGAAAAAAAAGGATACATCTGTACTATCACAACATAGCATTGAATTTACACACAACTTTAATTTCGATAAAATAAAAATTTTAGACACAGAACAAAATTATGAAAAGCGCCTGTTTTCCGAAATGTTAAATATACATTGTTTCAATAATAATATTAATAGACAACATGATACAGAAAAATTGAAAAATTGTTACAAGTCTCTCGTTAAGTCAATTAAGAAAGGAGGCTAACTTGATGTACATAATTTGAGGGCCCCTTTCATTTATGGTATTAGGAAAACATGATCTGTTTACGTAAGTATGTCTCACAAGGAACTGCTTGCGATTCTTATTTGACTGTATTGTGTGCGTATATTGTGTCATTTGTATATGTACAGGATATAAAAGCAACAAAACTTGAAACTCTAACTACATTACGATTTTACATCCCCTTCGTAAGAGTCAGAGGTATATTATACACTTTACTTAATTTGCATTTATTGTATTTATCAAAATTTGTATTGTAAAGAATTTTTTATTACTCATAGATTTTTGTACCTGATGAGGGCCGGGACATTGTCCAAACGGCCAAAACGTCGTTTTGTTTTTCAATAAATACAAAATTTGACAGTACCACCATTGGACGTTATTTTAATTAAGTTTTTCAATTATTTGTAATAGTTTATTGACTGTTACTACAGTTAGGAAAAACTTTGATCTGACACCAAAAAAAGGGCGTAAGTGACATGAAATTTGGAATTTGCGTCAACAAGAAAGCGCATTGATTCCAAAATAAAAAGTCGTTATGTACTTAAGGAGGTTTTTGCTCTGGAAGTAGCATGAGCTGGGGCTTTGCTTACAAAGAAAAAAGGCCGTAAGTGCAGAGCAGATGACGACTAGAAGTGTGATTTGTAAACGCAATGGTATCCAGGGGGTCTTTGCAGCCAAAAAAGTTATCAAGTGCACGTAACGCCTTTCTTTCGAAGGAAATTAAGCCGAGCAAAAGGCGTGAGTACAGTTTTTCAAATTTTCCATAAGAAAATCGAGTTTTTTTGGTGATCAATGCAAAGATCGTGCCTTGTTTACCCCAGAATCATCGTTTCTGCGGTTAAAATATTCCATTTTTATCATATTTTGAAAACAATTAGTTTTTTTCGATTTGTTCAGTTCTGAAGAAAGTGCACTTAACGACTTTCTTCCCTGGGACGGAAGTATTCTCTGAGATAAGCTGTACTCTCTATTCATTGAATTTGAAATCCTATTAGTTATAAATACGCATTCATACATTAATAACTATGGGTCATTCTCTACTAACCACACAATCATCAAAATCATAAGAAATTTCCAAACATCTATCATTTGTTTCCCACTTTCTGAAATTTTGAATGATTTGATTTTACTTTGCCGATTTCTAACAATAAAGTGCAAGATATCTTTTTTCTCACTGAACGAACGTAGGCTTTGAATCGTAAAATTTCCAGATGGGGCCAAAAGTAGAAAAAAATGGTTATCTTCTCCAATACCCTACAACTATAATTTTTTAAATATTTCTTACAACCGAAAAAAATTTGACGAAAATCCCCACCCAAAATCATGAGTCTGTTACCAAAAGGTACATTAGTATAGCATGAATTCCGTAAGGCTCGATCGACAAGTTCTGAGGTTTTCTTAGATAATCCTCGTAATATCGACCCTCGAAAGAAAATACCCCGTGGCCAAGGCCCCCTCTCTCTCTCACTTGGCCAGGAGCAGAGATCTCGGAGAGCTCGATGGAAAGCCTCACGCAGCCAACACACAGGTAAGTACATCGGCTGGGTCGTGAAGAACAGGAGAAGGGGGGAGGGGGGAAGAAAGGCCGAGCGGTGACCATAGGCAACGAGCAAACTAGCGAAGGAAGAGAACCTAAGAAAGGTGTAGGAGAGTCCCCAGGTGAGCGGCGCTGCGTTGCCGAGAGTGTGCATATACAAGGCACACACAGCAGCGACGGTGGCGGCAGCAGGTTCGCCAGGCCACGGGCTGCTGCTACTCCCCCCTTGGCACTCTCTCCTGAGCCGAGGAGCCGTGCGTTCCGTCTGTTTGTCCATTGCTTTTATCGAGCCACAATACAGTAGTTTTTCTGTGTTTTGCTACCTCGTGTCCTATTTGTTGTCCTTTTTTTCTTTTTTTTTTCTTCCCCTCTTCAATCGGTTCAATCAGTTGAATTTGTATGGTGGTGTTTTTTTGTTTGTTTTTTTTTTCTTCTTCTTTCCAATACCTACATTTTGACGAGAACCACAGGAATTCGAGGTGCCTGACCAAAGGACCGAGGACCAGTCATGACCTGGCTCCCCTTTCTCTTTCTCGGCTCGACTTGCGGATGACGCGGCCGAGCGCTGGAGACATGCCACCGGTTGGGATCGGTAGTGCAGCAGCTGGAAATCGCGAGTGACGGGAATAAGCTACGCGAAGGAAATACCGCGCGCCTCCCGTTCAAGTCTCCAGTCGCCCGAGATTTATATATCATTGCTGTCGAGACACCAGTGCAACCCAGTGTATTCTTATAAAGTGTTAAAACCCAAAAAATAGGGGGGAAGTTTTGTAGTTGGTTTTTTTTTTGTTTTTTTTTTTTTTTTGTTTCTGGTTTGATTGAGGTAATCGTATAATGAAGTCGGAATGACGGGCCGGAGAATGCAGTGGCAAGGACGGCTTGGCCTGGCACTCGTCTGCCCGACGCTGTTGCTGCTGCTGATGGGTGCCAACAGCGCGCAGATCAGTCCCGGAAACGCGACGACGCAGACTACGACCGGTAAGAAAAGAGGAACGAGTTTTTTCAACCACCTATACACAGTCACGCACACTTGTCCCCGTTTTTATTGACCGCCTTGTGTAACGTAAGCCCGATCATTGACCGATCATTCCCTCTCTCTTTCTGTGCGAGAAATCGTCGCCAACGAAGGGATCGGTGGGTTTTTGAGGACCAGCTGTTACGTCAAGCGATCGGGAGGGATCATCAACAAATGGACACGTGTTGACCAAAAAGCGCTCTGCCATAATTTGTTATCTGCACTTTTTTTAGTTCTTAGTCAAAGTAAATTATAGAATACAGAAAAATATCGTTGAATAGATCGGTATAGGGTAGGGAAATCCGACGCGGTTGTTTCCTTCTTCTTGGCTTACCTACATGCGCGCTCCTTCGAGAACTTGAAATGGTACCTACTACAGTTTTGCCGGTCGAACGTCTGTAAGGTTACTTCTCTCATTGCTTAACTAATTTTTTTTAAGTTATATACTTATACACCGATGTGGATTAGGAAAAATCGGTATTTGGAGACGGTTATAAGGTTTGCGTTTCTGATACTGAAAACGATTCAAAAGCATAAATAAAAAGCCGGACTTTGATTTTTGATACCGATTTTACTAACCTATATGCGTGATTTTAAATACAATTCTTGTGCTCAATTTATACGAGTGTATTAAAATTTTGTTGCTACGGATATGGAGAAACACCATGCCCTTTCCGTTGGATATATACACTTAAAAAATTACATTGGACAGTAACCTCGGTGAGTTCAGGTTGTGATTGGTACCGAAACTTTAGTTGAGGTGCGTACCTATATATATATATATATGTATAGGTCCAAACAGAGTCTATATAGATAACTGATTGGACAACATATTTTGGAAAATTTATTTAAAGACAATGTCATCTTCAAATAATATAGAAAAAGTATTTCATTTGAAAATTGTTTTTAAAAACGTGCATTAATTTTAAGTACACGTCATCTCCAAATTTTATTCATAAAACATATTATCCAATGACATTTTTATTCAACATCACATCTAAATATTAGTATAAAATTATTTGTCGACTCAAAAATTTTTTAAGCTCTGGTAACATCTTTTAAACGTATTCGAACCATGTTTTGTATTGTTTTCAAAAAAATATTTGAAAATAACACATATACCAAAAGTTTTAGAGACAACACGGTTTTACCATTATTTTAAATTGCAGGTTTTTCTGAAACCTTTCAAGATAACACAATTTTAATATCAAATGTTTAAGTGATACATGTTCTTGCCCTCAGCTATTGCTATTTATAATTTTATATCTTACAAAATCAGCTATGAATTTGAAAACAAAATATTACGGAACAAATATTAGTTGGAAAATTTTTTTTTAATTCATTTTGTATGAGTATAGCTGTGTTTCAAAAGTTTTCTGTTATATTAACGGACTTGAAGTGTCGCCTGGGGCGATTCGAAAGGACACGAGATGAAACGGCCAGCTTTCAGTAAACATGTGAATCTCGCGAGGAAAGTAGAAAGTATGTGTGAACAGAAACGTAATTTTCAGACGCTGCTACTATTTATACTAAAATTTCAAATATTCCGATATAACAAAAACATAATTTTTTCTCATCTAGTAAAGATGTAAACAGTTGTAATGTGTAAAGTATCTTTTTTTGTTTTAGTTTAAAGTCTACAAAATATTTCTCTCATATTATTGAGTCGATTAAGGGTACTTTTAAAATACATTGAAATTTTTGTCCACTCATACATTTTTAAATATCACTTAATTCCTTTCATTCCAACGTGTTATCTGTGAATTGCATTATAATAAAAATCCCATCTCTGTAATAACTTTCACAGTGCATGCATTAAACATCATTCACTCTATCAAAAGATTATCGTACAAGATGAATCATTGAAGGCATGAGACTAGGCTCTCAAACTCATGGTTTTATTGTAATTTATTACTCTACATTTTCATCGATAACTAAAAAGCTCCAGAAAAATAAAGCTTTGTTTGAACCAATACACGAACTTTTGTTAGTTATTAGAGCATAGACAAAACCTGTTATCAAAATTATACAGTTATAGAAGAATTTTCACACACCGATTTTTTTATAATATAGTTTTTTGAAACCACACAAATGAGAAAAAGTAAAAATTATTAAAACTATTTAAAAATAAAAATTTTTTTGTACATTT
>NW_019379616.1:678056-728530 GCF_000648655.2 Copidosoma floridanum | reverse complement strand
ATATATATATATACGCACTAACTCGCTAAAATTGGCGGACGCAAAGAAAAAAGAAAATTACCTTGCGCAAGGTGTATACATGTGTAAACGTGAGAGGGAGGGAGAGCTGTGGCTTTTGCGAGGATCTTTCGCAAGTCGTGGGTACGCAAGGCCGGGGACCGTTATGACCGCGAGGCTCCACGAGGTGCCCTCGCGGTGTAAAACGCCGCTTTACTCTCCTCGCGTATGGCTAATTAGACGCGCGAGTGGTGCAGGTATATACGGTTCTTTGGCGCCTGCAACTCGTTTTTCGAGCTTTAGGAATGCGTCGGATGGATTGTCGACTCGAGTTTTCAGACGAAGGAGCAGTTGGGCTCACGTGGGTGTTTTTTTTTTTTTGTTAACGATGCCTTTTGATAAAAGTGAATTGGGAGGGGACAGTGACCAATAGTAACAGTTAGTTGGGACCAATAACACAATAACCTTTTTTTGAAGACTGGGTGACTGTAAAATTAATTTTTGAATGATCGCTGTAAAAATAACTGTGAAAGTTGTTAAAATAAAAATTATATATATGTATATATATGTATATATATATATATAATTAAAAGTTACATTAAACAATATTTTTATTGAAAGTTTTGAAGAAAACAACTCCCTACACCTCGTGCATATTAGCTTATGAAACTTTTACTCCATATGTTCAGCTTCCTACTACTGATATTTATATAGTAAATGGTATTTTTAATACCAGACTTGTTTGTGATAAAAATGTTGATTGCACAACAAACCAATATTGAAATATAAACTGATAACGATGAATATATTTTTCATTAATCGAAATCTCGTAACATTGAGGTGTTTCTGTCATACTCGTGAGAAATATACGCCTAGATTCAGGTCTAAATTAAGCAAGCTAAATATGCCAGTAAAAAGTTACAATTTAAAGTTATGACCATAATATGAATATGTAATATACACATTTAGACTGGTAAAACAATGTAGCAATAGAGTACATTTATAAAAACTTCTACACAAATGATATACATATAATATGTTTCCCTCACTCACCCTTGTAGTACTCGTATACCTCATAAAATAATTGTTAATTGGCTTGTTTTTCTCATTAATTTAAAGTCTTGAAAATATATTGAGCCCTTAACACCCCCCTTCACCTTCGAGACGATCGCCTACACCCCCTATGTATGTATTTTTTTGATTACTACCCTTTAGGCCCCCTTCATAGATCAAACAAATGTTTGTGTACAGAGAGTTATTATTTGAATTTATGTATGTATTAGTATCATGTCATGCATAAGCAAATAAAAATTCAAATTTGTACATAGTTTATCACCAATATTACCAAAAAAAGCTTAGAGCATCAAGAATTTTATACTTACATGTAAATTGAAATAGAATTGATATAAATTTACTTATGATCTTACTGTTAGTTATAAAAATTACTTAATTATGAATTATTTGTACGTATAAAGTCCATTAATTTTCATCCTGTGTGGTGTGGAAGTATATATAAAAATATGGATTTAAACGTAATTATTCAAGTATGTCTGAGGTCAGTGGAGGGTGGTGGGGTGTTTTGATAAAAAATAATATTAATCAAAATAAGGAAAACAACATCCACATACATTTACCATGTTATTAAAGTATATAATATCAGAAAATACTGTCCACTAACATATATACACGTATGTATTAGTTTGTTTTTAGGATTTATGTCTCATCTTAATTTGCTAATAAAATAAATTTTAAAATTAAATAATATGTCATTGTATACATATATGTATGTGGATGACTGTCAGGAACCCCAATAGTAGGTAAGATTTCTGTGAGATTCCACAAAAATTGTATGAGGTGTGGCTGGGAGCGGTAGGAGGGCCAAGAAAAAGTCTATAGAGGTATGGACGCTGGGGACTGCGCAGGTGGTCTGGAAAAAAAGTAAGCTACGACAAAATAAGGAAGAAAATGGCGGAACTGTTCCTTACTTTGTGGGGGGGGGGCAGTGAGGGCGGTGGGAAGGGGTCAATGGTGGTCTATAGGGGGGCTGTGGGGAGGCTGTGTGGAATTTCTGACATAAACAACTATACCATATAAGAAGATATATAAAGATAAAGAGAGAGGAAAGAAATATATAGAACCAACCAAATCAGCATAAAGATGAATAAAATAAATTAAAAAACAAAAGTAAAACGTTAGGTATCACACTAGTAAAACAACGCAAAAATGGATAATTTAATTTAAAAAATCCAAAGGATTGTGCAAAAAGATCATGAAGTAGGGATGGACACAAATTTGGAAAAGTAAAGGTGAAAACGCAACAAGGAATGATTGGAAAAATGTGGAAAGATTTCGAAACAAAAATAGTCAAAATAGTCGAAATCAGAAACAAAAAAAATTTTTCAGAGACACACTTAAAAATATAAAAATAAAGTGATAGCTAAAGACACGACAAAAAGATACATGGGCTTTAAGTCACTCACAGAGGTACACATCCTACATTCAAAGTACATGGAGACATTGAAGACACAAATTTGTAAGAAAAAACAAGTCAAGCCTTAAGGCAGTAACATACTCAGGCCAACTATCAAAATATTCACATCTAGTGGCAGAGACAAAAAATCAATGTGCACGTTAATGTTCCTTGGCATGGATATTATATTATAGATATTTATATTATATGTTTAAAATTTTGATGAAAAACGTTTAAAAATTAAGAATACAAGTTATGCAAACAAAGATAAATATAGAAAAAATATGCAAAAAGTGTGCTGATGACTGAGAAGAACAAACATACACCAAATAATTAAATAACACATATAAATTTATATAGTCATCCAAACAGCTGATACACGTTAATTGAGCAAAAACAGAAGTAAAAAAAAATTTAAACAAATAAAATGAAAAGGATAAAACATGAAATAAAAATAAGACGAAGCACAGATAAGAGGACTTTTAAACAAAGGCAAATATGTGTATGAGATTAGTATGCTTTAAATAAAAATATTGATAATACGGTAGAGACGTAATTACTACAACAATATAAATAGAACCGACTCGAGGACGAAGACATAATCTAGTTAAGTAACGACAGAGTCACCGTAACATAGCCTGAGAAATGGAAAAAAAGTGATGGAGGTTTTGAGATTTAGTGATAGGAAGACAAATGGGAAAGAAAAGTCATAACAACAAAGATATAAAAGAAATTAGGTAAACAATATAACGAGTCACAGTAACGAGTCGTAAAAGACCTAAATAAAAATAATTTTATGTACGAAAAGGACAGTACAAAAGAATAATACAGAAGCAAGTATATTTATGAATCAGTATAAAAAATTGCAGTAAAAGACATACGAAAACAACAGTGTGACAAAAGTGCATAAAATAAATAATTTATAAAATAAGAAACGTATCCATAAAATCAAAATACAGTAAGTAATATACTTAGATTATCGATAGACCAAAGTATAAATACAATTTTATACTGTACTTTGTGTACTGAATCTGTACACATGTAGCGTCATTACCGTCATTTATATTTTACATTGAACTTTTCGTCCAGTTTCATAAGGGATGAAAGGCTTCATTTAAAATTATTCTGTTTAAATTGTTTTTGAGATAGGATAGCGCAATGGCCATTTGCCTATACATGGTTTGTACCATATCAATATGTTAACTGTTTCTATGGAAGACATTTAAAAAAAAATGAACTTACTGAAAACGACAACTGAATCAGATTAGACTGAAAGTTTCTAAGATGCTTGGGCTCTACCCAAACTATACTTAGTTATAATAAAAATTACGTGAAATTCTCAAAAACCCTTCTTCACCCATTGAAATGTGGCATATTATGGCCCACATACGTACAGATATCTAGAAAAAAAAAAATCAAAGAACATTCTGAGCGCTCATCTCAGCCCAATTAAACGCAAGGCGATGCGTATCTTATCCAGTGAACGTACGTGCCCACTCTCCCAAGAGGATGAAGTGAAATAAGCTCAGCCGAGAGAGAATTAACGGGGGACAAGGACGTTCCCGCGAAATCTCGAGCCCATTCACATGTATACACGTAGCCCGAAGCAACAACGGCCGAGAGAAATGCCTCCGAGGAGAGATGCTGGAACTCGACACGGGAGAAAACTTTCTTCATTGCCGTATAAAGAAGCGCAGCTGTTGCGCAAAGGCATCCCTTTCTCGGGGAGAAATTAGCCATCATGTGTATCCGCGACCTTACAACATGTCGTGGCAACAGTCATGATTCTTGCACGAGTCCTTCGTATAATTCCAAAAGGGCGTCTAAATGACAAATCGTGATCAACGTAATTTCAGGCCATTTCCAACCGGATGTAACTTGGTGTGATACTCATATTCATCGTAACGAGATGAAATCTTACGTCCTTGCCGTTAACTTACGCTTACACTTACCGATTCTCGGTAGAAGATGTGTAAAAACCATTCCAAGCTAGGCAACAAAGTATATGGGCTGCCAACTCGACTGTTTCCTCACTTCCCTTCGACTCTTGTCGATCCATCTTTTTCTTCGTAAATGCCTATCCTGAATGTAATGAGGTAAATGTGCGGCAGCAACCTATATACATCATAGCGTCGACGTCTTCATTCTCTTTCATCTCCGGTACAAAGCTGCTCTTTTCCAAGAGTAACTTGCACTTGATATTGCGTTTCGTGTACCATAATATACCTATGCATCAACAACGTGTACAAAAAGGCGATAAGGTAAAAGTACCAGTACTCGAACACTTTTTTCGGAAAGTCTTTGTTTTCCCAATTTTTAACGGATTTCTTAAGGGCATTCAGTATATCGCCCGGAGTTTCTACTTTATCAACTTCTCTACTGTGAAAAATTATGGTTAGTAACTAATTATCTAGCTGTTTAAATCCAAAATAAGGAGCAGAGCCCCTAAGCTGGTACTTTGAGGAGTCAATCGAGCCCAAATTCAATGCAATCCGTTGCGAATTCAGAGCGAAAAGTTACATTTCCTGAGCATGAAAGACTGTGTCAGTGTTCATAATTTGGAATGTAACTTTTTTTCAATGAATAATGCATTGAATTATCTGAAATTTGAACTGGGACTCTAAAATAAAAAGGTAAACGCGGCTCTTCTCATAGTTTTGCAATTATTGGGTTTTAAAAATTGATTTTTATCGTAAATGGCATTACATAACCTATAAATCTGCATGTGTTGAGTATTTTATTGTAAGTTCATACTTTGAACTGTATATTTTCAAAAATCATGAGAGGACCGGTGTTTGTCTTTTTATTTTAGTGACTCTGTAAAAATGCCAGATGGTTCAATGCATTACTTATTGACAAAAAGTTACATTTCAGATTATACACACTGACACAGTTTTTCATGATCAGGAAATGTAACTTTTCTCTCTCAATTTGCAACGGATCGCATTGAATTTGGGCTCGATAGATTCCTCAAAGTACCAGCTTGGGCGCTCTTCTCCTTATTTCGGGTTTAAACAGCTAGATAATTAGTTATTAACCATAATTTCTCACTATAGAGAAGTTGGTAAAGTAGAAACTCCGGCCGATATACTGAATGCCCTTTTGCATAATAACAAAACAGTCATTCCACCATTCCACCAATAAGTTTATGTTTTTCCCTATCAATAGAAAACATAAAATCTTTTCTAGGTCATGTGTACAATTAATAAATTAATTTTAAAGTTTTTTTACCCATGATCGAGTAGATGAACAGCGTGTTTAGGTATTGATATTAATCCGCATTTGTGACCCAGTACTCGAACATCCCATGTTAATTAAATGGGAGAGAGGTTATATCAACTAATTTGTACTGATTTCCATTTTTATCATACATTGCAGATAACCAAATCGAAAAATTTGTTTCCAATTTCATTGTCTTATTAAAACTATAACGATTGGCTTGGCATACTATTATTATTAATTAACAGTGATGTTAAAACCTAATGGTACCAGTACCTAAACGGACTCCCAAGCACCTCGTGCAAGTCACTCGAATAAATAATTTTTTTCTCATTGATTATAAAGACTTCTTAAAATATAAATTTTGTTCTATTTAAAGAAAGATGTCTATCATCCCTGTAGTTGCGCTCGGTTATGCATGTGTAATATGTTAAATCCTCTTGCAACACACCCTCACGTCCATTGGTCGACTGGATATTACATTTTTTTTTATAATCACTTAATGCAAGCGATTGCGCATATCCATGCAGTCACGAGAATTTTCCGATAGCCAAGACTGCGTCACTTGAAATAGGTCTGTTTTTAAATGTGTAGGTAAACATTTATACGTTGCACGCGTAGTTTACTGTCTATTGAGTAATATTTAAACTTTTTTCTTTTCTTACATCATTTTCTATGGGTGTTTCTGAGATAAAAGATAGTTTAGTTGATACGGCATAAATACCCTTTTTCTGCACTGAAACTTTTGTTGTTGTTTTTTATGCGTGTACGACACTTTGATAGTAAAGTGAATAAAAAGAAGGTGTCGATAGATTGGACCCTATTAATGTTACACGTGTTTTTAGTGAATATTGTAAAGAAATGGAAAAAAGTACAATTATTACAAACATGTAAATCCTTTAAACTTTTTAGTTTTGACCTCATCGGCATTTAGTACAAGAGGGTTTTTCCAAACAAACATTACCTATTTCATCGCAATTGCTTCAACTATAAATTCAGTTATACAAATAACTATGTACGAATGTTAATTCAAAAACACTATATGCGTTACTCCAAATTGAAACTTGTTTGACGTCATTTCCCTTTAACGTATCCTCAAATCACCGGCAATGACGTCAAAAAAAAAAAAAAAAAAAAAGATTTGTGATCCTACTATGCCGTTACGCAAAAAAAAAACTATCCTACCCTTGAGCTCTTTCGTAATTAAAAAGTGAAATCCCGCGACGGCAGCAACAATGACGCACGAGCGGATTTTCACACGGGGAATTTCCGAAAAATCTCGCCGCGAGGCGCACTCGAGCGAATTCCGCGCGCGAATCGAAACTCCTCGACCATCATCCCGTCCCAACTGAAAGGAAAAAAATTGTAACGAGCGCGAAAACAAAGCCGGTAAAAACGACGTTTCTAAAGTAAGTTTCGTCCACGTCGTTATTGAGTAGTAAAAAAATAAAAAATGTTTCTCCAAACACAACTACGAACATTAGGCTTTTGAAGAGTCTTCGCTCCGAATTAACATGACCGTACCTTTCACTGGTCGCGCTTCTGGAATATCGAATCAGACCCACTCGAGGAATTTCCTGGGCACATGAAAGTGTATCGCGATAATTGCGTGACCACCGACGTGGTACCTAATTGAAAAGTCATCGCTACGATGCGTAGGCGTGCAGATGTGTGTGTAAACCGAGCAGTGACAGGAGATATCGTGAAATCGTCACCGACTTCCTCGTTGTACCATGTGTACATACACGCTGTACGCTCGGACTCTCTTTTTTTTTCTCCGTTAACGACGTTTACCCGCTAGTTATAATACGTGTAATTTCGCGCTGGTACAGTTTTTGCTTGGCTAGCTCCGGAAAGTGGACTCCCGCGTTTCGGATCGGCTTTCGTTTCCACCGATGAACGGCGTTTTCGAGCTCGTGATCGTGTGTACGTGTGCATACACGCGTTACTGCGGATTGCTATTGTGGATATCCGTTTTATTGGTGCAAGGTCTACGTGGTACTTTTCTTGGCTAATTTTTTGCTGCTGGTTACGTCTATACATTTCGTTCTTAACAGCACAGGCAATTGTTTTTTGTTAGAAGTAAAGAGTATTCGATTTTTGCGATGACATTGTTAGTGATATCTTTACTAATGTATTTCGTATCTCTATTAATATAACGAAGTATAAAGAGTAATCTCGAAATTGTTACACTTTGAATCTAAATACTTAATTTCAAGCACTCGAGTATTTTACTGTATTTTTAATAAATTCTACTTATCAAGTATTTGGTAATGATTTTCTAAGACTTTTAAAGTTAGATATATCGAAGGGTTAACAATCTCCGATACGCCGCCTGTCCTTGGGAACTATACAGTGCTTTTGGTAGGATTTTTTGCTGCAACACTTGTTATACCTGGTCGTTGTACAAGAAATACTCATCAAAGGCTCAGAAAAGAAAAAAAAAAAAAAAAAACTTCACGGGTAATGAAACGAAACATCCAGTCTCGCAAGATCAGCCGAGCATTCGGAATCGCAATGCTCGAGATTCCACGAGTCCGATACGCTAGAATAATTCCGATGAGATTCAAAGAGATTCCGGAGGAGTTCATCTTTGTTACTTAACTGGGAAAGCTGATAAAGGCAACTTTTTATTACCGCTGGCGAGAATCTCGTCATTATTGAATTTTAACCGATATGCAAGATCAATTAACTCGAGGGTGTGAACAACTTCTTTTGGTCACAGTATATAGGTACAGACTTTGGGTACCAACGTTTGTTCGCTGTTTTTTTTAATTTTAAAAATTTTAAATGATCGCATATATCATGTTTATTATTTATTAAATTCATATTTTAAATTTATCGTCAATACGTTAAATTCCGAATTAATTCCAAAACTTGTGTAGCCAACATAGGAGGCAAAAATAAATATGAAATTTTTGCATTTGATTCAATTTCTGAAATTGTATCAAAAATAAGTCGCCTTGACTATTCATTTCGTAGAGTGAAGTTGATATTCTGAAGCAGTTTATCCTAGTCATTGTCCAATGTAAGCAGAGGTAGTTTAATTTGAATTCTGACGTTTTTTCAATTTTCTATAAGTATCATGAGTTCTTTCACGCCCAAAAATTTTCTTCATCACACTCTTTATCGTCAATTTTTACTTTACGAAAAGAACACGACCAACGAACAAAATACTTCAATCAAAATTGTTATCCTTTTTGAGATAGGGGACTATACGTCTTATGTCAAATTCTGATTATAAACAAAGAATTGAAGGTGTAGAAAGTACTTTAAAAAATTCCATACTTAATTTATCGAAATATTATTGACAAAGATCAATGCATGGAAGGTTGTTACTGACAACTGGATTATCTGATCATTGTTTTTGGTACTAATCCATCGAATAAGAATTGCCCATTATGATATGATAACATAAAATTTCTATGGCAATATTTGAATGTAACAATTGTTAAATTAATGTACAATAACGCCATGCGTGAGATTAATTTTCACATATCCACACGAAAATCGATTTTCTCATCCTTTAACAAACATTTCTGTTTTGAACCCACCAACACCCAATGACTCCCACATGGGTATTTTCATTAATTAAATCAAGTGTACATTACCAGGTGAAAGAAAAAAAGCGTCAAGTCCCACCAAGCAGTTTCGACTGAATTAATCCAAACGGAATATCTTCATCTTCACTCCTACACCCGTTCTCATAAGCAGTAACAAACACAGCCCGTTGGGGAGGTTGCATAACTCCACGTTCTCTTCCTCCTCTGTTCTAATCTACCTATAATTATCATAATCCCAAAAGTAAGCGTGTGAGTATATATATCCCAACAACGAGCCTATGGAGAGAGTGAGGCGCTTGGATCGAAAATCGTGAACTGAGTTTACGCGCATCCCACGAGTACAGGTACAAGCCTCATCGTGACGTCTTTACGTATTGTAATAATAATAATAATAATAATAATAATAATAATAATAATAATAATATATGATATACATGAACACAGGAGGATGTAAAAGACGAAAAAAAAGGAATCGTTGCTGATGTTGCAAGTGAGGAGACTTTTTCTTCTTGGCGTCATTATTCGTGCGCCGTCACATCTACACGTACTTCGCGTATGTTTGGTAACATTTTACGAGCACCTTGTTTTTAAGCTTCCAAATTTTTACACTTGCAATGAAAAATATTCGACCAGTGACTCAACGGTAGCCATTTTTGCAGTAAGTTCCAGCGTGGATTTAACTGGAGATTCTTTTTGTCGCTCTCGTTATAGTACTCCAAAAAAAAGAGGTTTGGATAAGGTACATATACACGATTTCGGGACAACAAGTGCTTTTAGGTGTACATTTGGTCGTGCACTCGTGCAAGTGTATACAAGCATACGTTTACCTACGACGTCTACGTATACAATCTTCACGGTAATTCTAAGTAGTACGGCAGAGAGGTATGAAGAGTTCAGGGACGACGAGGGACTTCCGCCAAGCCAGCCGACCAGAGATCCTCGCAACACTTTTCGGACAGCCTGTGCCTGTGTGTTTATTTACACATGCTTGCCAAGGCACTTTGTACGAGTGCAGGACTTACCCGTGTACTTGTATACGCATATGAATGTATACGGTCGCGTACATGTCATTGTTTTTTAATTTTTTTTTCTTCGCACTGTAATAAGCGACTTTTCTTTGTTACGTCGGTTACTCAAAGCTACGGAGATGCGATGCCGAAGTGATAGCTCGAGACAAAGAAGTAGGCAAATGAGTGGATATTTCATTGTTTTTCCCCACCCGACGGCAACATATTGCCTATCTCGTGGAACGATATATAATTCGGTAGTAAATATAAACTTGATTCTCCTCATCTCGAAAGATTACGTGATATTCAAAGGAATAAAAAAAAAAAAGGTTTTTCGTTTTGGAAAATGTCGATGGAGTAAAAATTATTCACAAATAACTAACGAAGATGTGTCTCGTCGTAATTTGGAGTCACATTGATGCGTAATTAAGCGGTAACAATATATAAATATATACATGTATATAAAAATATGTGCCTGATATTTTTTGGTAAATAATCTAGACTGACAGCGTAACAAATTTTTTTCTCGTTGTTCTCTATTGATCAAAATTAATTTCAAACTCGATTTATGCTCTTAGAACGAGAAGTTTGCAGTTCATACTTTACCGTCTATCATCTTAGCAGTAACGACATCTCAAAGGCTACAGCCAAGTTAAAATTACAATCTGCCTCATGTAATTTCTAAGAGTCATGGGATTCATCTAAAGTTTGATGCCAAAGTATCCCTTTCAAAATTTTGAACAGGAATTTTAATTTAACATTTTAATATTTACTTTAAAATTAATCTTTGTGTCTCTGGCCTGGCCCTACATGACACCTAGAGCCCTGTACACCTCAGCAACGAAAACAAAAACTTCAGTATCTTTATCCCTTGTTCTACTAGTTCCTATTACCATAAAACATTATTTTTTAGTTATTTTTTTTATCCTCCATAACTCAGTCTCTCTCTTTTTTTTATATATGTATCGGTGTACTCGTATTTTATATATATATTGTCTGAACCGATGTACCTAATGAAAGAAACTATACATCAATGTAAATTCTTATTCATCGATGGATATTATAAGTAGAAACGAAATATTTTCTCCGTAATAATATGATCATCGCTCACTCGGATTTTCTGATGAATATTAAATTTTATTGTAATACCAACCTGAAAACAAAGGATTAGTTATAATTATTCTCAAAAGTAAACAATCGACGATTAAACACATGTACATTGGAAAAAAGCGTGCCATAAACAAGAGTTCAACGACAATTTCGTTCGATATAAGTATGAGGTGTATACCTACGCGCGGTGACAACAACGACGATTCGCACGCGCGTGCCCGTTACAACTCATCGCCAACTTTCCAATAGCGACGTTTTCATTTCTCTCCTTTCACGCGTGCGGTATGTAACGACGCAGTGGCTGCACAGTTTTTTTTTTGTGTCCCGGTCTTCGTCGTCACGGTCCGTAAGTACGTAAAAATCCGACGTTCCAGATGTGACTTTTCCGTTCCCCATGACTCTTCGAGCGCGAATTTCACGGCTTGCGGCTGAAAACCCAACGGACAATCGACCAAATTTCAAATTCCCGGTAACGCATCGTGCACGGTGCACCAATCGAAATACGACACTGCGAAAAAAATCCCACGTCAGCATTGGATGCGTGTATGTTTACCGTTCATGGGTCCGGCTGGAGAGCGAAAAATCTCTTCGACCCGGCGACGCCGGTTTTTCCGGTCTCTTTCTCCTCCCCGGCCCATCATAGCTTTGCCGGCTGTCGTCCATTTTTCCCTCGGGCGCGTTTCACTTTTTCCAGGCAGCAGCGTCTTTTCTTCGGCAATATTTCACCCGCGCGATTGTCGGATTTCATTCGCGACTCGCTGATTGAGTTGGAAAACGTATCGGGCGAGCAATTTGCCATTACCTCGTGATCCACTGATTGCAGATGGCGTGGCGAGCGGTCGCAATTTACGGAGCACTCCGTCTTCGGTATCTACGGTTCGCCGGGGCTGAAATGTCGGATGCTTGAGTGGAAATTTATATTTTGAAAGCTAGGGCTCACTTCGTTACACAAACGCAATCAAAAGTCGTTTGAGTTATTTTCAACGAGTTGCTGGTATAGAGTTGTGGAATAAATATTACTGGAAGTACCATCCTAGTTATGGAATTTAGCAAAGTATTAAGTTTAATCCTCGGATGATAATAGCTAATAACTAATACTGTTGACCTCATTATAGTCCAAAATGAACAATTAGAGCTACATCCAAAGTTTATTAGTTATATGAGAATCTAAACTCAGTTGTTTGTCTTTTCACTGATGTCAAAAAAAAAAAAAAAAAATCTTACGTTAACTATATTGAAGATCCATAATTTAGTATAATAGAGAATAAACGTTCGTAAGTTTCAGATGATAAAAAATCCAATTTGATTCAGTATTTTTATTTGTTACTCTCGTACAATTTTTTATTGTCACTAAACAAAATTTCACTTAAAAATTTCCGTTGATCCTCAGGCAAAGTTGTATTTATAATTTCACCTTCTAAAATTATAAAAAAATCACAAACACACATAAAGTAAAACTTTGTACTCATGCAGCATATATGGCTAGTAAAGTTGTTACAACAGAAAAACTAAATTTTTGGTTAAATTAATTATTTTTATTTAAAAAATACGTCAGGATTAAATAAGTACCTTTTATCATTTCTGTTTATTATCTGGACTTTAAACAGAGTCAAATGTTCATACGCACATTGATTTTTGCATTGAAAAAAAAAATTCATAAATGATTTAGTGTTGCACGTTTACTAATAATTTAGTTCCTTGATTTATAGATTATATCACTTATTGTCATGTAGAGCAGAAAATAATATCTGTGGTCTGAAATCAATGTCAACCAATACAATCATCCGTAGGTTTCCTCTACAACCAAAATACAAAAAAATATCTTAAAATAGTACTCTGGAGAAGCATGTATTTTAACATTTAATAGACCATGAGTTTCTACTCTGAATAGTAACTCTTTTTTCATTTTTATTTTTTTTTATTTTTAGCCGTTTCATAAGAAACAAACATGTAATAAAACAAAAAATGATACAGACCGAAAAAAATAGACGTACGTCAACAACAGTTGTACAATGGCGTATGCGTGTATATTCTGTGAAATTCGTTTATATTCTCCTTACCAGCTCTTTATTCCTCCGAAGACAAGCAGCGGACGTTCGGTGCTACTTTGCATATATACGTATCATCAACTCTTGTCTTGTGATGTATCTTCCTGTTATCAAAAAAAAAAAAAAAAAAATGATGACTGCAATGAAAAGAAAAATAGTACAATCACACAAAACACATCCACGTCTCGAATACCGTTCCATCAAAATGAGCGCTAATTATGTTTCACGCGCAAATTTCTCACAAATGTGCCGCAAGCGTACTATACCAACACGAGGAGGAAGTGCGTCTTGGCGCGCATAAACGTATTATACGCATTATAAAAATATCAAGGGTACAAAATGAGCCCGTGAAAGCAGTCACTTTCTTGGTAATATAAATAACATTAGATTGGAGGAAACACGAAAGGAGTACTCGTAGAGTGCACGTCCGACCTTGACACATTAAAGGCGATGAGGTTGCTGGGTGCACGAAAATTCCCCGTGTGGATCTTACCACTGAATTGCTTGTGCAAGTTAAAATTAATTTGTAATTTGTGATATGAGCTGAGAATTTTTTTTAGTCTTTTTTAGTTACTAGACAGATGTGCACTTTGTGCATTCATTAATATTTTCTAATAATATGTATCATCGATCAGTGGTTTTTTTATTCTATTGACTGATCATTTATATTTTACGTTTTACTTTTTTGTCCAAACTAAGGATAGCTCGATGAAATTTGGATTTGAAATACATTTTGCAAAAATAAAGAAAGATTGAAGTAATGATTCATATACCACTTATTTTTACTACTTATCTCATTAATGTCGTTTGACGAATGAAAGGCTCCATTCGAACGTATACTCATTTTTAAAATATCACCATAAGCTCTTAAATCGACTTTTTTTACTCCCTCTAAGGACTTGCACACAGCTAATACTTATGTGTTATTTGAAAAAAAATTTATCGTTTCTGGTTCTGATCACTTGAAACAACAGATTACTTTATTTGATGTCATACCTTTTTTTTTTTTTCAAAAGTTATTTTTAAACGTGTATTCCAAGATAAATTAGAAAAAAAGCATTGCATTGTTGTATGATTAAAAAGGGGCTAGAATATCACGATAATTTTTTTCTAAATCAAAAATAACACTTTAAGTGGTAGGTGGATTTCATATACGTAATTGTTGATTCCTTTTTGTTGGAAAATTTATTACTAAATGTATTAATCCTCAAAACTACGATCCATTGCTCAAACAGTATCCAATTTTTGTAAGATTTTTTTATACTTGAATATAATTTTTTTTAATATTTCGTAGTTTATGTACACGCCATATTAGCTGTACATAACCACGCACTTTGTTGTTTTTAAGTGACACGTACCATAAAAATGCTACTACAATACAATGGCCTAAAGTTAAAATCTTGAAAGCTTCCTTTCGATTTATTCCGTAGATGTAAAATATTGCAACAATTTTTTTCACTGCATTAAATTTATAATATAAAGTGTATGTACACAGATTTCACGTCGATTTAATAAAATGCTGATTGCAAAAACAGTACTTCGTTAACTTAATAGTGATCCTACATCTTAATATTAAGGGCTTCGTAAATGTCATTATCATATCCCTGTTTTTTTAACTTTAATGTGAATGCATTTATACTAACATGAATTTTCTAAAAAAGTCGATGGTATTGGATCCAAAAGTCTCCAGCTTTTCGAAACCCTTGATAACTTAAAAAAATTATGAAAAAATTTCCCTTCACACACCCAAACGTACATCTACGTAGTCATACCACCAAGCGCAATAAACACCACTTATACTCGTACTTGTATATTTTTTGTGAAATGACTCAAATTGAGTCCAAGTTTCGTGTCACGAGTGATGGCCTGGAATTGTCTCTGGTGGTTTTGAAACCAGAGATGGACAAACATCTATAATTACAATGACACAGTTTGCAAACGTGTTGATGTAACGAAAAACTTTGCAATTTTTAACAAGTTACTAATTACAGGAACTGAAATGAAGATGCATTTCCTTCCAAGTTAATTCCCACAAAAAACAACAATGTTGACGTTACAAAGAAACAGCCCCCCCTATATAACCCTTTACTGTTCATTTCATTCAAGGAAAAAAAAAAGTAGCTCGTGACAATATCAGCAATCTCCCGATTCGATGCGCAAAACTTAATCTTTTCCCCGGTCGTTCTACGTGACAAGGACCACTGCAACCTATTATTCAAATGATCTCTGGACAAGTACGCACGACGCGATCACTTTGTTCTCCATATCTACTTTATTACTGCCCATGAGGTACCTGCACCAAACTGGGTCAAGAGGACCAGCGAGAAACCCCGTTTCTGTGTCCCGTACACGTTATCACCACCATCGTCGTCGCAAGGTTCTTTTCAAATGCAAATCCCGGTGCCTAGCCCCATTGTCAAACGCTCCCCTATTAGCATACAAAATTTTTAAGTCCAAATTTGAAGTCAAAATGCAAAGCACCACCACGCAGTACGTAAGGAGTAAAAAAAAGGTGATTCATCAAACCACGTGCGCTTCCAGGAACAAGTGGAGGAATGAAAACGTGCGAGGAGAGAGAAAAGAATGGAAAATAACTCGAGGTGCTTACGCCCCGTTACGACTCCACGGAGCTGAACTGGGATCACCGACGCAAACTTTCACGTCGCCATAATAACAAGCCCACGACCATCTAAAAATTCGATGCGCGCAGTGTCTCTTTTGTCCGGTTTGCGTAGGAAGCTGTGCTACGCGCACGAAATTTAATCGACTCGTTGATTCAGTGTGTGGAGTTTATGAGAAATGGGTGTAAAGGCAAGCCAATCGCCATCGTAGAGAACTAATTGTGTTAAGGTATCTCCCTTGTCTACTGCTCTAGTCAAGTAGGAGAGTTTGACTTGTGTATATATTATGTATACACGTATAGCAATGTCGGTCAATCTCATAGCCATGAAACTGATTTTCACGTCTTTATTGGCAAATATAAATTAAAAAATGACCATCTCCATCAGCGTTTTCCAAAACAGAATTTTAAACAATGGAATTTTTCTACAAGTACATCATAAAATGTCTCAGGTTTTTGATTTTGAGTCAGGAAATGCTTGTAGGGCTGATTTTTTTAATGCTCTTCCACGTGAGCTCGTATTAAATGGTTCAACTTTGAGGTGAAATTTCTCGAAATTTTGTCCAAATTTGAAGTACAGAGTTACCATTGGATTCAGCAAAATCTACAAAATTGAACATATTTTGTTTCTCAGGTTTTCGCAAGGGAGCTACCTTAAGAAGCGATATGCAACATGTGCAAAGAGTAGTGATACTTTTTGGCCCTCCAATCAGTGTTACTTTTTAAGTATGTCAGCGCAGTGTGTCAACTGTTGTATTTTTTTCCCCAATTCTCTCACAGGAAAGCATTTTTTCTACCTCCAGCGTTTTTCGTCACTTTTGGACATTTTTGTTGCTACCTCGATAGGAAAAAAATAGCACTCGCAGTTCGCATGAAATTAAGAAATAAATTAATAGCATTAGAAGAAGAAGAATTAAGGGAATATTGTACTTCATTCTATTGGAGCATAATATGTTAGTACTGTATTGATCAGTTGTTTCGACTACACGAATAGTAAAAAAGGTAATTCCTAGCCAATATAACAATAAGAAACTGAACAGTGTCGTACGATTAGTATATAAAGTCCTTTAACAATAAAATTCTACCACTTTATACAGTGCTATATAACAGAAATTTAACTTGATCTTAAAGGATCAACACAATTTTATTTGCTAAGCATCTGTTTGAAATGTACCTAATGAAAACAATGTCAAACATTATAATATATTCTTGGTTTGATGGTTTTTTTTCAGAAAAGATGATGGAAAAAACAGTACGCGTTGAGACATCATGAATTTTGGGGTCATCATTATACTCCTCTTTTGTATAAAAATTTTGCACTTATTTTTTTTCTACTGGTACAATTGGCATTTTGCGGTTTGTACATCGTAAAACATACTTATTGAATTAAGCACTTGAATATAATTAATGAATATTTATTTCAACTTTTCATGATGTAATTGCTTGTTTTTCTACAAAATATGAGTATAATGTTTATACAATAGGTAATAACCTAAATCTTTAGAGTCTCGAGATATCAAGTATACGAATAGTATGTAAAAAACTGGACTTATAATTCTTAAAGATGGGTAAATCATTAATGTTGAGTTAAAAGCATTACAATCGCTTCCAAATCAAAAAAAGTTTATTTCCATCATCAAAACTATTAGTTACATTATCAAGCGTATTAATAACTTTATAAACTACTGAATTTTACAACTAATCAATTAGTTAATAAACAATATTTCTATGCACACAAAATGATGATGAAGGTTCAGTAGAAACGGAAATGCTCCATATTTGCTGATGTATGTGCATGTACTTTGAACTGAGACTCGAAACAACACCCATCAGCAGTTAGCGTATACGAAAGAACCCCTAAATTTTTATCAGAACAAACGGACACACGAAAAAAATCCCATCAAAAGACAGCTGGTAATATTACGCAAAACCATTGTACTTTCATAAATTACCCAACTAATTTTAATAAACCAACAGCACCTTTGCCAGCTTATCGCAAATCTAAGGGTCCACTTGACAATATTTTTGTGCACGATTTTCGACGAAACCCAAAAAAACCAACTTGGCTTTGACGATAACCAGCAAAAAATTGGGCACTACATTTGCAAACGCGGAAGCGCCAAAATACACGTACTTTCTATCAATTATATCATCCGAGAGCCGGGCCTGAACCCCATACGGGTATACGAGATAGAGACTAGCTATAGATTGCGCAACTCCCTGGCTCCACATAAATCCGATCGAACCCGCTGCTCCGCGACTTAGACTCGCGAACGAGATCACGTGGGTATAGGATGTATATAATATTATAATATGCACGAAGGCTCTCCTCCATGGACGCTTGATAGGTGCATTTATGCTCCTATAAAAGTCTATAAAAGCCAAACGGGGTATATGTATGTACAGGTTTTGCAAGCCTCCTTGCGGGGTATTGGTAGAAGTAGTGTGCCTCCCGAGTATTATTGCCTTCCATGTGTATACGTGCACTTGGGTCCGTTTATCTAAAAGCAATCTCCACCGCGCCACTGTACCATCATACCACCGCGAGTGGCGAAGATTTCCATTTTGCGCCGTGAGTGTGTGTGGGTATCGTAGGCATGGATCTCGCGCCTGATATGATAGTTTTGGCATGCCTCTCTTTTTCCCGGGTGATTTTCGGCATTGTGGCCCGTGAAATCAAACCAGTTGCTTCATGGGAAACTGCAACGGTGATTGGGAGATATTGTATCCTCGAACAAGTTGTTCGCGTGATTATCATTCAACTTTACTTGGGATTCCTTGAATCGTCTTAAAGTAGTGATGGTTGAAACATTGTTCCATTTTTTTTTTTTTTTTTGTATCAGGTAAAGTTGTTGTAGAAGATTGCTTTGAAAGAGTAAAAATGTTTTTCAAAACCATTTGTCGCTCGTTTTCTCGAATTTTGGAAAAACCCTGTAGAGTCATTGAATTATAGGGCCGAATGATATAATACTTTAAAAGATCTGGCTGTACCGTGAAATGAATAAGAAGACAGAAGAAATTTTTTAACGCTTTTTTTTTTTAAGAAAAATTTAATCATCATGAAACAATTGAAATAACGACTCTATTACGAACGTTGTCAAACCAAACGAAGAAAGAAAAGGTTTTTTCAATTCTTATTGTGTAATGCGTACATTTGTTGACGTTATAATCTCAAACAGCTGATGTCCATTTTGGAAACCCATTTGTTTTATATTTCAAATCAGAGACACTAATCTTAGCCAATTAATTTTTAAGTTCTATCATTTGATGAATTTCAAAACTGAGTTTAGAAGCTGGAAAATATTGATCTTAAAGACAAAGCAGATCAAAATACTGTGAGAATTTGAATTAATAGTGGTTTTGTATACCTTTAGGAAAATTTTGATAAAAACTATTTTATAAGTGATGATTTCTTTATCTTCTCGAATTTAAGGATCTCTTCTTCTAATGATCCATCCCACGTCGGAGATTTAAACAAAATTACATACCATATGGATGTTATTCAATTTTTTTACAGATGATCACAGAATATTCCACCAAGAATCTGCTAGGGCACACTGTACTGTTGCTTTTTACGACGTAATTGTGGCGATAGCATTCCAAACCAGCTTCTCTCAAAATTGTGTAGATCATCCAGTCTTGCTCGTAAAATTTCTACCTGCTCGTTCCATCATTTTTCTCTTCCCTCCCACATCTTCTTCCCTGTATAAATTGTACTTCCGCGTACTTTTCAAAAATTTGTGGCTTAGTGCCCTTTGAGATTTTCTGTACAGTATAGTACAAAAAGTATGCTACAGGTGTTGATAGTTTTCCGGAATTTTGTCGTTTATAGCGCTTCTTTCAGTGTTAAAAAGGCCCTTGGTTCTTGATTCTCATCTAGTAAATTTCGATACCACCTCCCTACATAGCAAATATAAAACAATATATACCTGTTTGGTAATGCAAAATAATATAAACAACCCACTGGAATCGCAACGAAAATCGGCCGCTCGAGCATTGTTCTCACGCTCACATGCGAACCGAATACACTCCCATTCATAAGGTGTCTTATAAATATGTGTACCTATTAAAGGCTATATACGCTGGGATTCATTATGTACACCTGAAATAATACGCCGGCCGGCTTTCTCGAAAAAAAAAAGGAAAAGAAAATTCCCAAACGGGAGAACAATGGGAGAAAAGTGAGATATTAATCTGGGCTCCATTCGCAGTTTCGTTAAATATGAATGCACGTGCCTTTACTTACACGTTTTTTTTTTTTTTTTTTTTTCCAAGCGTCAATAATTAATTGCTCTGCCTCGCTCTCTCACGGATATGTGGAGAACAGAGACGCGGAAGCGCGGATCCCTCGGACTCCAATTTGCCCTGCCTCTTGTATACCTATACTCTCTTTTTCTATCCGTATATAGGTTTGTTCACGTGTAGGCGCGAGACATGTGTGTCAAGGATGTGGCACAGTTTGGTGTTTTTTATCATCTTGGATTTCTCTGCATCACTAGTTTCAGTTTATATGTGTACACTCGGGTTCCATTTTAGCTATTGCGTACGTGTGTGTACGTGTACAGTGGATGAAGCACGCGTTCGATCGGAGCGCACCTGTCATTTCCCCTATAGCGTGATGGTGGGCTAGATAGGTAGTCGTATCGGGGCCAAAGATCTTCAGCAATGACTTTTCCCCCCAAGTCGGGTACTCTGTGGTTTTACATGGATGAGTTTACTGACATTATTTTGTAAGTTTGTGATTGACAGTGTCTTCGTGTACGTATAATTTCGTTTTTGAAATGATATAGGTTCGCGTCGAAACATGGCTGTTATCTTCCATATATTTTCTCTTCCTATTTTTTGACTCGGACCAACAAATTAAAAAATAGATCATCCAAGTAGATTCTGATATTGACTCGATGAAGATTTTATATGTTCTTTTGGGTTTGCATTTTTTGGATCTCTACATTTCCTCAAACTATGCAACCAATAACGTATAGTTTATACGTATTTTTTTCCATTTGCAATAAACATCTTGTATTATAAAAAAAAGTATCAATAAAAAAGCCAAAAGTTTTTGTTAAAATTATTTTGGAATCATTATTTATTAAAACAATTAAAATAATTAAGTGAGGGTAGAAATAGAGGATTATAGTGAGTATGAACAGAAAAATATCGACAGTGTTGATGGTAATGTATCTACATTTGAAATACTAAGTATTAGTAAATTTTTTGCCAAAATTTAGTGGGTATCTTATTTAACATAGTTTTTATGATATTTAAATTCTATGTTGGTATTTTCCTTATTTTTAAATTATGAAAACTATAGATACTACCGATAACAATTCTTACTTTTCGAATAACGCTCATAACAATAATAATCTTAATGTGATAACATTTTCTTTTATTGAAAAAAAAATCCGCGGCGGAAAAAGAGAATAAGTCTACTTTTAACGATTTTGAAAAAATCTCATTTTAATATTTGATCACAACTGTAAGATCAGGGCAAGTGAGTTGAAAATGCTGTAATTCCGTAATAGGTTGACAATCAAAGTAAAGTGCAAGGAATGTTTTAGTACAACAAGTTGCGATGAAAATGTTTTCGTACTAACAGAAAGCAGAGAAATGCTTGAATTTTGATGGACTTATGCTCTTTGTCTGGGAACGAAACTTATGCCCTTATTCTGGGAACTGCTCGTTCTTTTCGTTCAAATTCTAAATTTACCATCAAAATAAAACGTAGGTGAATGCTTTTTATCAAAAATATTTCGTACATTGTCGTTAAAGGCCAATCAATTCCCGAGTTGCTTCCTTTCTCTTGTTTTCTTCTTCTCCCCATCCCTCCTCCTACTCTTTTATTTTTCTTGCTTTTTCTTTCGTTTGTTTACTAAATTTACCATTGGAATCGACTGTAGGTGACTAAATGTGTCAAAAATTTGTTAAAAATAAATCATTGTACCTTGACGGTTCCCTTAAACCGAAGGAAACCCTAATCCTGGTAGACTTATCCCTTTTTTCCGGGAAAAATTTTTTCAGAAATGGACTTATGCCCCTTAACACGCCTTGATATCTCACGATACGTGTCGAATCAGCTTTTGCGACTTTGGTTACATGAAAGAGGGATACTTAGGGATACCTAATCCACCGCTAATTCGATTTTTTCAAAAAATGGACTTAACCCCTTTTTTTGGAAAGCCATAGATATTTTCATGACGATTTCTAAGAGATTTCCAAACTGCCTAATGTTCTAATTAACTTATTCTGTTTTCAGCCGCGCTGAGCGAAAACATCTCAAGCACGGCGGACTTGGACAACGAAACCACGGCCAAGAACAGCAACTATAAGGGCATCGCGGCATCAATAAGTCCAACCGAGTACGTCCAAAAGAAATTCCTAGAGACAAAGTACTCAAAGTCTCCAGACAGCTTGAAGCACAAGTCCGAGTTCTCCAAGCACAAAGATGCCAAGGGCATTGTCAACATCGGCGCTAAAGTCGTGGAAGAGAAGCCGACCACCGAGGCGTTTTCGACGATCGGCAGTGTACCGACGACCCTTATCCAATCCACGAGCACCGAACGACCAGGAAAATCAGGGGACGTTGCACCTGAAACGACAAAGGTGGAGTCGACGACGAGGACGATGGAGATGGCACCGAGGGCTCGAGCGTTGAACGTCACGGCAAACGAACCGAACAACGTGCTAAACTCCGGCAATTTCACCGATCTCAGTGACGTCAGTATGGACGATGAGGACAAGGAGATCGAAGGTACGTGCATTATACTATACGGTGGACGGCTATTGCGACAAAGAGCGAGCTCTACGTGCCCGGAATACCGTACGAGCTGCGAGAAAGTTTCTTTTTTATTTTTTTTTATTGAGAAGTAGACCTTGAGGGCAAAGTGATTGTGACGTATTTCAATCTTAGATACCTTCCGTTGTAGGAGTTCTAATAAACGCAAAAAAATGTGCAGAGTGGGTGATTTTTGCCTTAGCTGCATATGTAATAACTTAATGTACGAGTGATTCGTACACACTTTTGTTTTTCACAATCGATATTAAGCTTTCACAGACTGAGGGTTGAAAAGACTGAATTAGGCAATTGATTCACGTATGTAATAATTGTGATGTCAAGTATGGTAACTTTCATTAGTTATCGGTCGGGGCTATTATTTTCGACCTTACTGGTGGATGTGACAGTGTAAATTAAAATTTTGTTAAATTTCTTTCAATAAAAAGCATTATATTTCTGTATTTAGATGGAAAAGATTTATTTTATTTTAAACGATTCATCGCAAAAATGCTTTTACTACTCACTACATTATAAATTTGAGTGTCGTCGATTAATGACAAAAAACAATTATTTGCGAAGTACGTGAAAACTTCTTGCGTGTGTCATCCACAGATGCCGAATACAACGTGGCTCACAACTCAACCCTGCTGACCAACGCAACGATGCCCGATCCATTGCCCAAGTCCAGTATGGTTTGCATTGATGGCAACAAAACTTATGCCGTGGGCGAAAAAATCAAGCGCGGCTGCGAAGAGCAGTGCTCGTGCGAAGAAGATGGAAAAATCACGAACTGCACGCCCATGTGCCAGACTCCGCTAGTCAGAGCCGGCCGGAAACACGGCGACCCCTTCTGTCACGCTCGCGATTTGCCAGAAAACCCGTGCTGTGCCATCTTGGTTTGCACCGATTCAGGTGAGTGTCTCGTGCTTTTTTATTTTAATTTTATCATCTCGCCTGGGCGTCATGAAAGAAGAAAAATCACCGTAAAATCAAAAAGTGTTTAAGGACTCGTTTAAGGTGGCTTAGGTGATTTTTACTGGAGTGATGAAAATCACTGAAATTTTGAAATTATGTAATTAAAGTGTGCTTGATTAATTTGCTATAAAAAAATACTAGGATCGACTACTTTATTTTTCAGTAAGTCGCTACTAAAAATTCACATATTTCACGCATTCTCATGAGATTTATCACGAAAACGACTATATCTCTGAAATTAAATGACAAACTTTTACAAATAAGAACTGTATTTGTACCTTTTTTCATGAGTAATCTTTTAGAACTGTGAAAGTTATATGTAAACCACTTAGATTTTAAGGAAATTAAGAGAAAAGAGATTTTTCCGCCTTCTAACCTCAAAATAGCACCTTCGACGCTTGATTTTGGGTTCTCAGAGGGAAAAATAGTATACGAAACTCGTATGTATATCGTCTTCTGCGTATGCGCAGTTTAAAATGATGAGTTATTCTTTTTATTGATATTTTTTATAACATTTTAAGCTAACAAAACTCTTGAATTTGAATATATAATTTAAATATTCAATAATCATGACAATGAAGAAAGAATATTTTTCATAATCCATAAAACCTTTAAGGACCCCTCACTTGGTACGGCACCAAATGCCCAAGCCACATTAAAGCATGTAATTGAAATTTCTGTTTCTATAAAATTCATTATAGTAACGTTGATAAATGTTTTATGAGCAACCAAATCGATGCTTCATAAACTATTTCACCTATTATATTCAACTAACCGATTTTATTCTTCAACGATTGATATGAGAAGGCTGTAGAGAGTAAAACATTTCTGCCACAGATTTTACTCACTTGTAAACGTATTTTAATCTGTGACAGTCAAGTTTTTTAATTCCACAGCTTTTCTACAATGGGTTTTCCCCATTAAAAAGTGTCCAGTTTGGTGAAACTGTTTAACCACTTGGTGCACCATAAATTTCGTTGTTCTTAAAATTCTTATCCACACTATCACGATGTCTTTTATAAAAAACAAAAATTTCAGCTACACACTTTTAACGTGTACTTTAACACACTTGGATTTACAGTGAATGTATATATAACGTGGCCAGCCACGTGAGGTAGCGTAGACATTGAAAATTCATTTGTTCGTTGCTTTCTAGCACCAGAACCCGAGGAAACTTGCGTTTTGGGAAACAACACGGTATCTCGGGGCCAGAAGATCGAGGACGGATGCACGAAGACATGCATCTGCGAGGCAGGGGGTCACTTGAAATGCCAGCCAAGATGCCCGCCTAACGACACGGCATCTAGCATAAATCAACACGACCGCTGCGTCATTTTACCAGATCCACGGTAATTTTTTTTTTTTTTTTTACTTTACATTTTTTTCCAAAAATAAACAGAAGGGCTTAAATACAAGACATGTCGATTTCAGAGATTCCTGCTGCACGATAACGCTGTGCGACGTCACCCTGGGGGATCACGAAATAAAGCTCGAGAGCCCGACAGACCTGTCCGTTAACTTGACAGATGTGAAAGTTTTGAACTCGACCGCCATTAAACTAAAACTATCCTCCAAATCGCCCGATGAGATCACGATAGAGATTTCGGAGAACAATCACAGGTGGACGCAAGTGAAACCCACCAAAGGTAACGACATTGACTTGGGATCTAGATCTCAATTTCATCGTCTGAACTAATAATGGTCAAGTGTTTTTTTTTTAGTTCAGATGACTTAGTTAATAGCTCATACGTATTGTTTTGTAGACTAGCTGACATTTAGAGAATTTGTTTTACGCTGAGGGAAAAAACATTTTAGTTGTTGATTTTTGTTTCCGACGCGGGAATCGAGAAAAAGTACCACAAAATATATTTATAAGATCCATGTACCTACACTATGGATCTACATTGTTCTTTGTTGTTTTTCTGAACTCTGAAGATAAAAATCAGAGTGAAGAATCATAGAATGTAACATTAGTATAATATTGACACCCATATGACACCCTAACTGTTTTTAAAACGTTAATAAAAAGTTGTATATATATAATCTCATAAAATAAATTGATAACAACGTTCCAAAATCGCTGAATAAACATTGAAAATGTCCAATGTATTATAACCTTATTACCACTTAGACATTTTTCCAAAGTTTTTAAAAAGTTGTGTGCTATTAGGGCACCCATCACTCAGATGCGTAGTATTCCACGTGGTGATAAAAAATGTTTTCGGTGCTGCATTGCATTACCAAGTATTGTCAATTTTATAAAAACAAAACCTTGAGAGCTTTTCTTTAATAATCACGTAATACAATAAGTTAATTTCTTGCTTTCAAATTTTTTAGTTACTTGTTAAACTTCACAGTTACCCAAAAACTATTGTAGAAATATATAAGATACTATGTACGTAAATAAAATTGGAGGAAACAAATGAAACTTGTTCATACCACGTGATGTTTTCAAAAAAAAACATAATGTGAATTTATCTTGTGATAAAATGTAATAACATGTCACCAGCTAGTTAAATGTGTATTTCACGTTGTTTTGTTTTATGGTTGTTGTCTAACTATTCCTTATCTGAAATAGATATTCTCAAATGTATTTTATATCCCCTGGTTAGTCTTTACTAACACATATATCTTTATGTTAACCCCGTAGCAGCTGATGGAACAAAAATAAATCTTGTTTGTACTAAATACTCAGATTTAATGAACGTTTCAAAACAAGTCTCAAAAACAATCATGTAGAACCTTCTTCGTAAGATATATACACTTATAAATCCTACATTATCATATCTTCCAGAGGGTATCATATCAAATCTGCAACCAGCGCACAGCTACTACGTGCGCGTGATCGACGGTACCCGAGCCGGGCCAGCCATACACGTGTCCCTATTGGCCGAAGTAACCAAAACAAGTGTAACCGAGAAGAGCGAAAAAGGCACCTGTAGTCATCGTGGCAAAATCTACAAGATCGGCGCTGAGTGGTACGATGAATGCATAGCTTTTTGCGTGTGCAACGAGACCGCACATACCGAATGCGTGACGATCGAATGCCCCACCGATTTTGGCCTCGACGTTCTCGACCCTCACTGTCTAGACTGGGAGACCGTGCCTCCCAACCACGTGCCCAAGGCACCAAATTGCTGTCCGCAGGTATATGATTCAATTTGATCAAAGATTTGCAAAATAAAAAGTACTCGTTTTTTGACAACTTGTCCATTGAAATCGTTAGGAGGTTCGATGCAGGAACAACGGTTCTTGCACTTACGAAGGTAAGACCTACGACAACTGGTCTCGACTTCCAACAAACGTCACTGGCTGCGAGAAAGAGTGCTACTGTGAATTCGGCAACGTCACGTGTCACTCGAGATGTCCGAAGGTTTCACCGCATCCACCAAGTAATCTGAACTGCAAGCCCAGCGAGGCTGTGCTCACTCAGTTACCTGGTGAGGACTGCTGCCTTCAATGGGCTTGTCCTCAGGTTGCGTCCAATAATGTGCCAGGTAAGTGTTTTTTTTCTTTTTTTTCATCACGATTAACCGCATCTTGCATCATATTTTAAAAAGGGAGACTTGAGTGCTATCACCGTAGAAACATGGAAATTGTTTTGATAATCGCAAAACAGGTCGAAAACAATAGATGTTTGTATTTGCATTCGATAAATTAATCGGTGGTGGAGATGAATACAGGATCTACGCAATATACGGAATCGATGCATTGATTGATCCCTGCTAGAAAATGTAAATAAGTAGATTATATTAATTTTCGAGGTAGCTGATCATCAATAGTAGAAAGATGTATGCATACGAACACCCAACAATCGATATTCAAAAATAAATCCAAACTCTGCTTGTTATTCCCATCTTTACTAACAAAATAAAAATTCGTACTGTTACCCTTGGTATGTTATCGATTTTCTAATCTGCCCAAATATCCGATTTGGCTCAATAGCTTTAATTGAGACGTATTAGAGAGTGCTGGTTTTGGATGTACATATCTATATCCTTTGGAATGTTGCTTTTTATTACTTAACCATGTGGAATGCGGACCTGACTGAATTGTTCCTAGTTTTCGAAAAAGTCTGGAATACGTATCAATTATTTCCTGTGACGTATATTTGACTGGACGTTTCTTTGACTGTTACGCAATTATCCAATGTAAATATATATTAAAGTAAAACATTTGTAAATATTCATGAATAGTGCATGCTTAATCAATGATTTAATTTATAAAGCTTGTTATTGTTTTTATTAAAGAATATCGGCTTTTAAAATAACTCCATTGCATGATATGGCAAAATTTACGTTATGCGGCATTGTAAATTGCAGTATCTTAAAGAAAACTGTAAACATTCTTGGGCCATTATAATGTATCTTAAACCAATTTAAATACCAATTATATTTATTTAATATTTTTTTATGATCTGCTTGATAGGCTTGACATAAATTTTTTTCTATCAAATATACTAGTATGTTCTTTAAACTAATTAGAAAAATTAAAACCGTTGGATTTAAATTTAATTGTCTCTTCATTAATTTAAATTTAAGCGTATAGTGTGCAAACTTGGTTACGAAAAGTAACATCAGTTGTCTAATTTCTTATAATTCATTAAAGGGACAATCAAAATTCACGTAAATAAGCATGCATGAATTTTGGACTTGATCGTAAAAACATTTAAAATACTAGACTTATTTACAAGACATGAGAAAAAAAAAAAAAAAAAAAAGACAAAAATATTTATTTACAGGAAAGAACAACACGGTCTACGTATATCCCGGCCCTGTAGCCATAGACACAAGTTCTAAGAAACCAAAAGATAAATCAGAGTCTACAAAACCGAGCCAGGATTCATCATCAGGCTCGTCATACCCTTGGCCCATTTCACCCTCGGGCACTCATCCACCACAACCTGCTATGCCTCCAAACTCTGACGTAGTTCACTACCCGATGGACCCTGGACACCCAACTGCCCCTTACATCGGTCCCTACAATCCTGACTACAAGCCAACCCAGCCAAGTGTAGAAGAAGTCTTCCACTTGTCACCCAGCCATGTCGAAAAGACACCTTCAATCAAAGAAAAAACTAAATCAAAATCTGATTCTAAGAAACCCGTGGATGCCTTTAAACCCTCGAAAGAAGTCGTTGATCAGTTCCCGGGACCACTGGCACCTGATCGTTTTGCTGAAAAGGTTCATCCGTCCGAAAAACCAACTCTACCACCTCCTTTGGTTCGGCCAAACAATCCAAACCTCGCTAATCCCCAAAGTCCTAATAAATTGCCTGGACTGAATAAAGGCAGCAGCCCAACATCCAATCACGCAGTAGAGCAACCGCAGTTCATTCCATTGAATATTCACGATCACGACTTTACTCCAAGTAATGGGGAGAATATTCCACCCACACACTTTGACACGCTACTAGAGAATCCGGCAGCTGGCCCACCCTATGGTGGTCACATTGGAACTGGATTGCGTCCAGATTCTGCAGATCCAAATAACATTGTGCCTTCTACGGCATCCAAGAAAAAAATACCTGGTTCTGATATCTACACTAACGATAAAGGCAAAGGGTTACCACCCAAACGGCCTGACGTCCCACCAAGGCAGGAAGTCATACCAGACGAACTCTATCACCTGATAAACCTTCAACATCCAGGCTTGATCAACCTCGATCGTGGTCAACCCGGAAATCACCCTGGTCTCTATGACATCCATCAGGAGATCGGTAGTGGTACCGAGAAACCCCACGCCCCACCGCCTTACTTTGGACAAGTGGTCATACCTCCAAAAAAAGGAGGCAAACCGCAGATATACACACAGAAAGACGAAAATGGACAGACAACGTATCACGTCCACTCCTCGGAGATTCCAAACTCACCTCAGCAACTCGAGGAGCTGCTCACCCACATAGCCCAGCACGATCCCCATAATAATCCCTACCAGCAATACCCGGTCAATCAGCAACAGCCAGGTGTGCCACTGCAGAGGCCGCCACCACCAGCTCTATCGCCCCATGGCGTCGATCTTGAAACTTCTCAAGTGTCGCAAAACGCGGCTGGGGTACCAGCCCATATTGGACCCCATGGATTCGTTGCACAAGCACCGTTGCCACCGGGTGCTGATCAGTCAGGTTCGTTCATACCGTGCGCAGATTTTGGGTTTATGGGTTTCATATCAGAGTATCAACCTGTTGTTTTCATTTAGTCAAAGCTTTGAGTAGTACCTAAATCTGTAGTATTAGAAAAGAAGAAATATTAATTCTAGTCGTATTCATACATTTTTATCTTTCAAAGACGTCCTACAGGTGTTTACCGCAATGCCACAGCGATTGTTTGTAGAATCACTTATAATAAATAGAACATTATCACCTTTGACATTTGTGATTTAGACTTAGTCGAGTATAGGGTAAACATCAGACTCTATCGTAGATACGTATTTTATTATTCGGACTTAATCATAACTGTAATCACTAATAATTATACAAAAAATCCAATTTGTAGAATACGTTAACCCCTTACGAAGCCATCCTGCAGAAAATGCTGCAGGAACCCCCGCAGATGAACCTGTGGTAATTCCTGCAGGGTTATTGAGCCCATTTTCTGCAGGAACTCCTGCAGACTGTGCTGTCTCAAATTTTCAAGAAGAAAAGTTGTGTCCATGTCTAATTTATTGGAAGTATATCAGCCATGTTTTGGTGTTATCATCCAGATGATAACACCGAAACTGGTGAATTAAATTGTTTTTGAACAATTCTTTAAAAATAAAATTTTTTTTTTTAATTTACAGTTTTTCAAAAATTGTTCAAAAACACTTTAGATCCTCAGTTTTGGTGTTATTATCCGGATAATAACGCCACGTATAGCTAATACACCTTCAATAATTTAGATCTAGATACAATTTTTTTTCTTGAAAATTTGAGACAGCTCCTGCAGCTTTATTTGCAGGAACTCCTACAGGAAATGGGCGCAAAATCTCTGTAGGTTTGCCTGCAGCATTTTCTGAAAGATTTTTTGCAGGATGGTTTCGTAAGGGTTTATGGAATATTGTGTAGAACTCTGTAGAAGTATTCGAGATCTTTTTTTTTCAGTCACTGTTTCGTAAGAAATCAGAATACCACAATATAGGAAACTCGAAGCAATGTGACCATTGAAAAATTTTTGCTGCAGGTTTCGAGCACGGCTTGACCATTGGCCAGTTCCCGGGAATCTTGGGACACGGTGGCCAAAATCTGCCAGCACAGCAGGCGTATGAAATAGCAGTGGACGATTTGCGCGCGGTCAGCGCAAACACCGTGCGCTTGATGTTTAACGTGCCATCAGTACTCGTTGGACTCCACGGCCGAGTCGAAGTTCGTTACACCAGCGATAAATCGTGAGTTTGCCTTTCTGTTTCCAAGTGGAATTTGAACAGCTCTCTAATTTGTATTGTACTACGTTGTTTCAAATTTTGCACGTATTTTTTTGTTGATCAATGTTTAATAGCATATAACAATCGCAATGAAGATCTAGTGGATATAATCCATAGAAAAATTTATGGGAGTTTTACATGGGAACCATCATTTTTTTATGTGAATAAATAGTACTTACTTAGATACTTTCTAAATTCAAACTTTTCGTATAAAATCCTTACAGAATCTTTGTATATAACAAATATTATTTCCATGTCTACTAAGATATTTCCGTAAGCAATAAAAATTCTACTTAGTAGATTCTATGGGGATTCTGCAAGATACTCTACTACACTATTTCTTAATAAATTGAGGTGTATCGGAACACTTTTGACGGTGTGAAATTTTTATCCTCGGTTTTTCAAAAACTACATCACAATAGTACGTAAAAGTTTTTTCAACCGTTAGCGCACATTTTTTCCATCTATTAAAAAAAAATTATTTATTTGTTCCTTTATAAGTGTTTAAAAATCAAATTTTTAAACTTATGTCTAATTCAGCTGTAACGGGACACACTTAATTTGTACTAAGGTAATTCGGGACATCGATTAAGCTAATTCTGGACAAACGCCCAATTTCCAATTCAAATACATGTAATCCATTCCATATTGCTATTTCAGTGATTATTCCTAGATAAATTAACTATTTATAGATAAAACAATAAGAACTGGAGCTTATTTTAGCCTACAAACTGATAAAAGTTGTTTGAAATGGAGAGAGTGTATCCTCACTTACGTTATGTATTGTCACGTTCTGAATCAAAATTGTAGTGATAGGTAGTCGAAAAATGTGAGATTCAATTTTTTAAATAGTTTTTATGTTACAAATCCATATTTTCTCTGCTACCGCATAGATGGCAATCGTGCATGAAAAATTTGAGGTTATGATTTAAATTCTCCGTAGTATAAATAACTCGGATTGACAATCCTACCAAACTTTAATGTTTGTGATATCTCTAACTCCATTAACATTAGAAAGTACGAGAAAATGTACATATTTGTGGAATTATTCGAAAAAAAGTACGAACTAAAAAGTAGTCACTAAAGCTGAAGTAATTTAATTTTTATGGTGAAGTGGGACACATATTATTTGATCACCACATAAGAATAATTAATTTTTGTTAATTTATTGCTTCAATTCATACATTTTTTGCTGTTTTTCTTATAAAAGGTCTAGTAGAATAAAGAGAAATTTTTTGTTTGAAATAATAACACTGTTTCCGATGCTGTCCCGAGTTACCTTAAACACTTTTCGTATCCCGAATTATCTGAATTTACCTAGATTTATCTTTTGAAGCGTTCAAGGTGAATTCCTTGCAGACTGTGTCTAAAATAAAAATTTTTTTAATATTAATGGTAGTATATATAACCATAAAATTTCGATTGGGCCACACTCCTGTAATCTATTCCTATAACCAACTAAATCTATATTCAAAGGGTATTTAGATACATCGATGATAATATTTCTGCAAAATTACAATGCTATATCCTCTGATTTTAATGAAATTTTGAAATTTTGTACTTAAAAATAAACTTTTACTACACAGAATCTTAACGCACTCCCCGAAGAGTCTATTTAGGTGTTTTTTTTTTATTGCGTAAGGCAACAATAAAATCTTATTCCATATTAAAATTATCCTAATTCTCTGAAAATTCTATAAGAACCTTACACAGAAGATTTTAACTGAAAAATTATTTAAATTTACATTATTCATATTCCTATGAAATCCGATAACACGAGTTTAAGGTGACTTGGGCGATTTTTATCGGCTTGATCAAAACCTCGGAAATTCTGAAATTATGTAAATAAAGTATACTAAATTGATTAACAATAAGAAAATACTGGGGTCAACGACTTAATTTTTTAGCAAATTGCTACTGAAAATTCACCAATTTAATACCTACTCTTATGGATTATATCGAAAATCTTTGATTAACCTACAAATAATATGTTAAATTGTTAAAAATATAGGATCAACGACTTAACTTAAGAGAAAATCAGAAGAAAAGTATGAAATATTACTCTGGCTTGCCTCGCAACATCTTCTAATTTTCACAATTATAATTTCTGGCAAATTTTTGATCTTGTACTTTGGTTTTATCAAAATAACTATGTTTATTGAAAAATTTAACGCCAAAAATCGTTGATTTTTTAGGGGCCCTTATGGCACCCTACCCTAGGTACGGCACCAATCACCCAAACCACCTTAATATCACTAACATCAAAATTTATGTACGAATGAAAACTCGATTTTGCAGAAACATAGACCCATCGACTTGGAAATCCCAAACGTTCGCCCCTCCCGGCGACCTGATCGATAGCGAGGACTTGGAATTCGACCTGAGTGGCCTCAAGCCCTCAACCGTCTACAAATTGATGATCGTTGTAAAATTGCGCGACCTTTCGAACACGCACACTAGCAAGATATACCAAGTGCGCACCCTCGACAAGCCGGCACCGAATGCGCTGCCCAGCGACATAAGGATCGACGCCGAGTTGCGGGTTCTCGAGGTCAACTCGAGCTTCGCCGAGTTCGAATGGAAGAAGTTCACGAACTACGAGCTGCAATTCATCGACGGCATTTATTTGATGTACAAGGCTGAGAACGAAAAAACGTACTCAGTGACACCGCTGCTGCACCGCAGCGTCAATCACTACGTGTTGGATCATTTGCAACCCTCGACTACCTACGAGGTCCATCTCAGCACTAAAGACATCATTGGACAAGCCAATGTTCTTGTTGACAGCAAAACGGTAAGTGGGCCTTTATGTTTCCATGCTAATCAGCACAGGCATATATTACTTGCCACGAATAACTTTATTTTACAATGACATATTACAACACGCTGCTTGAATTATCCTTACGTGCCGTTTAAAAATAACTTTCGCCTTTTACAGTATTATAAAAGAGACATTTTGGAGAATAATTTGCAGCATTAAGAAAAAGTTTATTGTCTTACGACCCAACCTTTTTTTATTCGACATTTTATTCTGAAATTTTGATTTAAATACATCATTGTAGAGAAAATCATATAAAATAAAAAAAAAAACATATTTTTTGAGACCTGCAAATTTTTCATCAACACTTTGTTGCGGAATGAAAGGAAGAATATAAATTTTTTTGCAGTTGGAAAAATGTTGTTTTCTTGCCATTTTCAAACTCTACATTAAATATGATCATATATAACTATCATAGTTTTCTTCGTTGTTCACTAACGATTATTTATGACTATTAATAAAAGTAAAAAATGACGTGGTTACCCCAATCTTTGTCAACGATTCTTCGTGATGTACCCTCATTCCTTAACAAAACATTGTTTTCAAATTAAGTTTTTCATTACTAATAACTTTTTTTTTATGTCACTATTAGGTAAACTTTACAACAGTGTCAGAAAGCGATCCTTACTTGTTCGACGTTAAAGTCGAAATCAAAACGATCAAAGCAACTGACGTTGAAGTTTCGTGGAGCGGAGTACCTCACCCCCAAGACAAGTATGTCAATATATACCGAGCAGTTTATCAGAGTGACAGTGGCAAGGAGGACACAAGTACCTTCAAAATTGCCAAAAAAGACTCGCCTGCCAAGACAATCATAAGCGATCTCAAGCCGGGCACGCGATACCGGCTTTGGATCGAAGTTTACCTGACTAACGGAAAGGTCAAAAAGAGCAATGTCCAGGACTTCGTTACCAAACCTGGTATTTTACTACCCCCTGGTGCTTCACAACAGCAAGGTATGCACATTATTACAAGTCAATTTTTAAAGAATCAATTATTTATTTTTTTTAAAGAAAAGCGAATTTTGAATGGAATCAACTCTTTGGTTAAGGAGATTCCCAGCGAGTAGGGATACCAACTTGCATCTAGGAGCCCTAATTTGCTCAATAGACTAATAGTTGGCACCACTGCCGCAAGAAAAACATATAGACTAACCTACGGAAATACGACAATTCGATCGATTATAAATCGAATATCTTAAAATTTTTCCCGGTTATCTATTACGACGGCATTCCGAAAATAAAGTTATAACCTACAACACGTGTGTACTGATAACACCTGACACTTTCGAGTCGAGTTGCAAATCATTAGTCTTTAGTGTACCTGCCATAAGCGCTAGAGTCAAAAGAGAGCGAGCTTTAAGCACGAATTTCTCAAGATTTTGTCCGGTTACGGGTATAATAAAAAAAGGTACCCTTAGATTCAGCGTCATCTAAACTATTTAATGACATATGTCTAATATGGCGACACTAGGGGGCTGGAACCTCCTTAATTATATTATAACAAATACTAAAGTTATTGCTATTATTACTATCATTATTGTTTGTCCTGTTATAACTATTATTTTTGTTATTTCCTTTCTATTTCTGAACACTATTTTCTTCATTCAATTAAAATTGTCCTTTTTACAAACAATCCAAAGACCGTAATGGTATACACTTTTCTTTGGATACGCATGACGCACCCTAGAAAAAATTAATTTGACAAAAGATCATAAACTTTTAATAAGAATTGTAGAAGTCCAGATTTAAGACAAGTAGTAAAATAGTCAATGGAAAGAAGTTTTATTGTCAATTATCACTATCTGATACTTAACCTGTGGTAGATAATTGTGAATAATAATTTTTATTAGTTGTTTCAAATCTAGAATTTATAAACTGTTATTGTTTGTTTTCATTTTTAACTTATTGTTTAAAATAGTTATTACCAACTAATCGAATGAAATTATTTCCTCTTGGGCAATTATAATGACAATTCCCTTACCATGATTATGTAAAAGCCCATTAGTCTAACGTCTCAAGTGAAACACCCATCGTTTTTCCAAATGAAATATATTGATAGTACTTCATTTCCATGAGATTATGATGTATACCCATTGCGTTAATTGTTTGCAGGTAAACTTGCATCGATACAACTTCACGAAGGTGACTATTACGGGCCACTGGTCATAGTTGCAATAGTAGCGTCACTAGCCATATTATCGTCACTGATCCTACTGATGATGCTCATGAAAAGGAGGACGAGCAGCAAGGCTGACATATCCCCCCGCAAAACCACGTCGGCCTACGACAATCCTTCCTACAAGGTAGAATTACAACAAGAGACTATGGGTAATTCACTGCTTTTGTTTCTCTTCAATTTTCCTCTCAAATCATTTTCCACCAAAACATTCAACTTTTTCTTAAAGACCTCATTATCGTTTACATTTTTTTACAACTTGGATGATCTTTAGCTAAAATAACACATCCCTTTTTACTGTTTTCCGCATCACTCGCAGACCTGTGAAGAAACAGTTCCTAATGGTCGAGGCAAAACTTCCGAGCACGAGATGACCATCATGAACGGCAGCAACAGCCGCGCCAAGGAAACAGCGTGAATAGGTCGTGATTAAATCATGTAGACTTATTAAAGTTTTATTTATGCTAGAATAAGAAAAGCTAAATGGCACAATAGCTACAAAATGCCGCCCAGTGTCTAACCCGTCCACATCGTAAGTTTTAAGTTCTCCATTTGGTTCATTTTACAGTGAATTGGAGGAGGTCTACATTAGATTAGTTGTTAATTAAAAGTCGGTCGAGTTCATTTTTTGTTAAGGAGCATCAAAATTGTTACTGCCGCGAGTATATTTCATCTATGCGCATCACAAAACTATCGAATACTCAAGTCATAAAAATAAAAAAATTAGTATTTTTAAATACGTTGTTAGTACTTACTTTTATTATTGTGTTGTAATTCTTCGATTTTAAACGTTGAGCTAAATCCTGTTGTCATAATAAATTGTTATAATAAATAGTGTATTTTCTCAAAGCGTACTCCTCCAACAAAAGCAGGAAATAACAGTTTAACGATTCAATGTTTAATAATTAATCAAGTATTTCATTCCATTTCTATCTATTCTTATACTGTAATACGAGGTTTCTACACCTTTCAATCTTATTATTTATGACACAGTAAACTTTTTTAAATTACTTGATTGAAGTTTCATAAAATTTATTTAGAATCATATTAAATAAGTTTTGTTTATTTTAACAGTTTATCGTATGAAATTATATACATATACAACGACTAAAACTACAATAAAACTATCGAGCATAACATATTGTAATTATCAGAACGTAGCACGTACATGTACCTCTTGCTTAAGATGCGCTTGAAATCTGGATAACGTAAAACCAGGAATCATTTTTTGTACAGACATGCAATGTATCATCAAAATGCTATAATAAACTTAATGACGAAATCAATACAAATGATGAAATATTTATTTTCTTTTTCAAAACAAACGAATTTCTTTGTTCTCGATTTTTTATTTGCGATAACTATTAATAAAAATTCTTACACAAAAGCTAATGAATTATCGATGGAAAAAATGTCATGTGTTCAATGATTTTATGCTTTTATTGTGCAAATATCAACAATGGATTACAATAATAGATAAACAATACCATATCAACATCTTAAAAAACGTATTTCCCGTTATACAGTCTTCGAAAGTCTTCGCTTACGTACTCCAAATGAAAACTTAATTCCAAGTAGAGGATATATATACAATTATTCCTTATTCAAGTACTCAACGATGGTCTTTTCGAAGGACTCCGGCTCTGTGGTGGGCGCGAATCTGTCCACGACTTTGCCGCTCTTGTCAACCAGGAACTTGGAAAAGTTCCACTTGATGCTGTTGCCAAAGATGCCCTTGCCGGCTTCCTGGCTTTTGAGCCACTTGTACAAAGGATGGGCCTCGTCGCCGTTCACGTGGATCTTCTCCATCATGTCGAACGTGACGCCGTACTGTTTGACGAACTCCAGGATCTCGTCGGCAGTGCCTGGCTCCTGGTTGAAGTCGTTGGATGGGAACGCCAGGATTTGCAGGCCCTTGCCCTGGTATTCGTTGTACAGCTTCTGGAGCTGCTTGTAGTTGCTGTCGGTCAGACCGCACTTGCTGGCCACGTTCACCACGAGGACTACGTTGCCGCGGTACTTGTCGAGCGACACGTCATTGCCGTGGATGTCATTGGCGTGAAACTCGTGGAGGGACTTGGCTTTTTCCCAATCCTTGTTTTGATCAAACGTTTCGGGTTTATTCATCGCTGCGTCCTCGGCAAATACACTTGCGATGCACACCAGTAAGAGGGTTATTGCAAGACCTGGAAAAATATTTTTATTTGTTATTGGCTGTGGAGCATTGTCTGGTGCACGAGACGATTGTTAAACTTGGCGAGCTTCAAGAAAGTAGGTAGCTTCAAAGTTAATGTTCATGATAGACTATTGCAATTATCTATCGTAAAAAGTGATGGAAAAGTGACTTAAATTCAAGAAAATTGAATAAAACTTGTTTGATTTCTTGAAGGAAAATTTTTTAGTAATGATCGTCAAAAAAACTCGTGTAATTTAACAAAATATTTAATGTATGCTTACACAAAATTCGACACATAGACTTAAATAATTATTTTTATTAACTTCTGGTAAAATTTTATCAAATAAAGACTAAATTTAATATGTACTTTGATGATTTTTAATACGATTGTTAACAAAAATCAATACAAATGTGGATTGTTATAAAATTTATAAATGTACATAAAATTCCAAATATTTATTATAAAATGTCATGAAAATACGTTTTACATTTTATGAAAAGATATGAAATTGAGTCGTGAACCAGAATTTTACGAGTAATTAATTTTTATGTTATTCATGGTATTTCGTTGAATTTTTTAAGCATTTCACAAAATATTTAATGTACAGGTCCATCTGTCTATTTTTGATGCTTAAAAATTTAATTTAATTTTTTTCTTATTACGAAAAGATATGAAATTGATTTGAGAACCAGAATATGTCGAGAAACTAATTTTTATGTTATTAGTGGTATTTCGTTGAATTTTTCAAGCGTTTTACTTTTTATAATTTTTTTGCCTTGAGTATACTATTTTATGAAATTTTTATCAATGCACATAAAATTTTGTTTCAATACTCGAAATTAATACACGAAATTTAATAATTTTTACATTCAACTCTTTTTATGGGGAAAAACATTAAATAATTTCAATAATTTTACATTGAAATCCCATGAACCAACGCAAATTCGTGTACAACTTTTTAAAAAACCAAAAACAAATAGATCGAAACTTTGTCTTGGAAATTTATACTCATATCACGTTCTAGTAATTTATCAGAAATAATTTTATCAACCATGTATAATAATAACCAGCTTTAAAAGTTATGAAAATAATTGAAAATGAGTTTAGATAATGTTAGACTAGGTTTTATCCATTCGCATGATATCTATGTTAAGAACATGAAACTGATGTTTTAGTAAAATTTAATATTAAACCAGGAATATGCCACTGTCATCAAAGTCAAAAACTTCAATCGGCTATTGAACCATAAAACTATTGTGGATCATATAATAAATGAGTTCCACAATGTGCTAATTACGTAGACGTCATGTACAATACACATACATTCGAGCACATATACTAGTAAATACTAATCAGATATTTCCGCTATGACAGTACAATTTTTTTTAGCTGTACTATAACCGAAAAATGATAGATCTCAAAATAATATGTTACTCAACAAATAGGCAGAGCAGGAAGTTCTTGCACGAGTATGAGTGTTGTCGCACAAATTAATAAAATCGAGAAAAATCACACAAATATAACTATCTCCACACATCCATTTAAAATAGAAATACATAAAAAAAATTATCACTTTTTTACATTGATCTGGATAGAAATAATCTTAATCCATTTTAACACACCAAAATTGATTAATTTCCATGATTTTTAATTTCATTGAATCCTTCATTAAGATTTAATGTGTTTTGTTAATTTAAATTTGATTTCATTCCATTTCTATCTATTCTTATACTGTAATACGAGGTTTCTACACCTTTCAATCTTACAACTGAATCCCTAATTAAGATATTATGCAATTCGATAATTTAAATTGTATTTCCATTTATTTTCATTAATTCCAAACATCGCCGAAATTAAATAAATTTCATACATATACATCTAGTAATATCAAAATTATAACAGACGAGCGTTATGGATAAGTACTTCGTTCATCATGTACATTTTCAATTATATATTATATTTGTGTTAATGAATCATTGCGTAGTACACAAAATTAATTTATAACGTACTACGTATTTGATACTGCATTATGATTAAAGTGGTATAACATAAAAATCTAAGTTTGTTGTCCATTTTTTTATTTCTAATGTAGTTATTATTAAGGTATTATAAATTAGAGTAAAAAAATTCTCATTTACCATTGGAAAAGAAAAATACAAAATATCCTCAAATTTCATACCTGTATCAAAGAAACACTGTGATTAAAAAGTGGTATTAAAAAAACTTCTATTCAGAAATAAGATGCAAAGAGAAATAAAATACAAAAATTAGTTATAAGGCTTTCATTAAGTCACAAAGTAAAAATTTTTTTAATACAGGAACTTGTATCTTGTCAACAATGTAAATAGGCTATTTTCTCGGAAAACAACTTTCTTTCAGTACGTTCGTAAATAAATTGCTTCAAAGCGTTGAAAATTAATTTTTAAATATTTTTTACCATGAAAAACAGCATTTTTTACCTTAATAACAGGATTTTGTTTAATTAAGAACGACATCTCGTACTATTCTAGGCGATTCATGACGATTGATAAGTTTTGACTTTGACTAGAGTCCATACACAGTTAAATCACAAGAATATTATGACTTAATTTTGAGTAAAAATTTGACGACCTTTTTCTAATACTAGCATGTAAACTGTAGGTTAAGTTTTCGTAAAAGTCATGTGTTTATCTTACCAGATTAAAAACAATTATATTTTAAGAAAACAAAAAATTTGATAAATAATTAAAGAATCAATAAAAGTAATTTTTAGGTCAACATTTTTGTAAATTCATTATTTTAACTTTTATACCATTTAAAAGCACTCTCGATGTTGGAACGTACATTTTTTTTACTTAAGGAACCATGAAAATTCTTTATGTAATTTTGATTTGTATAAAATGAAAGAAATTGATTATAAAATTTTGTTTTATCAACGATAAAATAAATACTTTTTAATTTAAGTTGAATATCCAAAACTTGCGATTACTTCTTTTAAAAATAATCATCATGATTATTCAAACAGAAATGGAAAAGAACTCAAAAGTTTCTAGGTTACTTGGACCAAAAATAATTTAAAATCAATCATGAAAAAAGTTTGACATTGCCTTTTGGAAACCCACATAAACACATAAATGCATTTTTGTAAAATGATGCATGTATACATATACGTGTGCCGGCGTATAAACACTCGAGGCACTTCATATCTGCTGGAAAGTGTCTAAATTTCACGTATTAAGCAACAGCCATTTTGTATGTGACATTTTAAATTGTATACAACGTTATTAAACGTATATTGACCAATCGTTCCGGTAGACATAAAGATGAGTCTGGGGTGTACACCTAATACGCAGATCACACGATACACACTTTTGTCTACTCAATTTTACCGTAAAGTACTATATTGTTTTGTATCGAATTTATTGAATATCACTCCTTTATTATGAAAAGTTTTTTTTTTTACAAATAAAAGTCTTAAGTTTTGTGTTGTAATTCTTCGATTTTAAACGTTGAGCTAAATCCTGTTGTCATAATAAATTGTTATAATAAATAGTGTATTTTCTCAAAGCGTACTCCTCCAACAAAAGCAGGAAATAACAGTTTAACGATTCAATGTTTAATAATTAATCAAGTTACATACAATATCAATCATAACCTTCAATTAATATGTAAGAAAAAAAAAAAAACTGTTACTTACGTATTAATAACCTGTACAAATATAATCAAGTGCTCATAATTTATCGAATGAAAGTTTAATTTCGTAGTGTACGCTGTATCAATCCTAAACAAAATCGTTCAATCCAATCATCAGTGATTCGTGAACGATCATACCAAAACACTTTGTAATGAAGCTACTAAAAAACTTTTAAAATATTGGCATATATTTTTAAGACTATTGTGTACAAGCCGAACAATAAAGCACCGCGAGAGAGAGAGAGAGAGAGAGAGAGAGAGAGAGAGAGAGAGAGAGAGAGCAATAAGCTGAAAGATAAGAGTAAAAGCAAATATAACTTACGTGTCATCCTGACTTGTTGATACGAGCACTGCACGACACGTTCAATCGACAACTGGACTCTCGAGTTCTCGACTCTTCGCGTTTGCCAGAAAGTACACGACTCAGTCTCTTTCCACAGCTGCGAGTTGATATATATACCAACTCGTGTTGCCTGGTGCTACAGATTACGTACATGGTACGGGGGAAGCGACGCACGCCACTCGTCAAGATCATGGCCGAGATATATTATAGTTGCGGCGTGGAATTATAATGATTCAGAGGAAGAGCGGGAGATATCATACGTTGAGGATTGTTGTTACACTAGGACCGTGGAATAATACAAATCAGTGATCATAGCGAAAAAAAAAGGAAAAGTTGATAAAAACTGAGGATAAAGATGATAAAATACTGGATGTATATAGAATATCACTGACTGATTGACGAAAAATTAATTCTAAATCCAATTGAAGGGTATAAGAAGCATAGTTGAGATAGTTTCGTCGTTTTTACCCTAAATGCCGACTGGCATTTAAAATTGAAGCTTTGGCGCAAACCAGTAACGCCATCTCCTCGTCGAAACGTGTGTCATAGCAAAGCCAATAGAAAATAACGTTTTTTATTTGTAAATTTGAAATAAAATATAAATTTTAGAGCTAAAAATATGGTTGTTATTTTTAAATCAGGTATTCAACAAGTAGAAACCAACGTTTCTCGCGAAAAAAGCCTCTCAAAAGATCGTAAACTTGCTGAAAGTTTTCATATGTTAGTAACACTTTAGAGGAAATTTGAGACGATCAGACTCGTCGAAAAGGACGGATTTTAAAAGAAACCCCTGGAGCTGCAAGCGAAAAGTCGAATACTAATTATAATAATGTTTAAATAGAGGTATACAAAACTAGGTTATATAAATGTTTTGTTTACATACATTTTTTTTGTCAAAAAAAAAAAAAATTATCTGTAAAACTTTTCTCATAAACTTATAAAGTATATTTTAATCGTTATTTCAATAAGCATTTAATTTTATATTATCATACTTTGCTAGCTACATGAAGACCGGACTAAAAAAAATTCTTTATGCAATTGTAAAGCAGGATTTAGTCTGTAAAAACATTTAGCAGCAATATGCATTAGGGTAAATTTAGAAAGTAGTCATTCAAAAACTAGAGAGCCAGTGATTTGGAATAGGCCATCAGATCAACAATTACGGAAATATTAGAAAGGCTGTAAATTAAAAAACCAGTTTACAAAGAGAAATTCTTGTTTTTAAATTTGTACAACCAACAACACACAACAGTAACGATCTTTTATCTGATCTTTTTGTTTTGTTATATAACATTGCATCCATCGATATTTTAAAGCTGTAACAACAGCAGAATCATTTGTGATACAGACGACAGACTTTTCTCCTTGGCACTTTTTTTCACGAGAAATAGCGGAAACAGTGTACGAAACAATAGTACATTCAAATAGTTAAAACTAGATTTTTCTTCTTAAAATGTGTAGTCCCCCTTCCTAAGTGTCTACTATTTGTATAAAAAATACATTTTTTACCTTATAAATACCTAATTCATTACCAAACTCAAAAATAAAACGGTCTATTTAGCGTGGCTATGCATAAGCGTACTCGCTTGTGCGACACCGCATTTCAAATTGACTGCCAGCAGCTGGTGTTGTCAGCGCTAGTTACCTAGCGTATACTTGTAGGTTCAATTGAAAAAGCGGAATAACATGGTTGATGACTTCATTTTCAAGAAAATTATTACTTTAATTCACTGTCTTGATGGATCTCGACAGTAAAATGGTTCATTTTACGGAATTATGAGTCTTTGTTAATCAAAAATGTGCTTATAGCTTTTTTTTCTATCAACATTTTGCAGATTCTATAAACAATCTCACGAATCAAGATTTGCCTCAGACTTATAGTTATTTGAAAAAAAAATTTTTCCGCCCTCGAGTGGTTTTGGGAGGCTGGTACTTCCTCGGGCAAAAAAGCAGTTTTCCGATACTCGTTCGAAAAGTCTCCTTGTGTTGTAATTCTTCGATTTTAAACGTTGAGCTAAATCCTGTTGTCATAATAAATTGTTATAATAAATAGTGTATTTTCTCAAAGCGTACTCCTCCAACAAAAGCAGGAAATAACAGTTTAACGATTCAATGTTTAATAATTAATCAAGTTACATACAATATCAATCATAACCTTCAATTAATATGTAAGAAAAAAAAAAAAACTGTTACTTACGTATTAATAACCTGTACAAATATAATCAAGTGCTCATAATTTATCGAATGAAAGTTTAATTTCGTAGTGTACGCTGTATCAATCCTAAACAAAATCGTTCAATCCAATCATCAGTGATTCGTGAACGATCATACCAAAACACTTTGTAATGAAGCTACTAAAAAACTTTTAAAATATTGGCATATATTTTTAAGACTATTGTGTACAAGCCGAACAATAAAGCACCGCGAGAGAGAGAGAGAGAGAGAGAGAGAGAGAGAGAGAGAGAGAGAGAGAGAGAGCAAGAGAGAGAGAGAGAGAGAGAGAGAGAGAGAGAGAGAGAGAGAGAGAGAGAGAGAGAGAGAGAGAGAGAGAGAGAGAGAGAGAGAGAGAGAGAGAGAGAGAGAGAGAGAGAGAGAGAGAGAGAGAGAGAGAGAGAGAGAGAGAGAGAGAGAGAGAGAGAGAGAGAGAGAGAGAGAGAGAGAGAGAGAGAGAGAGAGAGAGAGAGAGAGAGAGAGAGAGAGAGAGAGAGAGAGAGAGAGAGAGAGAGAGAGAGAGAGAGAGAGAGAGAGAGAGAGAGAGAGAGAGAGAGAGAGAGAGAGAGAGAGAGAGAGAGAGAGAGAGAGAGAGAGAGAGAGAGAGAGAGAGAGAGAGAGAGAGAGAGAGAGAGAGAGAGAGAGAGAGAGAGAGAGAGAGAGAGAGAGAGAGAGAGAGAGAGAGAGAGAGANAGACTTTATTTTATAAAAATGAAATCATACTCAATTTTACATAAGTGATGCAAAATACAAGTTACCGTTCTTCTTCATGACATCTCAATCAATAAACATAGTTTTATATATACAACACAATTTATAAATAGGGAAGTTCACTAATATCTACACTGCAGTCAAGATATTCTAGCATACCAGCTTTAAGTTTTTGTTCGTACTCAACTATTCTAGTCAATACACTATTCGAAACACCTCCGTTATTTTTTAACAGAGGTTGCAATATCTTAGAATTCATTTAATTTTAAGGTGTTGATATTTATTATATTTTTAAACAAGAAATTAACTGTGTTAAAATATTATAAGTGTATAAATTGTTCATTACAGATTATTAATTTTATATATGTTCAAAATAATTTATAAATGCATAAAATTGTAAAAATTCTCATCATTTATCTAGAAAAATAAGCTTTGTGTAAAAACATACTATCGTATTCATAATACGCTTTTAATTTACTATTTGACAACATTTTTCACTTCTAATACTAAGAACTATCAAATTTTCTTAGGATTCGAAAAAGAAGCTGTTGAGACCTATGTTTAAAAAATGCTCGGTAGCTCACATCACTCAAGAAATAACATCGCTTAAACCTGTCCGGGTTGCTAAAATAAAATTGTTATGTTTCTTATTGCATAATTACTTGTCTAGTTAAAAAAAGAACTCGATGACTAACACTACCTTTGTAACTTGTAATTTGGGACTTGAATTCTGCTATTAACCGACAACAAGCCGAACCAGCTGAGTAAAGGATATTACGCATACTTGTGTAAAAATGCGTACCAATTTTGATGATGCTTACATTCTACGACTATGTTTCCAAGTTATATAGTTTATTGGCACAATGCTTCTTTTTTTGTGAACTTAATATATTATAGATATCATTTTTTTCTTGCGATCATTAATATTTGGTAATTTTTAACAATTATTCCATGATATCATCCTACCTAATTTTTCAAATTTTATCTTAATAAAATTTTTTAGGCAAAATTTTATGACCTCTGAGAATTTCTAACGTAGGAATTCTTAAATATGATAAAAATAATAAAACATTAATCCTTCAAATCTGTTAAAAATCAAAATCCAGATCAGAAAGTGTTTATTAAATATAGAATTTTATTTGGAGATCGTCCTTATGGTTTAAAATCATATCCAAGTAAAAATTTGTTCACCAAATATCAAATAATAAAATAATATTACATATCACAAAAAAATTTATCAATCATTTCAAAACGATTTTCGTCGTGTCTCATATTAGAATGACACTAAAAACATAAATACCAAACACAAAATAATCTATTTCAATAGAACTATAAGTTTGTTATTAAACATTTGTTCAGAAAATACCACGAAAAAAAGTTGTGCTACAAAACAATATTTTGGATATTTTAAAACAATTTTGTTGTTTGAAGTGTTAGGAGAAAAATATTAACGAAAATGTTCAATACAAAAACAAAAGTTATTTTTATACTGATCTAAAACTTTTGTATTCAACATTTTATCCAAAAATGTAATGTAGAAAACTTCGATGCTATAAAACGAGTTTTTGTCCTTTTTGAAACGATTTTTACCATTTCAGTGTTCAGACTGCATTATGGGGAAACACTTACCAAACAATAAAGTTTTATTTTGATGTGCTCTACAACTATTGTATGTAAGACTTTGTTACAGAATTTCTATTTCTTTTATTCAATAAACGATTTCTTTCGCTGTTTTTACATGTATATTTTGTATCACAGAGTAAAAAAATTGTACAATAAGAAAGGTGTATTTTATTATGATCAAGAAATTTTTTTTCAAACAAAAACGTGTTAAAACGCAGAGCCAAAAAACCTATTTTTCCTCTCTACAATTTTGTAGTACGAATGATTGCAAAATTTTTCTCTCCAATGGAAACTCTCCGAATGCAATACATCAGCTCCAACGTTAAACTTGAAGTTACCTACACCATTTGAACTATTTCGATTATATTTATAATTACCTGATGCCATATGAATAACTCAGATTATCGTTATACGTGGTTTGAAATTTATTTTGTATATTAAAAAAAAAAAAAAAAAACGATTTAAAAGCGGAAAAATTTTTGCTTTGATACAAATATAACAAGCTAAAAATAAAATCAGTTGATGGAGTTAAAATTGTATTCTTAAGCGGTGATAGAAATCCAAGAACAAAAGAATAGGCCAAGATTTGTAAAAATTAATAGGGAAATACACGGACATGGACATGGGCATAGGCATACATTTTTCAAGGATTTTAAACGTTAAAAGACATATGTAAATCATGTTATCTCGGTATGCGACTTTTGTCAGTAACAAGTTTCTTGTATACATTCTTATTTGCCCTAGAAAATCTTGTTCTCTAAATTATGTGCAATGGACAATATTATCAAATTATTCAACACAAGAGATTACCAATGTATCGAAGATACTCACCCTGAGATATTGTCTAAAAATGCTTAACACGTTTTTTTTGTTATAAGGAGAGTTGCGTGAAAAATCTTTCGCAAAAAAATTTTTTTTTATGAAAAACATTTGATGCGAAATAAATTAAGGCGAGCTCAAACTTGTTCTATTACGTGTAGTCAGATTATTCGACTTTTATTGCAAGTAGTTATCGTTGTATCCATCGTTAAATTTTGACATTATTCTAGGACATTCCTTTGCAGAAGGACCGGTTAAACGCGTTTGCGTTTATTTTACTTGACTCATCTTTGTGCATAAAATTATTAATTTAGTGTATCTATTTCTACATTAAGAATATCACACAAGTAGGAGACGCTTGACTTGTATTTCATTTACTTCTTTTCATTTATTTTTTTCCAATCATCAAAAAAAAAATTTTTTTTTTTTCAAGTGTAGATCCTAATGAAGAGTACAGATTTAACCACTCAAACGAGGTCACGCGCAAATAGCTGTTCATTCGTTGATATAAAAACACGTACGTATGTCCACAAAGATGATTGTTTCTTCGATTTAGTTGCCCAACGTTACCTGAACGCAATGATCGACTAGAAGGAATGAGCAACTTTGTAATCTGCTTGTGCTTGACACTATTCGAAGTCGTTGCACGTAATTTTCTAGAAATTGTCACGAGCAATCAAATAATTTTTTCTTTTCATTAGGGAAAAAATGTTTTCACATATAATGCTTCAAGCAAAAGTCGTGGATTAGCAGGCAATTCAATGCACCGCTGCAGAGATAGATTTTATAATTTGATCGAAAAATATTTTACGCCATGTAATCATCTACGATTCCAAGACGTAAGCTAACATTATTCAAATAAATAAAATAATGTGTATCTATTACTAAAAACTTTTATACGACTTATTCCTTCTATTAAATATTGTGTTCTACTAGGTACCACCTGATTGAGTGACTATTTGTATGTTAATATATGCGTAAGAGATAAAGAAATGTTTTTCTACCACAAAGAGGAATAGAAGACACTTTCAGGTTTTCCAAAACTGTTTTGATTACAACTTTTTAAAATGCTGTGTTACATCGGGACAGTCATTAATACGAGTTCTCTTTAAAAAATGAGTCACCCAAATTATCGTTTAATTTGTTATAGTACTTGAAAGAACTTGTTTATTAAAAATTTCAAAAGGAAATACGAGGTACAATTTGTGATGAAAAATTGGGGTGAAAAAAAAATGACAATCACTCGTTTATTCTGTAAATCCAACATTTTTAATCACCAAAGAAATGCCAAAACATTGCAACGATACCAGCGCGCTATTAACTTTCAGACAACTATGCCCAGTAAATTTATGCATCCCGGTAGTGTGTGCGCGTACATATATAACCTGTACGAGAATACCAATACCACAGCTAATAATCACAAAGCTATACATTCAACTGGAAATAAAAAATGCAACTCCATGCCATCAGAGCCACACCAGAATCGGCAATGATGACAAACATCGCAGGCGCTTGCCCGCCCACAAGGCCGGTACTCCCCCTCACAACAACTGCTCAATGGCCTCCTCGAGCCCGGCCGGCGAACCCGTCGGTCCGAACTTGGCCACGATCTTTCCATTTTTGTCGAAGAGGACCTTGGAGCCAGCCTGGACCTTGTCCTCCAAGCACATCTTGATCCATTTGTACAAAGGATGGGCGGCGTCACCGTCGGTGGCAATTTTGTCGTAGACGTCGTACGTCAGGCCGGTGCTCTGCACGTACTCCTTGATGTCCTCGGCGGTGCCTGAAGGCTTGACGAGGCCGTCAACAACGAAGCTGGCGACCTCGAGGCCCTTCGAGCCATGGCGCTCCTTGAGCTGCTGCAGCAGCTTGAAGCCCTTCGCGGACACGGGACAGGAGCGGGTGGCCCCGTTAAGGAGCACGAGCACGTGGCCCCGGTACTTTTCGAGGTTAATCAGGTTGCCGGAGAGGTCCCGAGCCTGGAAGTCGTGGAGCGATTTGGCGCTCGGCCAGTCGATCTCTTGGTCGAAGGCAAGGGTTGCGTGGCTGAGGTGCAGCAGCGTCCCGAGGAGCAAGACGACACAAACAATTGGCCCTGCAATGCGAGGAACGCGGAATAATCACAGCAAGGTATATAAGTATACAACATCACGGTTGCGCGTTTGACGGCACGGACTGCGAGATAGAGCACGAAGGTATTGCAATGCGCGGTTAATGAGCGCGTGTGTGTCTGTGTGATGAGCCTTGGATTGCGAAACAAAGCCGACGGTCGACGGTTATTATACTCTCTTGGGCACTGGTATTTTGAAAAGTTTTTTTGTCTCGGCACGTCCAATAAGTGGAGGATGCGACGAGTTTGGTCGCGTATCGTATTACGTATATGACGTGTACAGATTGTGCGGGCGATCTATGGACGCGAGCTGCGTTCCAGAGGCTGTTTTTTTTTTGTCTCTGGAATTTTTTCGACTGGTTTTTCGAGGAAAATTCCACGTGAAAGAGAGTCTTTGTCGGGATTTTTTTTGACTTGCGATGCACTAGATGCATCAAAAATTAATTTTATTTTTTTCTTAAAACTTAAGATGGGTTCTGTAAATACGTAATAAAAAGTGGAGATTTATTTTCAACTCTTCGATATTGCCGCTTAAAAAGCTTCATTTAAGGTAGCTCCCTTGTCTACTGCTCTAGTCAAGTAGGAAAATTTTACTCTTGTATATACATATATACGTACAGCAATGTCGGT
>NW_019379616.1:642753-655366 GCF_000648655.2 Copidosoma floridanum | reverse complement strand
AGAGAAAGTTTTTGAGTGGATTAAAATTTGGATCCAAAAGTCTAGTGACAGGATAAGGTACAAGAACGAGCAAATTGAAAGAGAGAGACAAAGAAATGAAAAAGAATAATTTTGTCCTTAAAGAGTTACGATAATTTTTTTAATAGCCAAGTCTTGAATTATTACACCGTAGAGTTTTTTTTTAACCGATTATCTTAATTTTGCTTCATATTTGTTACCATAACACTGATAACATCAAGTGTATACTTCTTAATTATTTCATTTTTTATCATATTTTTTGAAAAATAAAAATTAGTGTTATATTCATAAATCAATTAAACAGGTAGTAAAACGATAGAGGCCTAATTAAATTCAAGCTTACAGAGTTTTATAACTTTATCATGTTGTCAGTATTTAAATAGTTTGTGAAATTTGATGTATTAAAGTTATAAAAGATGATAAGCTTGAGTTTAATTTGGCCTTTCTCTTTTATTGTTTCATACTATTTATATACACCTCTCGAAAGATGTCTAAAAGCCTTCTTTGAGAAATTTCTAAAAGAAATCGTAAAGACATCTTATACGATTTCCTAAATAAGACTTTTAGATGGACATTAGACTTCTACAAGATATCTTTAGGTTTTCTTTTGGAATTTATTGAAGATATCTTTCATTTTAGCAAGACGTCTTGTAGACATCTTGAAGATTTCTTTGTGTTTGCTGGGGGTACACTACCTCCAACGCTAACGCCACCTGCCTGATGGGGTACCTAACTAAATTTATGTGCCTCAAAAGTTGGAAACAAGAAAAGGCCTGCCCTGGCCCCTGGCCATGGTGTAAGAATAGACAGGTGGGCCGAAGGCCTACCTCAACGCATTGTAAAAAAAGTTCAAATTTTGTCGCAGTACCGATACTAGCCACCAGAGGGATCCGTGTCGTGCAGGCCATTGATAGAGTATGAAAATTTTTTTTTTCTTTTTTTTTTTTATATAGTCATACTGACCATTATAAAAACTGCCTCTACTACTCGAAACCACCTAGCGGATTTTAGATGTACTGCGACACAAATTGGACTCGATAGAGGCGGGCCTTCGGCCCACCTGTCTATTCTTACACCATGCCCCTGGCCTTTAGAGATATATTCTATACTCTCTGACAACATGTCAACAAGGAAACCTTGCATCAGACCAAAACACTAGTATTTTTGTTAAAACGTATTTATTTCAAGTATATATAAGGAGTTGAAAAAAAAAGGATAAAATGCCAAAGAAATGCCTGGTTTGCGGCACAAAAGCAAACACCGTTTGTGATCGTAGTTTTCATTTGTAAGTACATGTGTGTGCTTATACTTTTAATGGTAACCTTTAAATGAAGTATAACTACCATACAATTGTACTCTGTTGTAACTGAGCCTTGGACCCATTTATTAAATATAATGAAAATATAGTCAAATAATTTTTTGCTTTTGTTTATTACAGCTTTCCAAAAGATGAAGTTACTAGGCAACAGTGGGTCAAGTCTTTGAGACTTACGTTTCAACCTAACTTTAAAACTTCTTGTGTTTGCAGTGTACATTTTGGTGAGAAATGTTTTCCTGATGAATTTATTCAGGAGCGCCGTCGACGACGACGATTACTTACAGGGTCAGTGCCAGTGCTAAAAAAAAACGAATGTGTTCTGAGTCCTGATGTGTTGAAAGTGTCCTCTGATGTGCAGTGCTCCAACAATGCCGCGTACAGCAACAACAGTCGGAAGGATGCAATAAATGGTGTTAAGGTTTTGAGTAAAGATGAAATTAACAGTGATTATAGTTTAAGATCAACATTATGGTTGGATAAAGATTCATGTACTTTCCAAAGCACAAATAATAGTCACCACAGTGATAATTCAAATTCCAGTATATGTGTTAAGTATGAAAAAGTAGAGTGTGAAAGCGATGATGTAAATTTGTTCACTCATGAGTCTGAAACATGTAATTATTACAGCACTAGTCAAAGTTATAACAGTGATAATTTAGTTGACAGTTCAAGTTTAAAGATTGAAAAAGTAGAGTCAAAAGGCAGTACGAATTTCTGTGCAAATGGGTCTGGCACTCCAATTCTTTTTGATGACAGCAGTAAAGAAAGGTATAGTGTGGAATGGCTATTTTAGTTTTAGTGAAAAACTAGGGTAATCTTACTTAAATAATAATTTATTACAGGAAACTCTGCCCTGGAGATAGCGCTATCAAAAGAGTGAAATTTTTACATGATAACGAGGTAAAATATTTGAGTCGATCAGATTTTATATCGAATGAAAGTTGGGAAAAGTTTCTACAGTACCAGGCGTATTCACGATCAAAGCTTAATGCTGCGTACAATCAGAATTCGAGATAAGAAAAAATTAAGTCCGAAAATGTGGTTGGATTTTCAGCCTCAAAAAAATTATATCTTCTGTAGATTGCATTTGTGGCATCTACTGGACATGTAGTACATATCTGGAAGCTGCTTCCTAAATTTTCATGGGGTATTAGATGTTGGGTTAAAATTATTAAGCCCTTTTAGATTCTTCCGATTTATCTATGTACTTTTTAATTCCATAACAAATATATTTTATAGGTATTGTCGAAAAAAATTCAAGATCTGCAAAAAATTTTAAAATAATGCAGATACTTACTGAAAAATTTTGTAACGTCACACTCCACAAGAATACCATCATATTAAGCATAACCAAATGTCTAACCGTGGATACATGTTTTTTGAGTTTGACTGAATTTGTATTTTTTTTTTTTTTTTTATAGAAGTTATAAATGTATATATCTGTGGCTTCGTGGACAAACCATACAAACAATAAAAAGATGTATCACGAGAATCTATGCCATTTCTGCTTGCTAATTAGTTGTTATCGAGTGGTAGACTATTTACATAATATTGCAAGATAGCACTGTAGTAAAAAAAGTGAAAATTACTAAATACAATATTCTTCCATTATTTCGGCACCTTTTTCTACACCAACGATTTTTTGACATCACTTATTAGGTTGGGCCGGGAAAATGGCAGTTAATCGCTTAGGTTTTTACGCCGATTACGAGAAATTGGTAACTTGAATCATTTCAAAAGTTTGTTTGGACGAAAGAACACTAAAAAAGGATAGGTTTTTTGGTCTTGACTCAATTTTTAAAAAAATGGAGTCAGTCAGTTTACCCGATGAGCCACAGATATATTAGAAAATGAAATAATGATGAGCCTAAAAAGCAACTAAGATAAGTTATTTCTTAACGACGTAAATAATAGCAGTGATATCAGAACTGAAATAACAAATAATTTTAATTGAAATCCGGGATCAATACAATATCATAAGTTATAAGAAACCACTGTAAAATATAAGTCGTTAGTTTATACACAAGGAACGCGAAATTTGGCAAAGAAAATAATTCCTCGTGAATTTTCCTCGTAGAATCCTACGCGAGAAAAAAATGAATGAAAAACTAGTCTTTGTTCAATGTGCACTAATATTTTTGGAACATGGTCCTTGTGTACCATCACCATCTAGACACTTTATAATAAAACCCAAAGATTTTTCAAGTTTAAACTTCAATAGAGCATGATACTCCTCTCCACAACGTACCAGGACGTCACCAAAGTGTTCACCTTTGTATTTGTAAAACATAGATATTAAATATGCATTAATACTAATTATAATTTTAATAATTTAGTGAAAGACTGCCGTATACCAAAAGAAATCAATTATGAAAATCACCGTTCCAAAACTGTAAAAGTATATTGTATTATTTTTTACAACTAGTTGTGCTAGACGCGCTTGGCGTGCTGTAATTATTATTATTATGAAGACATAAAAAAAATTTCCTAGCTCACAGATTTTGTTTTTTCTTTTTTTTTTTTTTTTTTTTCCTTAACTTTTGGACGATTGAAGTTGGGACGTAGGAAAAATAGCGTCCGCGACTGATGTGCGTCCATTCACAGCGGTCACAAACGTCTCTAAACTGGATCAACCTGGAGGAGATGCACATCATCAGTAACGAAAACTACTAGTTCGCCTTTCGAGCATTTATATGGCTCTGCGTCCTGGGATACATTAATCCGTTCTTTAGTAAATGTCCCTATTCATGGAACATGAAAATTCATGTATTTGTTACCATTGAAGCTTGGAATTAAGAAAAAAAAATTAAAGAAACAAGTGTGATGAAATTTGTGGTCATAATAGGGACATTCACACCTTATTGGTCATCTGTAGAAATAAATGTTCCGTCCCTCCGAGCGTAACGTTTATCCCCGAAGGAGGAAAAATGTTGTTTTGTGCCCTTCAGTTAAAAAAAAACGTAGTTCGCAAGTCAGGCACAAACGTACAACAATCGTGCCCTTTGGACGCGTAAGTGGTAATTTGCGTACCATATGGATCGAAATGCATTTAGGCATTTTTTTTTTTTTTGGACGTTTACTGCTTCCTCAGTAGAAAAATGAAAGTTCGCACCTGGTGCGCAACCAACCAGGACAATAGTTACGATTCGGTGCTTTACTGGTAATATGCGCCACCAGATAAACAAAAAACGAAACATATTATAATATATTATAAACATATTATATTTTATATAATATTACAAAAGCAAAAACATGGATTAAATTTTTCAATACAATTTTTTATTGTTTGTTACGTACATCTTACGAAATTTTTTTTTCTAATAAAGAAAACTGCAATACTTAGTACAAAAAAAAGTGAATGTATCTATTGATGGAAATTTGATTTTCAATAACGCAATTTCTAAAATCAATTTATAACTCCCAAGTAAGTGAAAAAGTGCTCGAATTTTCTTATTTAACACAATATATTTTATTACGTTATCGGTTAGCACAAAACACATTTATTCATGCGCAGATAGATCATCTCCATTGAGTGGCATTAGTATAGTGAGGAATTATCCATATTAAATCACTTTAAATTATTTAAAAATACACACTTCACTTGCGTTCCATTCATTTCATAACGAATTTTACGCGATTGTATGAATTAATACTTGCGTGTTACAATCAGAATTGAAAAAAATGATTAAACCGGTAGATTTCCACGTTGATTTTGAACAAAGTATTCATTTTGCAGTTAAAAGAGTGCCACCTAAAATGTACACACATGGATGAAAATTCTATTGAGGTCAAAGTTTATGATCTTAAATCCAAGAAATTGGATTGCGTAATTAATGTAAGAGTAAAGAGTCTAGGAAAATAAAAAAATAAAAAATTTTTATTACCTTTTTACTGGCAGTATCATGACGACTTGATGGCTACTATACCTACCGATTCAAGAATTGAAAAATTTTGTGATTCTATACTTGAAAATTACATGGCAAGTAACTCACTATTTCCACCAACAATTTAACCTCAATTCTCATCGCCGCTTCGTCGCGCTACAAATGATTGTGAATCCTTTTATTCACATTTAAATGCGATGTTTTACAAATCAAATCTGTTTTTGTTTGTTAACGCATTCAAATATATTCAATCTGGAGTGTACGTTAAGATGCGCCGTGAAAAAAAAGAAGCAAAATGTACTCGAAAGAAAGAAGAATTTTTAAGAAAGAATGTTATCATTGCACACAGGATACATGATGTATCTTTTTTGCCATTCGTACGAATAATTTCTAAAAAGTTGTTGCCGGTTTGAATTTTATCTATGGTAATTTCATGACTTCTCGTCCACACAGGTAGATGTGTCAATATTTTTTTCAAACGTTAAAACGACTGTCTGTCCGAAGTTTCCATGAATAAAGTATAACGGAAATAATGTATATTTAAGGAGGCTCTTGCGACCTGCTAATACCTATTCTGAAAACTTTAATGTAATCAGTCGAAATGATCAAGTAGCAGAAAACAGTGCTTTTTTTTACATACATTTACTACAGTAACTTCTAACGCAAATATCTTGACTTTTTCTACCAGAGAACATGATATTACAGTTGGATTACAGCCAATGTATAAAGTCTCGAAGCACAGCTCCGTAAGAGTTAATGTTACGTTGAACGAACTTTGGCATCGAATAGTTTGAAATTTTCCTCGATAACGGATAAAAACAATTGTGGTAAAAAATATTTAAAAAGTTCACAGCTTCTTGATATTCCGAATTTTCACTGCTTTTTCTCGAATTTGAGAAAATCATTAAATCTCCTTAATATTGCAACCAACATGACCAGCTACATTTGATTTAACTGCCAAAGTAACAATATGAGTCAACTCTTTCTCATAGAGCTCGTAAGTTCAATTTGTATTATATTATTAAATGTTAATAATCTACTTTTCTTGATAACCGCGTTATTAACATAATATTATTCATGTAAATAAATTCATCATAATAGTCATTGTATGCAATAGGTGTTCTATTTGTCCAGCAAACGTGTAACAGGCAGCCAATTCCAATAATGGTACGTAAAATAATCATTAAGTTACCAACTAAATATTTAAAAAATCACCTGCGAAAGTAAAAAATCGCCACACCTGATCACTCTTTGGTTTTTCTAACTATAGATAATAGATAAAAGGATGCAAAAAGTTCTTTCAACTATTAAAATTCTAAATTAAACCGTTCAATTAATAAACTTAAAAATAACAGGCTATTTATACATAAGTATCTCGAGTGGGTATTCTAAGCGAATATTATTTTCAGAGTCGACAACTTCCAAAAATTAGCTGTAGCGTCAAACGTATTTATGTACGTTTCCATGTGGAGTTTGCAAATGTTTGTTGAAAAACGTCACTGTCGACCCAAGTCCTTGAACTTTTCCTCGAACTAATGATTCTAAAAACAAAGAGGAGGAAAAACGAAAATAAAAAAAACACCAGGAAGACACATGTCACACTCGACATCAAAGCCCGCGCGCGGTGATAAAGAGAGCGCGTGCACGGAAAACTCAGGGGAGGGGATGGACGTACTCTTTGCGGCAGGAGAGAAAAAAAAAAAAAGCACAGGTCGTGACTGCGAACAGCTCAGCTCTAGCACAGTCAGGGAGTCGAGAGTCGAGAGCGAGGGGATCCGGGTCATCTCTCACACACCACATACCTACTTTACCTACTTCTCTGTCCCAACAATCACAAAACTTGCTCAGCTGAGCCTCCTCGACACAACACATTATATATATATATATCAGCAACTGCAACGCGGACTCGTGGGTAAATTCCCGAAAATTTGCGTGTTTGTATACATTTTCAGTTGGCTTAACTGCAAGTGGAAAAAAGGAGGAAACGGCGAAGAGAATCTTCTGCAAGAGTAACCTTACACTTATACCTGCTTATCAAATGGCTGGCTTTGGAGTGCACCGCGACAATGGACCGAAGGCCGAGCTCAGCGCGCTGTTCTTCGACCTGGACAACACTCTCATCGAGACGCGGAGGGGCGACAATTTAGCCTGTCGCAAGGTATGTAAATCCTTACACGATCAACTCGAGTCCCGTGCTCGAATGAATACATATATATATATATATATATTTTTTTTTTTATCAACCGTCCAAATTGTGTGATATATCATTATATCTCATCGATCGATTTAATTTAATTAACCCAGCAAACTCGTGTGTCATGTCTATCGTTCGAAATTTATTGTTTTGAACCCTACGCGTGATTTTCACATAGGTATAACATGTAGATACGTTTGTTCTGACGTTCCAACTTTACATTAGTCATCAGATTTCCCACATCCTCATCTACTTAATAAATTGATCCCTAGTTGCCAAATTGGTCGCATGACGTGTAAAAGCGCCAACGTATTTCCGTGAATAAAAACAACAATGGTGCAAAGTGCATGTGGTTTTTCGAGCATGTAAGTACCTACCATGTACTTACTTGTCTGTAGTGAACCTTCACATATGGAACGTATAGGGCCGTTATGGTCTGGGAAAACGCGGTGATACGCATAAGTAAGTATACGCACAATTAACAATTACATCCTATAAGTATAAATCTGAAACACATATACCTAAATAAACCCTAAAACAAACAAAAGGATGCATACATACGTATGTATACGTGCACATACAACATATACGTGTATATTCACCTACACGTACCTACATAAGATAGTGACGCGCGCGCGTGCAAACCAACAAGACCTGACCTGATGTCCTGAAGGGGCTGAAGGACACCCAAAAGGTCAAACGCGCGGACTGTACGCAATGATGAATGAAACTTGAATAGTATACCCTACCTTAAACTTATTATTACAATGTGGTATGTTACATTGTTCTTTTTATCTGGAAAAGTTAACAATTACCCAAAGACTCATAACTTTCGTAAACTTTGTAAAATTACAATTAAAACAAGCAAGAATATTGTATCGTCAAGCAGACGACTACATCTTGAAGTTGTTGGTCCAGGGGTGGGGGAAAAAGCGCGCTATTTGAAAAGAAGCGCTATCTCAAAAGTTGGTTTGGAATTGGCCAAGTAGGAAATTATTGTGTAGCTCGATAAAAAAAAAAAAAAATTTGTGATGAGGAAAAAGTAAGTGTATAAAAGAGATAAGTCATCACTCTTTTTACTGACCTTTAATGTCAGATCGATCCCGATCCAGCACACCAACGACTCGCAATTTTGTTGTGCAAAATGAATTCTTGAATATTCTTTATTGGAACAAATTCACGAATTAACTCGTTATTCGATAAAATTAGGAATTTATTTTTAATCGACTCATTATGCTTTGGTAATTGTTTTTAATAAACTTCCGACATGTGCGCGATAAATCAAATCCTTATGTTGGCCCATGGCCACGAAAAACTTGAAAGACGGCATTGATACACCGCTTTCCATCAGTCGTCAATATAAATATATACACTGCATATGTATATATATACCTTGTAAAAGTCGTCGCGTCTTCTGCTAGTAATAGTTTGGAGGAAAACACGACTGCACCTGATGCATTTCTCACCCAATATTATTAATCACGAATGATGCAGACAAAACAACAAAGCTCGAGCCAAGAGCCGAATTCTCCGAACATGTGGTTCATACTTACGTACTCGGATTCATGCGACTTTGCGTTACATTTAATATTCCACGGTTGACGTAATTTTACATGATGCGCACGCGTGCGTATATACACGACGTTTGCTCGTGAGCTATAGCTATAAACAGCGCGTGTTTGTGTTAGGCATGAGGAAAAGAGCGAGTGGAATTCGACAACGACGTCGCCTCGTTGAAGAGGCTGAGGAGGAACCCAAAGCCGTGCTGCTAAAATAGAAGGCCATCAGCACGCGGTGCCGTGTATATTCGTTGGGGTGAGTGAGAGTCCCCTTTCTTTCTTTATTTCCATCTCTCATTGGCAAGAAGGAGAGAGAGAGAGAGAGAGAGTTGCATGGTGTAACACGAGCCGCTGCCTGATATAGCGCTTCCTCGCGCAGTGTGATTATTTTAGAACCTCGGCTCTGCCGCCGTCGAGGAAGGAGAGGATGCTGTGGCGTGCCGGAGAAGAGAGACGATTCTCGCGTTCCGGACGTGCCGGTGATTACTGCAGCCACAAGCAGACAGTGGGAGCTCGGAAGCTCAGCTAACCGAGTGCTGCAGTCAATGACTCCAAAGCCTCTCTTCTTCTGATTTTTAAAAGTGACCTGTGATTCCATTTGATCTTAACAAAAGTAACGTTGTTTACGCTTGATCGGCTAACCAAGGAGGTAACCGACAAACATATCGGCTCGTTGCTGCTGCAAGTGTTGCAAGTCTAAATTCAGCAAATCGTATTTTTAGCTCACCCATAAGAACCGTGATTGTGGGTGTGTACACATATTACGTGGGTAAGTTGAGCCAAAGGGCAAGGCTGTAAACCAAAGAGAAACTTTTTTCTTTTATTTTTAAACTTCCTCTCTTCTTTTTTTTTTTTTCTTCACCGGTGTGTGTATTTTACATTTTGGGAACACTGCCAGTTGGCTGCTACTGCTTATAGTTAGCTGAAAAAGAAGAAGAGGAAGAAGATCAGAGGGGCGTGCTGTGACGACGGACGAGCTCCTAGAGGCAGTGCTCGTTTCTCCACGGTTCTGCGTGCCGAGTTTAGCTACGTCGAGCAGTCCAGCAGCACAGTTATCGAGCATTGACTCTAATTCGCAGTATTTTTTCAAGCTATTTTTCCAGTTCAACTTACTGTGCGTGAATGCAAGTACTGTAAACTGTTTCTTACCATTGTGACATTATTGGATAATCAGTTTCAGTGCGTTAAAAGCATTTCTGGTGATAGTATTTGCTCCGTTGATTTCTGGACCAAAGATAAGTTGAAATGGAGTGCGAAACAGTGGAGAACATTCCAGAGGGAGTGAAAAAGTGTGTGGCCATGCTGAAGATGGTCAGTGGAGACTCTGAAAAGTTTGCAGCTTTATTTATGGTCACAAAGCTCGTTAATGGAAAAGATTGCAATTCGACAGCCAAAAAGCTGTTGTTTGAAGCCATTGGTGCCAAATTCATAAGAAAACTACTAATCAGTGACGAGGTTCCAGTGGATTGTCCATCGCAAGTGTACAAATCCGTCGCTCTGTCTGTACTCTCTGCATTTTGTAACGACTCGGTTCTTGCCTCTCACCCTGACATGGTAGGACACATTCCTGCCCTGCTGGAAATTGTGTCCCAAGCAGACGAGGATGCCCCGGACGACTCTTTAATTATCGTGAGCGAAGCTTACACATGCTTGCAGAATATTGCTAGATTCTACCCAGGCCAGAAGGCCTTACTCGAACAGAATGCTATTCCCAAAATGTGTGAAATCTACGCGGAAAAAAGTTTCAAGACCGACGAGGCCTTGAACATTTTGGTAAATCTGGTGAATCAGTTTGGCCAAGAGGCATGGGATGCCACCAACACTACCCCGTTCCACGCCATCGTCAACAAGATTGCCTTGGACTTCGAGACGGACCATGACGAGAGGAAATTCCAGCTGTGCACGATTTTGCAAGCTCTACTGGCCTCCTGCAGGCGCAGCGTCATCTCCGAATCTTCCAAGAATGAGTCCTGGCCTCAGAGCATCTACAAGGGCTTGAACGACATTCTCACCTCAAAAATTACAAAAAACCAGAGAGACCCGGCCCTGAAGCTCGCAGCCGTGATGCTAGAACTGGTGGGTGTCGACTGGGCACTATCCGACGAAGAAAAGCCCAAAGTCTTTTTCCTCCTTCTGGTCCAGTTGTCCTCGATCGAAGTGAGAATGCAACTAGAAGGAAAACAGCTCAAAGGTGCAATGGCCAACGCGGAGCTGATCGTAGCCTGCTTCATGATCCTCGAGATCTCCATCTCCTACATCATCAGCGACCAGCTGGACCTGGAGCAGAAGGAAAAGCAATCGCTGTACACGGCTCTGAAGGGCGCGTTCGCAGCTGTGATATCTCTACTAACATCAGTGTCAAAGATGAAGGAAATAACCGACACGAAGGAGCGAGTGTTCGTCTGCGCGGTGGTCCGCGTGTTCGCTGCCTGGCTCGCCCACGAGACGGAAGCCATGCGCCCGCAGGTTCACGCCGTCTTACCCTACGTCCTCACCATAGCCAACGACACCTTCTACGCGAGTCGCAACAGGAGAATGGCCGAGAAGGCCAAGCTTGGACTCGTGAAGCCCGACGAGGGCTCGTCCAACTGTGAGCCGGTCAAGCACGACCCCATAAGCGACGTCGACATCTTGAGGCTGCTGCTACCGGCGCTCTGCCACCTGACCGTCGAGGAAACGGCGAGGAAAATCTTGCTCAAGCACAAACAGGACGAGGTGCTGTTCGAGTGTCTGTCCTACCATTGGACCGTCGTCTACTACAAAAAACCACCGGTACCGAGAGCAGAGAGGCTCAAAGCCGTCAAAGAGCCAGCCAGGGAGCTGGAGCCCCACCAGCTGGAGGAGATGGAGGACTCGAGAACCGCCATGATATCGATATGCAACGTCCTCATGAACATAAGCGTGCTCGAGGCCAAGTTGGTCGAGGAGTCGGCGACGTTTGTCAATCTACTCAAGTTCATCTTCGACAGCTTGCCCGAGCTGAAACAGATCCCGGAGAACCTGGTGCTCCACGGGAACTTGGCCATTCTTGGCCTGTTGCTGCTCAAACAGCAATCCAAGCGCATCAAAAAAAATGACTTTTCCATCTGCCGGTACATCCAGGCGACCATTCGCTTCCTTTGGGACGCGTACATAGTGGACGAGAGCAACGACCCGACCGAGCTGGTCGTCAACATATCGTACAAGGAGCATTGGATGCAGATAAACGAGCTCTGGTTTCTGGGCATGCAGACGATGGCCAGCGTGCTGCAGCTCGTCCCGTGGCTCTCGGAGTTCGCGATCGAGTCCGGATGGGCCGAGGGGATCATCGACACCCTGAAGAAAGTCAAGATCGGCGGCCTCCAGCCGAACGTCAAGTCGGCCTTTGAGGACCTGCTGTGCCACCTTGTTAAGGCCGACGGTAGCACCGCGAGCGTGCTCAAGAAGGCTGGGGCGCTGCAGGTCTGCAGGAACCAGCGGATGATGGAACTCGGCAAACACCTGTTCGGCGACTGAAGAACGCTCGAGTCGATAATTACCTTTTAAGATGTTTTTTCTTTCTTTCTTTCTTTTTACTCGTATTGCTCTTTGAGTGTTTGTCTAACCTTTGTCGTTGCGTTGAGGTTTTTTTTTTTTTTTTTTTTTTTTTATTTTTTTTTTT
>NW_019379616.1:571473-640674 GCF_000648655.2 Copidosoma floridanum | reverse complement strand
AAAAAAAAAAAAAAAAAAAAAAAAAAAAAAAAAAAAAAAAAAAAAAAAAAAAAAAAAAGAAAAAACCTCCCAAAAAAATTATATAAATAACAATTCATAATTTTAAAACATCGACCATACATATGTATACTATATATTTATACACAATACGCAAGCTTGTCGTGTTTTTTCCCGTCTCCTATGTCGCATTCGTTATGTTCTCTGTACCCACCATCAGCTGGCCGAGGAGCTATATCGCGACTACCAAATACCAGAAGACCAGGCGGCCAAGATAACAAGCTCGTACCTGAAGCAGTTCCGCAAGTGTCCGGACAACCAGGTGTCGAGCCTCGAGTCGTGGCGCACCCAGCTCTGGAGCCGCGCCCTGGGCGAGAAGCACGCCCGGCTGGTAAAGCCCGTGTACGAGCGCTGGCTGCACCTGAGGTACCAACAACTCGCCCTCACCCCCGAAACAGTGGCCATGTTGCGAGGACTGAGGAAGAAGTACCTCCTGGGACTCATCACCAACGGGCCCTCCAACGCCCAGCGCGAAAAAATCCACGAACTTGGGCTCGGCCAGTACTTCGACGTGATGCTCGTGTCCGGCGATCTGCCCTGGGAGAAGCCCCAGCCCAGGATCTTCCACGAGGCCTGCCGTTATCTCGCAGTTAGGCCCGATAATTGTATCATGGTGGGGGATAAGTTAGAGACCGACATCATTGGTAAGCGGCGGTGGAGCTTTTGCTTTGCCCTTTATTTCTTTATCTGATCTGCTCACCCTGGGTTGGCACAATTGTATGTGTCATAATTATGTGTTGTCCGCGAAATTTCTTTTTTAAGAGAATTGTAGCGAAGAGAGAAAAATTGTATTCTTTCCTTTCATCAAATGAGTACTCCATCTCAATGGTAATACGTCGGTATATCTATTAATTATACCAAAAATATTAATTCTGAAACCAGTCGTAGATTACATCGTTGATTCAGTGTTGATTTCAGTCGCTATTAGTAGTCGACTTCAAAATAATACTTTTTTCATGTTAGCATTGTTGTTGTAATTTTAATAAATTCTTTTTACACTTTTAACTTCAATACTGTCACGTTGATAATAAATCAATGGTAATTCAATGCTAAATCAACACGAAATCAACGTAGAATTAACGATAATTTAAGACTGATTTCAACGTTGATTAACCCTATTCGCTCTGTGCTCAAACGGCGAAAATTCGAACTTCGATACCCAAATCCTATTTGAAATACTTGTAATCACCGACACTAGTGCCAAATCCATCATTTTGGCACTAGTGTCGGCGAATATATGTATTTAAAACGGTGTATATGAATAATGTACTACTATAGGATAGCATTAATATTTTTAATTGTATATATATAATAACCGTCCTTAACCTCTTCATTTTATTCATTCACTAATTAGAAATGTCAGAAGAACCTAAAAAATACTTTGAAGTGATCAAAATGTAATTTTATTTTTTACGCGTCTTTTCTATTAATTTTTATCAACATCTTGTTGATCAGTTCTTTGAAATACGAAATAAACTATTATAGACTAATTTGATTTTAAGGCATTTATTTTCAATTTTTCTGTACTGTATGTTCTTTCATATTTCAATGAGATATGATTGACCCGATGTATCAAGAATAACATTTTTTTTTTTCAATATTTAACTAAAACTAAATTTAGGGGTTGACTGTACCGTTATAACCCCTTTCAGCAATTAGTGCCCAATGCTACTTTAGTCGGGGAGCCAGAAGCTCACAAAACACGATTTTTCGTTGTTGGATGGAATTTAACGAAATCTCGCAAAAACTATAGATTGTTGTCCATATAATGATCCTTTAAAAAAGTTAAAATGAACCTGATCATAAATTCATTGCATGCTCGTAAACGTACTCGTATACGAGTATCGTTTCTCGGCTTTTGTTGAGCATGCAATTAATTTATTTTGTTTGTAAATTAATTAAAAAATATGTGTAATCGAATGCATTTCATTTCAAAGCTCTATCTTGCAAATTGACGAAGTTACGAACCACAAAAAGTGGTTTTTGTTGATAACAAAAAAAACATTGTTAAAAAATTTTGAAAACCGGCTTAATAAATAATAGATAATGTTATCATCACCCACCGATTCCAATTAGTTTTATCAAGATCCGCTTTTTGAGACAGGATTTACAGCGTTCTAAATTTTCAAGTTAACAATTTGGCAGTAAATCGCCATATTGCTTTTGAAAAAGTGGATCTGGTGCATTTTGTTAACAATACTAATACCTATCTAATATAAAAATATCAACGATAAAAAACGATTTCTTCGATCATTTTCTCATATCTCTTTGTATTTAACTTTTTACAACTTTACCGCAAGTTTTCGGTAAGAATAAACAATTTTTAGCTCTTGAAAAAAATTTACCACTACGTAAAATCATCAGTTAAACAACTTTTGTACTTAAATTTTTTTCGATAAAATGCTTCATTTCCGAGATATTGTGAGATCTTGGTTTTTAAAGTTAATTGCAATAAAAAAGGGTCTTCCTGATTAGGTTCACTTTAACTTTTTTAAAGGATCATTCACTTGAAAATGTCGTATAACTCGCATAAGTGGGCAAATTTTTCATTGTTTTTTTATTATTTTTTTTTTTTTTTTATAATGTAATTTTTTACACTGATGTACACTGGTAGAGGCACTCGAAGTTGGAATCTTTGCTCAATTATAGTAAAAAGTTATCTTACTCGTAACTTAAACACCAAGTGTTGAAAAAAATTTCCCATCATAATTATAGAGAAAACAAAATTTGTTTGTAGAGTATTTAAAAAATTATTTTCGGTACCACTTGCTAGGTATGTTATGCACATATATAAATGTGCGTATCCAGGGTGCAGCTTATTGATTGTTAATAATATTATAATATGGTGTATAGCAACGTAATTGAATAGAAAAGAAAGATGAAGAAAAATTCCATGTCGAACCATCTTGTGTGTGTTTTATTTCCAGAGAGTCTGTATTGTTACGGAATCGTGTAATGAAAAAATTAAACTTGAGCGCAAAGTATCTCTTAGCATTTGTTGGTAAACCTTAAATTTTATTACGAAAAAAAAAAACAGAGTTTATACATACACATACATGTACATGCATCATCATTCCACTACACGTAAGTGACATTCATATACCCTGTCAGTACTAATCTAAAACATTTGCACGATGTCTGTAGGTGGTATTGCGGCCGGATTCGCCGGTACCGTGTGGATACCCTTCGGCGACAGTCGACTTCTCGAAAAAGATGGTCCAAAGCCCAACTACACGATCAAAAAAGTCACCGACTTACTTAAAATCCTAAATTATGGACCCGATGCCCACGAGTACGAGGACTCGTCGTCCAACGCTTCGGATGGCATGTAAGAGGTGATTCGGGATTTGTATTACACGTACACACTGCACGATACTGCTGAACTGCGGGAGCAGCAAGAGGAGGCCCAAAGATGATGGCGATTCAAGAGTCTCAATGAAGAGAGAATTGCCAAATGCAATGAAGCATACCATGGAATCTTTATTATAAGAAGGACCTGGTGTCCGATTTTCATTACTTAGTATTTTTCTTTTTTTATCAAGCTTGAGGTGTCGAATTTGTTATTACTTTACTTTTTTTTTACTACTATTAGTGCATAATAGCTTTTATTTTTTTTTTTTTTTCAATTTTCTTACTCCAAGTGAAAGAGCAATGGTGATATTTAGGTAATTGTAGTTTTTTAATGCAGCTGTAGAGGGCAGTGTACAATTATTATTTGTGATTCATGTAGTACCTAATTATCCTTCCTTCATTTTCCTTTGTCGTATGAAAAAAATACCAATGTCCTGTTGATAGGCGTATCTATAGTTGTCTCGGTTGTACAATATGCTGTGTATTTGAAGAATACGAGCGTGTCTCACTCGACATAATGGTTTATTTCGATAAACACAATGTAAGTATATAAATAGGTCTGGATGCACTCTAGCGATGAGCTATGCGTCTATTCTCATGGTACAAGAGCAGCCTTAAATTTTTAGCAAGTAGTCTTTTACAAAGCAGAGGTCAATTTTTTGTTCAACTCTCTGGCATATCTCGTATCAAGGTGTAAATGCGTAATCCAAAAAAGAATTTATGTAACTAATGTACAAATCTGTAAGGTCACGTACACTATACAAAGTACTGCTTAGGGGTGAAGAAACTACATTGATGAATAGAGTTGTAATAAAAACTATTAATAATAATAAGAAAAATATCTCAAGTAGTTTTGTATCACGTTTTTAATCCAATGTAACATATATATCAAATAATTAAAAAGATAAACGACTAGATGGATAGCTCCTACAATTACTTAATGGTTGTGTATATGTATGTGTATAGAAAAAAAAAAAAAAAGAAAGATTCACCTTTTACCTTAAAAGCTATAAACTATTCTACCTAATAATAATGCGTATATGTACATTAAAATATATTTTTTCACTGTACATTTTTTGATTGTTCAAAACACTTGTTACGCAAGTCAAGTTAGCAATATCCACAAAACATATAATTATATTGTACCATACGTGTAATAGTCATCTCAAAATGATCTGCTACTATCGAAGAAATAAAAAATGTGTATAATATAGATTACCATTGTCACGTTTACTCTCCACTAATTTCATGTTACCTATTTAGAAATAATTTTTATACTATTTGTTGTTACAAAAAATCGTTTGAGATGCGTAAAATCTCAATTTTGTCAGTCCGTCATAACATATTAAACAAAAAATATTACGTAAAAGCCCGTTTGCAGCTTGTTCACGTGGGTGGGGTCCGAAATATCGACAGTCCACTTTAGTTTTGTAGTAAAACAATGAACGTTTGGGGGAAGGGTCCAAAATAATGACAGTCCACCTCAATTTTGTACTAAAACTATGACATGTTTATTCCAGTGACACGTATTTCGACGACAGCGACAGCACAGTACAACGACGGTTCATTATTTCGACAGCCAATCACAAGGCAGTTCGCTTTGACTTTCTACTTATACTGCTCCGTGATTGGCTGTCGATGTCGCTGCCGTCGAATTAAACTTCGCTGGAATAAACATTCATAGTTTTACTGCAAAATTGAAGTGAACTGTCGTTATTTCGGAGCGCTCCACCAAAACGAGAGACTTATCCCACCAAGAAATCGGATGCAAAGTTAAACTTTTGTAAAATTGTGTAAGCCCGTATAAAATTGAAGCCCAAACGTGTATCCAAAGGTTTAAAAGAAAAAGAAAGAAAGTTCAGTCGGTTGGAAAATAAAAAAATCACGAGCTGTCGGTGGACGCGCTGCTCTCCGAATTCTCGCCCACCGTGAGCAGGCAATGCGTAGGATTCGACAAGTTTCTACAGTTGGTCCTGGCGAACCGGCAGTTCTCCGCGCAACTACCGGTCAATGATCCAGCCCGGCACTTGGACTCGCAGTTCCTGGACTCGCTCTTCCTGAAGAAGCCGCTCGTTATCTCGGAGAGCGACTTGTTCCACGAGTCGACGACCTTGAAGCCGCTAGCCCCGGAACTGGTCCTCCTGCGAGTCGGCCGCCTCATCCTCGAAGCGTCCTCCGAGCGCGCGTACCCTGGGACCTCCGAGCCCGAGGACACCGAGTCCGAACTACCTCGGCTCACCTGCCAGATCTGATGCTGCTCCTGTAGCTGTTGCTGTTGCTGCTGCTGCTGAGCATTGGCTACTCGCGCGTAAAGTTCGGTCACCGTCGAGTACCGCCGGTTCGACACCTGCTTTCGGGACGGAAATCGGTATCGGACTGATCGTATACGATTCACGCGCGCGGTCGCACCTCCTCGGACTTGTTAGCGGCAGGCCGCGGGGACGACGTCGATTCAGGGGTCTTGACGCTCGTCCGCTCCTCCTCGTCCTCCTCCGCGCTACTACTGCTACTGGTAGTGGTGCTGCTGCTGCTGTCCGAGTACGCGTTCTTGGAGTAATTCACGGTGTCCGAGCTGTCGTCGTCGTCGCCTCTGGTCTCCGATTCTTCCTTGACCGTCGGGAGGTCTTTTTCGTTGTCGTCGTCCGATTTTTCCGTCTCGGTTGACGAGTCCCCATCGGGTGTTCCGGGTCGAGAGACAGGCGCCTCCTCTGCCTCCGTTTCGATCTCCTCGTCGATATCCTCGTGATCGTCCGACGCTGGCGCGGGATTTTTCAGGGATTCGGCTTTGGTTTCGATCTCCTCCTCGATCTCATCGGGGTCGTCCGATGACGGCGTGGAGTTTTGTAGGGATACAGATTTGATTTTGACCTCCTCTTCGGGCTCTTCGCGCTGCAGTGGAGGCTTCTCTTCTGTACAACAAGATTTTTGTTGAGATCAGTTATGTGTACGAAAACCGGCATATTTCAAGGACGGTATGGACATACATTTGAAATGGGTTTTTAATTGTAAACATATTATTTTTTGTATTGCTCGTGACCAAAGTAAGTTACAACATTTTGGGCCCCGCTGGAGAATATTTTTTCGACGACTTTCTTATTAAACTTCGCCATTGCACTTATATCATATACAAAAACAGCTATGTTTTAACGCACCCAAACGTTTCAAAAATATACATAAGATTACGGGCTCTTGATTTTTAGTTTAGAGAGACTGAATTTACGTAAATTCAAGAAGGGAATGATGGTTTTTTTTCCAGTAATTTTTTAAGACATCGAGTTCAGATTCTCCTAAAATTTTGACCAAGATCTTATTCAGTTATGGTTATTAATCCATTGAAGTTTCAAAACAATTCTTCGTATAATACTCCACGTGTATGTACGAAATGACAAGGTTTACTTATATTTAATATGGGCAACACAAAAACGCGTCGAAGATCTTACTTTTAACTCGTATTAATGGAAAAAATTTCTATATCAGAAATGCGTGAAAAACTAATACGTTATCCCTTGCACATTTGGTGATTTTGTTAATCGATGTACACAATTATGAACAATTTTATACGCTACTCATGTGGGACAAATTCTGCACTGGTGTAAATAACTATATTATTGCTTGATTGACTGAACGATACATGTATTAAGAGTGCGTAATACTATACCCAGCTTGTATGATTTCGCCCCATTTTTCCCTGCACAATAAGTCAGTCGATGATTATAGACCGATAATACTATAGATGCGTGCAAAAATTGTAATAATCAATTAAAAAACTGTTTTAATTATTGATTAGTTGTAGCAGGGGTAAGTATTAACACGCCAGCGGTTTTGGTATAGGACTGTTAACTTGTTAATCAATGAATTTGCTTAATTTAATTTCAATATCTTGCTTTTCTAACTATATCATTTTAAATAAGTCATTAAAACAAGCCTATTTCGGTGCATATCAGATCAGCAAAAACCGTTTAGAAATCAATTCACAAAATACATTATACTTCATTCCCTGAACAAAAAGTATATCACTACAGTTTCTGACGATTCTCAAATCAACGTCCAACCAAATAGTCGAGCATAACGATAAAAACCAATACTCACCCATAACGATCTTCAACACCGCACCAGACCGATCTGGAGACGGTTCACGGCTGGACACTTCCTTTATCTCTGGTTCCCTAACCTCCTTCTGCAGCGACTCCATAGATGTCCTCATTCCTTTTTTCACCGACTCCACAGTTCCCCTAACTCCCCGCTTTGGTGGCTCTACCGAGCTCCTCCTAGCTCCTCGCCTAGACGTCACAATCGAACTTCCAGACCGTGACGAAGCAGTTGATGGCCTCGTCGTCTTGGGCGCTGGTACCGCGGCAGCGCTCTTCAAATTCCTATTTCTTTCGAGTTTCTGGTCTTTGTTCAAAACGACACCAACGTCCCTCTTTTGCGGCTTATTGTCTTTCACCTCGTCGGACGCGACTTTCGGCGCGCTCGATTTTTTGTCCTTTTCCAGAACTTGCACGTGTTTTTTACAGGGCCTGTGGGTGAAATAATTATCATCAACATGTATTTGTTCGACAAAGCCGTCATTCTGAGAAATAATAACAAATGAGTCTGAAGCTAGTGGACGATTCAGGTAAAGCGGTGATGCTTGTTGAATTATATGGCTTATGTGATTAATAAACGGGTCAATGCAGAGTTAGAACATGAAATTTTTTTTAAGTTGAGCACCGCTGCTTTACGCGAATTGGCCGTTATAGCTTCAAACTCATCGATAACAATAATGATGCTCACTGTCCATCACAGTCGCACAAGCCCAGCCGCCACTTTTCGCACTTCTCCAGTGCTTCCCTCTGCTGGAGGCTCAGGTAAGCGTATTGGCGACGGATCAGCTCCGGGGAGAGCGATTTCATGGCAAAGTCCGTGCTCTCCTTGCGAAGGATGCCCCGCAGTCTTTCCTTCATGTAGGCTTTGTCGAGGGACGACGCGCTGCTAAACCTGTCGGCTCGTTTCAGACTAGGCGAGGACGTTCCATCGGCTCCCACGTGCATCTGGATCAAAGTCAGGTAATTTTGTCCTTTAGATTAATTGTTTCTCGTCAAATTAATTTACCGTGTATTTCTCCTGTTGCGAGAGTTTCAAACTAAGAAAACTTTCATGCCCACAGACTTATCGCACCGGTTGCGCATCAATTAAATGTGTGCAAAGTTCACTCTGTCCTATACATATATAGTTACGTACGTGAAATCGTCACTTTGCGTACGGGCATTCGCTCCGAGCGGACGCAGAGATCGCGCCCTCTCTAGCCAAAATCGAGCAAAAATTCTTGGATGTAAACAAACGGCTTAGAGCATATGGTACGTGCGTATATAGCTGCTTGTGATTGGCTAAAGAAAACAGCAGAATGGATCGTTTTCTCACCAGCCTATACCTATACCAAGTGCATGCTCTAAGCCGTTTATTTACATGCAAGAGTTTTTGCCTGGTTTTGGCTAGAGTGCTACGCACTCGTGTGCTCAACTGGTACTCGTTTCCGTCGACTCCGGCACTCGTGTGAGTCAATCACTACTCGTGCGGGAAATCGTCTTTTCCGCACTTGTTACGTAAATAACTATTTCCACAAGTTCAATTTTTTGATAAGCAAGAAGCTCAACTTTTTTTTTACCCATCCGGCTTTGGACATCATAATACTGCAGACAAAAAAAAAAAAAAAAATCTAGAGGTAAGAAACGTACAGGCTTAGAAAGCGCGGCAGCGTCCTTGCTCCTCCTGCAGAGGTTTTGATAGATCCTCTGTATCTGTTCGGGATCAACGCACTCGTCGGCGAGGGTGGTAAGTACGTCGGTTTCCGTGACAAGTAGCTCGGGATTGGGATCCACCAGTACGACGTTTCTGGTACAGCCAGCCGGTGACGAGGTCCCACTGCCGCTAGTCTCGTTTCTGTGCTGCTGTTGGCCACCGTACGTCTCGAGTCTCTCGATGACCTTGTTCTCGTTGAGGACCTTTGGGGGCGTCGGTGGCTTCGGGACCCGCAGCTTTGAGAATCTCTCCGCGTAAACCAGATCGGCCTCTAATTCGTCCTCCTCCTCGTCCTCCGTGTCGTCGGACATGCCCAGCGAGATTTTCAATTGGTAAATTTCATAGAGCATCTTTCGCTGGAAATTCGAGGGGTGTTTGTGAGCGTACTTATACATACCTACTAAAATTTTATCAGCTTTACTCAATGGGGAAGAATACAAGAACAAATTTTTATTTCCACCAGGTTGGTCGGGTCAAATAATCAGGGGATGCTTTCTGCTGAAGGTACAACAGAATTGTTGTACATCATAAAAAATTGTTGCTTTTTAGTTAGAGACACGGGAAAACAAAAAGGGATAAATTAGAGCTTTACGGGGTCTTGTCTCGCTAGAAAATTTCAAGTTTCGATGACGCCTGCAAGCAAAATGGGGATTTTTTTATTTTTTCTGTTGCATAGAATCCCAAAGTTATCAACGTTCACAATGTTTTTGTACATTTGAGTGAATCAAAAAAAAAAATTGTATCCAAGACTTGAATGGTTGCAGGATCGAAATCCGCTAAATTTATCATTTCCACGGAAAATGCTTTAAGAAATGCACGCAATTAAATTTTAAAGTTTCAAATCAAGTGTTTTGTATTTAATAAATATTCAGTTTATTGCAATCACTCCAATTTTTCCCTAACCATTGGCCGATGCTATAGGCTCGCAAACTCGTTAAAGTCAGTATCCCCAAAATAAAAACTCGAGTAGCCGGGAATGCCGGCGAATGTCATATATCTTCGTAAAATTCTTTTTCAGTTCAAAAATCATTACTTGTTTTGGTGACTAACAACTGAAGGAAAATCAAAAATCCCATTTCAGTATTTGTCCTAGTTCAGCTTTTGAAACATTCCGTCTTTCATCGAATGACCCATATATACTCTTGCAACGTCACTTTGTTAATCTTCACCACGTTGTACGTTATCAAGTTCTTCGACTAACTCATATAATTATTACCCAAATAGGCTCAAATTTCGTTGGTAGTTATGGGTTTGATGGTTTATATTTGCTTAAGAGTCGTTTTTTGAAAAACTAAAATTGTGATCCATAGAAGTAAAGTATAGTATTTGCGATGGTTAATCTCTGTTCCATCTCAAATTTTTCGGCTAGAGAAAAAAAAGTGCGGATGCATCACCTACTTTTGTTGTTATTTCGTATAGTCGTGGGGCTGGTGTTGAATAGTGTATTTATCCCTCAGCAGAATACAATGGCTTCGTAGAGCCGAACTCGATACAGTTAGAAATTTTCGTAATTTTACAACGCTGGGCGTTGGAAGAAATCGAACATCCCGATGTACTGTAGCAAACGCTAAATGTCGGATTGTTGTAGTAAGTTTACGAATCACTTACGCGTTACGTTATCCCAAAGAAAGCCTACATGTACACACTGCATATTATATACCTTGTTGAGACTTTGCGAGTTGTTGTCGAGGTGTTTCTGGAAAACCTCGTTGAGCTCCCGGTCGGTGTATAGGCCTTTGCGGACGATTTCTTGCGTGAGGTCGTAGATGAACTTGGCGTAGCGCACCTCGTCGCTCTTGCGCTCGGCCAAGTCCCGAAAAGTGTCCGCCGCGTCCTCGAAGCTGGATGACCTACGCAGTGGGCCCGGGCAGCGCTGCCGACTGGGTGAACGGCCAACGGCGTCCCCGTTTCTCGTGCAGCTGTTGGACTTCCTAGAGAGATGGGGTTTGATCAAATGATTTTTTTTTGTCTCGGGGCTCCTTTGGTAGGTGGTGATTTGTCGCTTTGGAAAAGTGCAGCGAAAGAGTCACGTGAGTCTGGTATATGTTCGAGGAAACCGTTAGAGTGAAACTTCACGGGAGTTCCGGCGGTATCGTTCCACGGAATGGCATTTTTTGTTGGGAATCCCCTGCCATATACCGTGATCACGACAAATTTAATATACGAGTCAAATACTACTGTATCTCTTTTTCGATGATCAATTTAAAGTTTAAAGAAACATTCATGCGTACCAACAGTGTAAACTGATGTTACTTCATCATCTAGAGAGTTTTTGCTTGTTGCTACAGATTTTTCACTACTCTGGTCAAAACTTTTATTTGTACCAACTGTCGTAAGTTTAGCGATAAAACGCTCTGTTTGGCACAGTAAAATGTGACAAGGTAACTAAATTTTATTAGTTTACAGTAATAGCATAACGATTTTCATAACTATTTTTTCAGTTAATGTCCAAGTAAATACATTTTACTCAAAATGCGTTCATTATATGTTAAAACCATTAACGTTAGTACTCTCGATACTTCATTAGTCAAGTACGTATATCTTCGCTCTAAAATGAGCGTCAAGTTACACTAAAATTACCGATACTTGAATAGTTACTAATGAAAAATTATGAAAAAATGTATGACTAACACTCATTTAATTTATTTATTGCTTACAGCCTGTACATGAAGGGTAAAAAAACTCTTTTATTTACCCAGAACACATTAAAATATCCCAAGAGAATTTTTTTACTAAAAATGATACAAGAATGACAAAAAAAACAAAAATTTTTGATAAAAATATTGAAAATAATTACATTGCACTAAATTGACTCGATTTACCTGGAAAGAGAGTAAGTTACTCAACAATACCGCGGATGACAAGCTGCAGATTGTTATAAATGCTTCTTTTTTTTTTTTTAATCTGAAAGTGCACATCTTAAGCTGAAATTGGAGAGCAGGTGAAAATAATGCAGTAACAGCTGAGTAATACGTATAGTTGAAAATCGCGAAAAAAAAATTTTTTTTTTTTTTTCAGTTTTCTTAATAAAAATGTATGTATCAATCGATAGCACTATACGTATAGCTTAGGGTGTAGTTGTAGATAACAAATCCCGCGCCACATACCCTGAAAAAACCTTTAAAAAATCACTCACCTGTACCGGAAACACTGCTGTGGCGAGTACTCGGTGCAAGATCGATCGAGGCGACTCCGGGGCCTGCTAAGGCGACCCTTGACCCCTGCGCCCCCGCAACAGTCGAACCCTAGCTTTGCCGAGCCGCATGGGCACACCTGCTGACAACACCGCTCACACTCGCTACCCCCGCGCTCCTTGGAAGTACTTTTGCTGCGGCAAACTGCTCGGATTACTTCCTAGAAAAGTTTTCACACGTCCACAATATGTTGCCCATGAATATTATATACACACACCCAAGGGCGCGACGGAGTTCCGATCGAAGCCGATGTCCTGTATAATTTTACTCTCTTTGATTTCTCGAACTTATAATTCCCGGTTGCTAAGCGACAAATGATAGTCATCCGACATTTTGACTTGGGTATTCACCTGATGAGTAAACTGGTGACAATCAGCTGAATGTCAGGTGAGCTTTGCTTGCACCTTACTGAACAGAGTTTACCCGATATTCAGTTGATTTTCACTTGATAATCAGCTGATAATCATCAATTACATATATACACCTGGTGATAATCAGCTGAAAATCAGGTTTTGATCATGAGATTATCGGGTGAATATCATGTGCAAAATTTTAGCTGATTATCATTTGACGCTGAGCAGCCGGGTTCCAATCTACTCTTAGTTTCGCAAAAGTTTCCTGAACTGGAACATGGTAATCATAAAGTGCACCGATTCAGCTGAAGTGTATAATTAGCAAACAATTAGCAACAGATGCGCAATGATTACCGCCCACACGAATCGTCTATACGATATTATTGGCCATACTCGGTGAACTTCTCGTGCGGATTGTCATGAACACTGGTATATGCCCAGACAACCCGAGTTGGCCATCAAAAATTATTCGGAGGATTTGAAGAGAAAGCGAATACTGTGTGTTTTCCACTCGTCGAAAAGCAAAGGCACCACACACGTTTTTGAACGTTTACCTACTAAGGCGAATGTCCCGATAATCGATCATTTTTCTTAATATACATTTTTTGAAAAACGAATGAAATGTTGTCGGTGGCAACCAAAAATCATGATTGTTGTTCATTGAAAGTACAATATATCGATGCTGGCCTGCATGAAAAGAAATATAAAGCTACCGATAATTGGGACATATCGTTCGCTTGAGTGAGCGACAGTTGGGCCGTTTCAGGTTGTAGGGAGAAAAAAGGCACACTGGTAAATATGATGATAGTTACGGAAGGATGGTGGTGGGTGTCGTAAGCCAGCCTGTCGATGGTGTCTTCGGAGGGGCATTGGCAGCAACAGTCTTCGGAGAACCTCAATCTCGCGGCGCACGAGCCACCGGCGCGTTTCTGCAGAACCCGCGTGAACCTCGGATTGCGCGCGTCAACCACGCATTTCGCCTTTATCACGCGCCGGAAGTGCATGCACATGCGCCGGTGCAACGACACCTGGTTCGTGTAGCTCTGGCCTGTCTGGTTGTAAACTGAAATGCACATCCCCCCCCCCCCATTAGAATGACGCGATTCTTTTTCAGCATGCCTATATTATATTATTTGATTGGATTCGACAAGAGTTAACGGATCTCGATTTAGTTTAATGCTCGTTGCAAAGGTGCACGAAGTATAGACATTACAGTAACTTATTTACGTAAATGCCGAGCAACTTTTACTCACTACATTGCTCAGCGTTTTTGAATAACAATCTATCTTTGAGTGCAGTAACGACGATTACCCAATTCCACGTATGGACAATTACACACGGGGTTATAATATATGTCGTTTATCGAGACACATTATATGTACCTTGAAACACTACATATATTGCACAATTAACCGGAAACGAGTATATACTTGAAGTAATGTATTCCCAAACCAAGAGTCAACATCACCGTTGCGGTGAAATTTTCAAGTGCAGGTGTGTAGCGTCCCTAACCGCGCTCACCTGAACTCTTCAGGCTAATGGCGTCCCTGGAGCACCGCGTCATCCTTCCTTTGGACTCACCCCGCGGGTGCCGAGCTTCGAAGAGACTCGCAGCGGATGTCGCAACATCGGAGGTTTCAGCTGGAGCTTTCTGAACGAAGCTTCGTCTCCGGGAGCTGCGGTGCTTGTGCACCTGTGAAATTGACCCAATGGGGGAGGTTGCAGTGGGTACGGTGTTTGTGTACGGGGGCGTTGCCCCGGGCGACCCCGGCGTACACGTGGCTGTACAGTTGGTTTACTTTTATTACGAGGGTGATGGTGTAAGTATAATTATTGTAGTGGGATTCAGCAGGTAAAATTATGGAGGTTGAATGAAGTAATAAGAACACCAAGTTTGGTCAACGGTTGGTTTTGATTGTCTTTGAATCATTCGATCGATAGTAGAGAGTGGGGGGAAACTGGTCGATTGTTCACATAGTACCTGGTCAACGTTTGTTTTATTAAGTTATATATACTTCTGTAGGTGCGTTAAGCGCGGGAGTGAATCAACGATTTTTTTTATTTCCATCTCGAAAAATATGATGGAAGAGAATTTTTGCCTATACTTACGGTTTGGAGACTGGAAAAAAATGGTACAGGTCAATTTTTAACCACTTCTTATACTTAAAAAAAAAAAAAAAAAAAAAAAAAAAACCCTAAATGTATAAAACAAAGAAATAGTGAATACCTATACTGAGGAGTTGAAGTATTTTTGAACAACTTTTCGAAAATAGAAGAAGAAAAAAATTTTAATTTGCAGTTTTGAAAAAATTGTTTACCAACAGCATACCGACAATAAATTAGATTTGAACGCAACTTTTCTTCTTGAAAATGTAAGACAGCCCAGTCTTCAGGGGAATTTTGGGCATTACACACATGCAGACCTCATCTTCAGAAAATTCTGCAAGAAACTTGGCTAAGGGCTGCATCGGGATTCGCGATCAATGCTCAAGACCCCTTTATAAAAAATGGCCCTCTTTGGTCCAATTCCTCTGGCCCATTTGTTTTGTGCTATCCCCGCCAAAGAGCACGTACATACCTTGCAGTTATGGCAGGAAATGCTGTTTTTTTTTTTATCTAAGTACGTATTTTGTAGAAAATTAGCCATTCTTTCTGATTTTTCTACCTACTAAAGTTATGCTGAAAAGTACTTGTACATATGGGAAAAAAAATTGATTTCCAAAAATCAANAATATGTGAGATCAAATGTTACAAAGACTCATACAAGGGTGTTAACTCAATAGCTTTAACTGAAACCCAAAGAAATAATTTACAAAAAATGATAAATTCGTTTAACCCAGGCCAAAGTTCGTTGAGTTAGCACATACAAGCAAGCATTTCTCATATTTTATAATTTTTATGTTTCATGTTTTGTTAATTTTTTTTTTTGATAAATTATATTTCCATGACTTTTAAAACAAATACATACATACGTATCGACGCCTCGTACGAAGTCTAGAATTATTCACATTTTCTCATTTAAATTAACATTTGAAAATCTGAATAAGGATAGACTTTGTACGAGGCGTCGATATAGACTAAGATTGCTGAATTTATCAATGGGAAAGAAAATTAAGGATCTAAGTAGGAATGGTGATCGATGGTAGACTGATGAAAGAGAACGCAATTAAAAACTCCTCGAGATGCGTATTACAAAATTTAATTTTTTAATATCATAAACATTCTTTTTTTACATCTACATAAATATAGTATTTGTGTGTATATTAAAAATGCTCAATTTCATGATGAGTAACGTTTTATAACGTAAATGCACTGGCAGTTTCCTAAACTCACTGTTTTTATCATCCAAGGCTTTAATACGTCCCTCAGCGCCAATAAAAATCCTCGTGACAATGTATCAAATTTATATCATGTACTTTAACCATATTATATAAACTCCCTTTGACCTCATCGAGCATTCGTGCGTTTCTTCGCGACAACCAGCTCGTTTCGAGGTCACAATATTCAATACTTGGCTTGCATGACGACGAAATCCTTGCTCTCGAGACTGAAAAGTCACGCCCCGAGGCTCTTTTTGAGGTTCTCGGCCACTTTGTCGATGAACTCGAACGTATTCAAGTAGTCGGTCCTCTTGATGTCCTCGAGCTTCTTCATGCAGAGGACGAGGTCCTTGGTCATGAAGCCGGACTCGACTGTACCGATGCAAGCTTTCTCAAGGCCGTCGGCAAACTTCCTGAGAGGCTCGTTCCCGTCGAGCTTGGCCCTGTGCAGCAGACCCTGGGTCCAAGCGAAGATCGAGGCGATCGAGTTGGTCGAGGTCTCCTTGCCCTGCTGGTGCATACGGTAGTGGCGCGTGACGGTGCCGTGAGCAGCCTCGGCCTCGACCGTCTTACCGTCTGGGCAGATGAGCACCGAGGTCATCATGCCCAGAGAGCCGTACCCCTGAGCCACCGAGTCCGACTGCACGTCACCGTCGTAGTTCTTGCAGGCCCAGACGTAGCCCCCATTGGACTTCATGCAGTAGGCGACCATGTCGTCGATCAACCGGTGCTCGTACCACTGGCCTATCGCCTCGAATTTGCTCTTGTACTCGGTTTCGTAGATCTCCTCGAAGATGTTCTTGAAGCGGCCGTCGTACTTCTTGAGTATCGTGTTCTTGGTGGAGAGGTAGAGCGGATACTTCCTGGCGAGGGCGTACTTGAAGGAGCTGTGGGCAAAGTCGCGGATGCTCTCGTCGGTGTTGTACTGGGCCTGGGCGATACCCGGGCCCTTAAACTCGTTCACCACGTGCGAGATTTTCTCGCCGTTGGTCCCGGTCCAGCTTATCTCGAGCTTACCGGGCCCGGGCACCAGGAAGTCCGTGGCCTTGTACTGGTCGGCGTGGGCGTGCCTACCGATGATGATGGGCTTCTCCCAGCCGGGAACCATGCGGGGGACGTTCTTGCATATGATGGCCTCGCGGAACACGGTGCCACCGAGGATGTTGCGGATGGTGCCGTTCGGGCTCTTCCACATTTTTTTCAGCTTGAACTCCTTGACGCGGTTCTCGTCCGGAGTTATTGTCGCGCACTTGATGCCGACGTTGTACTTTTTTATGGCCTCGGCGCACTCGATCGTCACCTTGTCCTCCGTGGCGTCTCTGTTTTCTATCCCGAGGTCGTACGTGTGCAATTCAACGTCCAGGAACGGAAAAATTAGTTTCTTCTTGATGTCGTCCCATATTATTCGGGTCATCTCGTCGCCGAGGATGTCGACGACCGGTCCTGCCTGTAAATATATTACGCGTGTATCTATTAATATATTTCCTATTAATGATGATGATGATGATGAAAAGTTACTTTAATTCTATGGTGAATGTTACATCACATCGAGGGTCTTTTTTATATCTAGGGATTACTTAGAATTATGACCCATGTTGATTTTACCATCACCAGTATGGCAACACAAAAGCAAACGGATTCAGACGTTTTACCTTAGACTGAAAAATTGTTAAAATAATTTTTATAGAAAACCTAAATGTTGGTACATTGATGCAAAGTATACTTGAACCCGTCTGTATTCGTGTTATCATGCAGATGATTACTCAATATGGTCATTTTTTATTAATAAACATTGAATAGGAGACATTTTCAGGTGGATAAGCCAATGATCCATGCAGAATCTATTTGGATTTTATACAGAATCCTTACAGAATCTACGTGGAAATCCATAAAGAATCCGTCAGGAATCGGTATCGATTACATAGTGATTATATGTAATTATAATATGAATATTATACTCAGTCAAAAATTTATAGCTATTAATATGCTGTACTGAGGGTATCATCCGTATGATAACAGTAAAACTGTGGGCCTGAAGTATCTTTGAATAAGTAGAAAAAAAACAAGAAATCATATACAATTTCAAGTTTTTAAAAAATTGTTTAAAAATAATTTAGGCCCTCAGTTTAACTGTTATCACACGGATGATACCGTCTATTCTGATCGATATATGTTGAAAAAATCTGATTTTAAACTAATTTTTATTCAAAATTTGTGAAAAGATTACAGCTGTAATTTATAGCTATATTTATAGCTGTTTTATAGGTAGTTATAGCTATAATTATAGCTATAATTTATAGGTATAATTATAGCTATAAATTTTTAACTGAGTATAGATATAGACAGTAGGGCAAAGTATAATATAATATAGTCTATGACTATAAGAGGAACGGTAATATCGAACAAGTAAATATAATGAATTCAGTGAACTTTAAATAAGAAAAAAAAAATTACGAAGCGTCACGAAATATTATCTTTTGCCTTTTTGAAGTAATGTTGAAATATTGAGTCATGAAAAAAATACTTTACAATTAAAAATACGTGCGGTAAAAGGCAAACGTGATAAGTAAGACTTGATTTATCTATAGTGGTGGTTTTGTCGGAAATGGCAAGAACCACAAACTTGTGCGTTACCTTCGAAATTCGTAGCTTCGGTTACAGTAAATGCATATTAAAATTTCGTAAGCAAACTAAGCCCTGGAGAATGCAAACGGTTCTAAAATAAAAAAAAGTTTTAAAAAATTGTATCAGAATTTATTAATACTCGTTGGTAAAAAATGCTTAATTTCGGGAGATCAAATACGATGCGACAAATCCATAGGAAAAGAACAATTAAGACAAAAATTTCGTATCAGCTGTTCAAATCATAGCGATTTCTACGAACTGTGACCGCGGCTATTATTTCCATTGGGAATTAATTAATGTGCCTGTACCATGTGACCACTGCGGTGTATAAGTATATATGACTACTGAAGGAAAACTATTACAAGCGGCGTGGGAGAAATTAAGTTTTTTTTTTCTTCGTGGTGGAAGATGTGTTAAACACAAAAAGTTACTGGATTACATATTTAACATTACGAAAGTTGGTTTCCTACTCTTTTTTAAGGCCTAAAACAGCACTTTAAAGAGATGTGGAATACACTTAACCCTACATCGAGCTGTTTGTTTACCTCTGAGCAGAAACTCTAAAACGTACGCGTTACGTTGATCAGTGTTTACTTATTATTGATTGCATAATCTGTTTTAAAAAAGTTCATGTTTTGTAACATCATCTCCAATACAAGTTGTACAGCACGTATGACCATATACAATGAAGCTGATGTTGGCTGAAATTTGTAAATATGGAGAATGTACGATTGCCAGCAAAAATTTCGTCGAGGGAGAAAAGCTGTTGAATGCTGACTATTTACTCAAATGTGGTACATTAACAACACATAATGATAATGGTTATGACATAGTAGCATATTGTCGACAAGTCGCATCGGCAAATGAAAAACCTCATGAAATTAGGGGAAATATTAACATTGATGGTTCTGTTACATCTTTTACATGTTCTTGTGAGGCTGGTTCAAGTGGAAAATGCATACATGTTTTAGCCGTTTTGCTATTTTGTAGTCGGTAATGATAATTACTGTCATTGTTCATTAAACGTTGTTTGTAATGCAGTTTTCTCACTGCATGTTATTTTATTCTTTATTGTAGAAACGATGTTGATAAATTGGCTGATTTTTCAAGCACAGACACCAAATGCGCTTGGGCAAACTCTGGGACACCCAATCCAAGTGAACTCAACTCCAAAATAACTCTGGAACCAGTCACGGCTACTCCAATATGTGAGATCAAATGTTACAAAGACTCATACAAGGGTGTTAACTCAATAGCTTTAACTGAAACCCAAAGAAATAATTTACAAAAAATGATAAATTCGTTTAACCCAGGCCAAAGTTCGTTGAGTTAGCACATACAAGCAAGCATTTCTCATATTTTATAATTTTTATGTTTCATGTTTTGTTAATTTTTTTTTTTGATAAATTATATTTCCATGACTTTTAAAACAAATACATACATACGTATCGACGCCTCGTACGAAGTCTAGAATTATTCACATTTTCTCATTTAAATTAACATTTGAAAATCTGAATAAGGATAGACTTTGTACGAGGCGTCGATATAGACTAAGATTGCTATGAAAGGTAAATATAAATCTGGTGATTTTTTAAATAAATCATAATTTACACTCTTATCATTTATTTACTTTTCAATAACAATTCCATTAATAATAATTCCTAATGATTTCCTATTAGAGCTGCAATCTCAAAAAATGAAATAAACATTAGTAGCGAGGAATTAAAAATAATCTGATTGATTGTATGTCAAGAATAGTCAAGTGTTATAAAACTTCTTTCCAAAACATCTATTGATAATATGAGTGCATGTTGGGCTGGTAAAACCAAAACCAAGCAGTACTAGTACAGTAGTACATCAAAACTGTCGAACTTATAATGGGCAAACTCAAATTTTTTACAGTTAAAATGACGAAGTTAGTTTCAAACAAAGACATCCATACTATTGTCCAGTGCGAATGGGTATGGCAGTATTGAACGTTACTTCTATGTACTTTATCGTTTATTCGGCGTCTGATGGTTTTTTTTTAATAATTAATATTTCCTATGATGAAAAATGCATATCAACTGTTTTGTCTCAAGTAAAACTTGTATATGGTCATATGTTACATTTTACTTGTTTTAACGAGAAAGAAACATGTATAGATAAGCCAGAAGAAAAATAAATTTGTTTTAAATGTTTTATTATGATAAATAAATAATTAATTTTATATAGTGTTTTCATTGTACAAAAAACAATTATTATTACAGTACACACATTCTTACAAAAATGTATCATCTTTTAGAATTGGTGCACCTAAATTAACAATAGCACATACAATGGTGAATATTTGATCTATTCTGCTGACTAAATACAATGGTAACCGTGTGCTTAAGATCTTGAAGGCTTTCAAACGCTGATTAGATATTTCTATGTGGACACGAGCTTTGGAAATTTTGGCATTTAGTATAGCTTCTTCTCTGGAAAATTGTTTTTCGTTGCTCAAGAATGGAGGTCTAATCAATTGAATGCCATGCAGTAAACAAATGTCATCAATTAAAAATCCCTTATCAGTCATGAGACCATCATCGCGGTCAAGTATATTTATCAATTTGCTCTTTTCAAATATAGCTTTTTTGGAACTTCTTCCTGGATAGGCTTCACTTACAAAAGTTATAATACCACTAGGTGAAACTGCTGTCACGAATTTGACAGTGTGCATTGATTTGTATGTAGAATAGGCTTCTGCCTGACAGCATGTTTTCTTAGGTTTTTGAATACTAATTTCTATCCCGTCTATTACAGCCCTTACACTTTCAAAGCCTTTAAAACAATTAGGCAAGTTTCTTATAACTTCATCTTTGCTGGGCCAACGGATAGCAAACTGTAATCCAACAGCTAAAACATCGATCATCTTTAAAAATATTCTTTTGCAAGTTGCTTCACAATATACTTTAAATAAAATACTCATCGCAGTATACGATACATTTTGCTTTAATTTAATAAATGTCAACACTATTCTGTCTTTGATGGATAGTTCTGCTGAATTTTGGAGTAAACTGGTCTCTATGTTGGGAAGTACTTCTTTAACGACACTTTCTAAAAAATCTAAATGATGGAAGGTACTTAATCCTGTCATTGCATTTAAATCTTTTTCACTTTTTATAAAATCACTATGAATTTCAAATTGCACTTGAACACATTGGTCTTTAAAAGTTTTTGGTTCACTGATAGATATATCCACTTGCACTGGATCTAAAGTTTCATCATTCTCCCCTTGCACTGGATTTAAAGTTTCATCATTCTCCCCTTGCACTGTTGTTTCATCGATATCACAGGTAATGTTATTACAGTCAATAGCATTATTAATACTGCTACGTACTGTTTTACATTTTTTCTTTATTTCTTCAATATAAAGTTTTCTTTTTATGGCTCTGTTTTTTGTTCTTTCATCTCTAACTAGTTCTTTTTCTTTTTTTTTTAGACTACTTGGCGTATCAGTGGGTAAATTTACGGTAGGCACTGCTGTTTTATGTAAACATCTGTTCGCTGGCTGTTCATCTAGAAGTTAGATTATTTTCATGTATGTATCACCATGATTATCAATTTCAAAATTAAAAAAAAATTACTTACAAGTTAAACGATAATCTTTCTCAGTGAAGTGTAACGAACAAACTAAAGGCTGCCGGAAACTCTCACTAATTTTCAGGCGTTTCATCCACACTTTCCTTATATCGATTTTTTCTTTGTTGTTCATTTTATTCGTAATTTCTACTTCCACTTTACCAGCTTTCGGCACGCTGTGAAATCGTACAGTCGGATCTTTTTTGGCATAACTCTTGCATCCCAAAACACAGCAACTTTTGTTACTTTTAGTGTTGCGAGGAGAAAATCTCATGCCTCTTTCGTCCATATTATTTTATACTGTGCTGCTGCTCAGAGTCTTCAGAGGCTCAGAGCCCTCAGAGGTAATAAACAAACAGCTCGATGTGGGGTTAAGTGTATTCCGTATGTTTAAAGTTATGTTTTCGGCCTTAATAAACGATTGTTTGTCTCATGAAAAAAGAGTAGCAAACCAACTTTCGTAATGTTAAAAATATGTATTCCAATAACTTTTTGCGTTTCACACCGAGCACATCTTCCACCACGAAGAAAAAAAAACTTAATTTCTCCCACGCCGCTTGTAATAGTATTTTTCCTCTAGTAGTCATATATATATATAACAATATAGGTATAGTAATAGTAGTATAACGACGATAGTGCAAGTGATTTTTTTTTAATTACCGTGGCTTATTTGTATTTTTATTAGGAACTATGTTTCTATAAACTTAACATATAAATATAGGTGTTTGCTTTTATACTACACCAACTTTTTATTTTTCAAATAGATATCACGTTTTCAGATATTGCAAATTACACGTGGCAATTCCTTGTATTCATTCTCATTCAAGTTTGTTCGAGGTCAGAATTTCTCGCTAACTGATTTTTTTACACTATACAAACGATTCCATAAAAAAAAAATTATGTGTTACTAAGCTATTTATTAAATTATCATTTATATTTCTAAGTAAATTTAACATCATAACATTTCCCAATGTCTTTTAACAGAGATATTACTCATTTCCAAGTCCAAACAATAAGAATCTAATTCAAATCAGCTGTCATATAATTATGATTATACATTTACCGAATAAACAATAAAATAAATAAATAAAAAACAAAAAAAGGAATCAATTGGAACAGCCACCGAAAAAGAGACTCGTACATTTTATAAATTGAAAATCATCTTGCTCAGTAAAAAATTCACGGTTAATATATTTCAATGAATAAATACCTATAATCATAGGTAATGACAGCTATAAACACCTACAACCATAGGTAATTTCAGAATGAATCGCATGAATTTTTAAGTGAGTAATCAGAGAAACAATTAAATAATTTTTAGGAATCAGCCTGAATTTCTCAATAATTTTTTATCGAGTCACTTTTCAATCGACAAAGTAATAAGTCAGAAATTTCAATGTAAGCTCTTTTATGAGGTGAATTTTATTTATTTTTACTTATCTTTAAGAAATAAAATTACATAAAATGGTGAACCACAGCGGTTGAAAAGTAATGCGAAAAAGCTCGTACGATTTGGAACAGATTAGTATCACGAAAAACATAAACCGACAACGGTCATCGACCGTTATTAAAAGATATGAATCAAAACGTGAGCAAGTAACAATGATTTAGGTATCGGCCAATGATAAGTGCATGAATAAAAAAAAGAGCATTATCTGCTGTTAAGTATGCCACCCCAGCACAACGCAATTTTATGAGATTGATTAAAAAATTATTTCACGTCTTGATATCTCCGTACGAAATTTTGCTTGCACATTCGCAAGTTATTAAGAAATGATGATGTATTCAAAACATAAAAAGCTGCCAACAGTTTCAAAAGTTTCCAAGTTGGGGATAATAACGGTTTTTAAATAAATAGTAAGTTACGACGAGGCCTTTAACCAAACGTATGAAAAACAAGATAGTCTTTTTAATTTTTTCGATAGTGTTTTAATAATAAATTTTGATGATTAAATCAATTCTATGATCAATTGATTATATTATGTAGTGCGATATGACCCTCCTTAGAATAAAAGAACACTACATTCTTATAAATACTGTAGTTATGTTAGACGCGCTATACGTCCGATCTAAATTAATGTGATTACTTTTGCGATTAGTTAAACATATTTTTATTAAAAAAAAGAAATTATTCTTAAAATTTCGATTGTTTTTCTTTCGGGATTCAGGGGACCCAAAAGTATTTAGATAATTGTGTTCATCGAGTTTTACATGGGCATTATTTGACCAACGTAGTCTTAAAGCAGTTATCGGTAAAAAATTAATTTATAGTAACGTGTGATAAAATGATACGCTTTGTCGCTATTCGACGTGGGAGATCAAAAACACGCAATCACCAATTTTTCAAGAGAATCGTGTCATTGTCTATAAATCATTGTGGCGAATTGCACAAGATGAAAGAGTTTTCCGAAATCATAAAAACCGTTGCAATGTATTTAACGACCGATACACACAAAATGTGTCACGTATTCCATGTATGTATGTGTATTTAGGATCTCTATGTATTAACGCCACTTCTTTCGGAATCTTATTGACAACGAGTGATTTTTCGTAGAATCACCCGCGTGCGTGCACATCGACCCACATCATTATCACACGAGCCGGTGGGTTTTTTGCAAATCACGCTCCGATGAAAATTTCTTCAATCAGGCCATTCATAAACATATTTCGAAGCAGACGTGCCTCCGGTTAACGCTCGCGTATAACTTACAGTTCGTATAGTGAACCCAATATGCTAAGGTTTATAAAGTGCTCGATAAAACGACAAAAAAAAAAATGGAAAAATAACATTGACGGATGCAATGTACTCGTATGGGGAACACACCCAAGCGGCTTTTTTATCCATGGCGTGACGTCATGCCCAGCGGTCAAGGAAAAAAAAAAAAAGAAAAAAGCATCCGCGCTCCTTTCGAAGTCAACGAACTCCGAAACGGTGTTTAAAGCCACAAGTGCCAGACTGGGGTCTTTTGGGTGCTTTTCAAGAGATTCGGAGTGAGAGGCTCTTTTTTTTTTTGCATTATTGGAAGAGTCGCTCTGTGCTGTGCAGTTTCATATGCCTAACTGATCGCGTGACCAATGCAAGCTTACATGAAATCATTTAACTGTTTGTTGGCTAATAAAATAAAAATACTAGCGACTTGAACTTTTCCCCAGAAAAAAAATACATGAGCAAGATGGTGTCTTATTTTCCAAGGGGATGGGTAAATGCTCCGGTTAATGGATATCTGTATTTACCACGGTGACAGATGGCAGACTAAAGTATATATATATAGGTATACAAAAAATCAGAGATGACATTTAAAAAGCTCTCACCTTTATTTTGGCCATGGTAGCAGAAGACGCGCTGAAATGCCTGATGGTGACCAAATGTTGCGATGCCGGTGCAGCAAGCGACTGCTGTTGATTGTTGTACTTGCGAAACGTTGACGACGACCTCGACAAGGAGGAAGAGGAGGAGGAGGAGGTGGAAAAACAGGTGGAGGCGAGTAGGAGCGTTCGAGTAGAGTGGAGCCGCACCGCAGTTGTGCCACGAAGCGCCAGGAGCGGCTGGAGAGGGATAGCCATCGTCGTCGACGGGTGGTGATGATGGGAGAGAGAAAACGCTTCGATATTACTATACAATATATACCTATCTGTGGTGTTTTTTTTTTGTTTTTTTTTTTTTTTTATGCGACCAAAACGCGAACGAAGCGCATGAGCGACACACTTTAACAGAGCTTTCTAACCTTATCCTCTTGTTTACTCTTTTAATTTCTTTAACAATGTTTCGAAGGGACCGTCAGAGCAGCGATAGCTTTTTTTTACTTGTCAGTTGTGTGACAGTATACACACTGTAGCACTTCTAACTAGTATCTTTTTGCTTATTTTGGAGGTAAGTATTGTGTTGATATATCTGAAATCCCAATAACGGTGATATGGTGATAACGACTTTATATTGGGTCTTGAAAAACAGTTGAACCGTTACCGTCGCAACCGCAAACACTGTCTGCAGCTCTTATCAGATCAATCTCGGACGTGGCGGTTTGTGGGCTTGAAACACACTGCACTCGCGATAACACTTTCTCACTCTGGTCTTTCTATTCTTTAATGCTAATCTACAAATTTATATACTCCTTGTACTACATTCTTTGAATCGACGATCAAGCAATGTGATGTTATTTTCTCGTGTCTCTTCTTCACTGTAGAGTCGATGAACAGCCTTTCGTCTTGTTACAGTGCTGACCGTAGCTAACGTACCTAAGTTGTTGGAGCTCGTTCGATTTATCTTTGCGAAAATAACTCGTGACAGTTGTACTATTTACTAGCACCCTGCAAGTAGCGGAATCACTCTGTGGTCGGTCGACAGACCTTGATGGATTTTTGTTATTGACCGAGAGCGTATAGATTCGCAGATAACTCTTCTCTCTCTCTGAAGCGTTTGGCAATAATGCATGCTTTGATCAACAAGTTCGCAATGCTTTTGATGTTAGAACGTTTTTCAACGTTGTGTTTTCGAAATCGCATCATTTATATGATTTTTAAAGCAGCTTTTTTTTTCTTGTGGATGGAAGCTTCATGCAAAAAAATTATAAAATCAGAAGAAATTAATGAAGGGTCACTTTGTTACATACTTAGATAACCGCGATTTTTTTATCGTGTTTCGAAAACAAAAAAAAACAATAAAAGTAAATCATTCGACTTTTAATTTTTGTCTCAAGGAAATACTGATACACAAAATTAAACATTTACAAAAGTGTTAAAAACGAATCAAATGCCAAAAAACTTTTTTCCCCCTTTTTTGGACAATTAGAATATTTAAACATTTTTAAGATTACATAAAAATTTATCAAATTCTAAGAATGAGGTACAAAATTTTCTTTTCTACAAAATAAGTATTGAATCAAAATGCCCTCACGCATAGTTATTTTAACTCTGTATACCGTGTACAGATAACCGTACGATTGATGAAGTTATAGGTATATGAATCATAACCGATACTTGATAGAAGAGAAAAAGAGGATGGTGAAAAAATATGTATGTATGTATATATATATATATATTCGTCAAGCTTCGAATAATTTAAATTCATTAATATATATATAACAATATAGGTATAGTAATAGTANGTCCACAAAATACTCTATCTTTCGCTATTATAGTTTTTAATTTTATTGTTTTTTTATTTTGTCATAACCTTCATTTTTAGGACAAGATCCTTTGTTGGTCAAATATTTATCGACAAAGTTTTTCACCACGAATTTCTTATTTCTATCTTCATCATCTTTTGTTGAGATTTTTTGATACTTAACATTAGTTGTAAAATTACTCGTACACGGTTTAGTCTTTATCTTTCGATTTTTCCTCAAATTTTGTTTTTTCAATCTTTATGTCTTTCTTTTCGTTTCTCCTCATAAATGTTTTCCATTCTTCTTGTCGTTATTTGTTTTCTGCTTCTTCTTAACTCCAGCTGTTGCTTCGAACTTTATCCATGGAGGTGGATATAAACTGATGCTAGCAAAGCCCTGAATTGACTTTATACATCTCTATTCGTGTTTCTTGACATCCCCGCTCATCGGACTATATTGAACTATACGGTCGTGCAAAATTAAACAATAAGCTGATTTATTGGCAGGAAAATTTGTAAACGGTTTAAACTCTAGCCTCACATCTACTGGAGCATTTTTCAATGACTACTTTTGTTTGGGACAATCGAAACCAATTAAAGGTATTCGACTGAAAAAGTGATGTTTGCCTAGTAAAGGTGCACAATCTTTGCCATAGTATGAATTTTGAAAATTAGTATACATATGACATAGCAGTGCATACTGATTACGCGTTATATCAAGATTTAGATAGGCATAAGGATAATATTGTGAATTTAAATAGAGTTTCACATTTCTTATGTTGCAGTGATCAAACATACTTACATTATTTTAAATTATTAGTGCTTATATGATTTTTACGGTTAATTTGAAAGGCTAAAATAATGTAACGTGGCTTTTCCAACTGATTTGATGTTTTAACTGTCCATATATGTTTGGAAGTGCTAGATAAGAGGGGATACTTGTATAATTCCCAAGTTCGAAAACTCATAGGTATAAACTTGTCTTTTTGCAGATGATTTAATAAACGAATTTTATGAGAATCTGACATTACCACATAGGTCATACGCCACTCAAGCTTTAATATTAATATTTTAAAGTCTTCCCAAATAGCTGTGGCTGCAGGATTAGCAGCATTGGCATTAACTGGAGTTTGCAACACGGCATTTATATCGTTTCTTGCTCTTGTAAGTATAAGTTTATGTTTTACATTGACGACTATCTTGCGATAGTCTTTAGCAAAACCTAAAATTATATTCAGTGGAAGTATGATATCAAAGTAGCCGTAATTAGTAAGACTATCATCTTCTTTTCCATTGCCAAGCCAACCAGAATTTATCATAGATTTTTTTTGATCTGGACAAAGCGATAGCCAATTTTTTATAAGGGTTGTTAATCCAACATTTTTGCTCTTGTCCACCTCAATGGCATTGATCTCATATCTTATTTTTTTAAATAAGAGGCAGATGACGTTGTTTATCAATGTAGTATTTGTTACTGCTGTATTTCCATCTACTTTGACTAATCTGATATAAACATGTAAAGAGCTTCTGGATGGTAAAAGACACAAATCTTGATGTTGAATTGAAATACGAATTTCATCGCTGTTACCATATGTTGACGATGCACACGGCTCATGAGCATAAATCTCATAGTGCGCAATAGATTTATCAAATGCGACTGGAGACTGAATACTTAGAATCTTGTCCAATTTGTATACAACAAAAGTATTCAACTTATTTACCACCGGGATTTCTTTTTTTTAAACCAAGACTCTTTATAAACTGTATGTTTTTGACGAGGTGGCTGTTTCCTTAGATGTCTCGATGCTTTAATGGACTTCTTTTTCTGACGTCTCAACAGTTTAAGAACTTGTTATTGACTGAGTTCTGGAGCGCATATTGAGCTGCCTCTATGATTTGTTTGATTATAAATTATACCCATTATGAAGAGGGTTTTATATTAAATCTTATAGTTATGACTTCGCCACGAAAATTAACTAAATCACCGTCCTGATCTACCATACGGAGTTGTATATGATTAATAATACGTCCAATGATTGGTAAAAGAATTATTTCTGAAGGAACTTCAATAATTTCATATCTAGGTGATACAGCAGGAAAATATTCATGAATGGTGTATACTTATGACTGTATTTGCAAGCTCAAATCGTGATGTTACATTTAACTCTCGATGCGTTTATCTTTAGAATAGCTACAGGTAAATCTGAAATATGAGTGCTGTTATTTTTTAGAACTCGCTGAGTGAAACCTAATAGACGACCTATAGAATTTTTAGGTCTAAAATCAATGGTATGGCTGCACTTGGAACACTGTGGAGCGTATTGTTCGGCCTAATATTAAGAGTTATGTTGCGAGGTTGTAATACCTCAATTAAAAATGACTTAATATATTCGATCTCCATAGGTGGAAAATACTGTACTTCTAAAACAAAAAAAGTACCAGAAAGGCTTAGTGTTAATGTTTCTTCCATTCTTGTCAAAAAATAACTAAGAGGTTCCTCTCGATGTAAGAAAGTTATATTTGTTTTGAAAGAAATTTTAAAAAACAAATGAAGGCAGTTGGAAGAGTTAAATTTTTTATAACGTTTGTGAGTATATTTCATCTTATTAACTTTTAGATATAACATTAAGTCGATAAGTGGCTGAAGATCTCCAAAACTGTCAAAATATACAACATTATTACCACGTTTTCGATAAGCTATCCAGTAAGTTCCCAGTCCATTCTTATAATAAAGATTCACTATAGCTGTTTCAGAAAACCGCGGACCATCAGCAGGTTAGTTGTTTCTCAGGAATACTTCGCTAAAACGAGGGATTCCTAAGATTTTAGAATATTTCATTAAACCTATGTTGGTGAGAGCTCGATCAGGTAATTTTACTGCTTTGGACTTTTTTTCGTTTTTTTTATTTTTATTTTTTAAACTTTTTCTTTATTATATCTATTTACACCAGTCATCCCATGACAACGATGACCCTCACCTCCTTCGCTCAAGGAAAAGGGACACCGAGGTTCAGATTCGTGCTCACCGAGGCGAAACCCGAACAAGGGGTCGGGCACGAGAGATCCTGGCATCCAGAGAGACAGGTCCCCTTCGCAGGAGTCACAACCGCACTGCTATAACTGCAACTACTCAGGCCATAATGCGCGAGATCGCCCTAATAAGAGGCAAGGAAACAAGAGGAGACAGACGTTAGCAAGGGTATTACGCCACCTCCCTTCCTCAAACTCTCACAGTCCGCAGTAACATCGGAGGACGCGCGCCGGTGGTGGCTACAGCTCGAAGTAACATTGGGTTCCAACACCTACAAGTTGAAATCTGAAGAAGGCACACGCTCAGGCCCTATTTACGTGAGGCAGTTTAAACCCTACGTGAGTAGAACCTCAGCGACGGTGGGAGAAGACCCCCTTTTTTAACGACTCGGGATCCGAAGAAGAAGTGGTCAGCGCTCCCCAACCACCGTTGGCAAGCGGTAAACAGACAAAGCGCGACCCGTCTAATGCGAGCTTACTCGATATAAGCGAGGCTGCCGGACCAGCCAGGCCACAGTGAAGCCGCCCGTGTAAAGCGTTGATGGTGTCAAAGCCACCTGCCGCGGCTAAGACACCTGCAAGCGATGGCAGACCATGCGACAATGCCCGGGCGTTTGACAAAGCGGCGGGTCAGCAGCTGAACGACGCGCGATGTTTGTGGCCCCAAAAATTAGCGAGGTGTTAGTTTTGTTAGCACCTTCATCCAAACAGATCCTGTTTTTGTTTTTTTTCTCTCCTCTCCCAGTAATTGTTCCCAGAGCCTTCCTGAATGGCGCGTAGGAGGTAGAGTTGGATACCCCCTGTAACGTCTAGTCGTGGATGTGACGATGTGATACCATCGAACCTCGACGACCTCTTCCTTTGAAAGCTGCCAGTAGGGATGCCTACTGGCCTCAACGTTCCCGCTCGATTACTGCTCGAGATCTTGGCCTGGCAGAGGCATTGTCAAGGAGCTTATTAGCGGCCGTGAGTACCTGCCAACAGGCAGTTTGATTTTTAAGGGCAGCAGCCCTCGATTAGCCCGCGTTGTCTGCCCGTGCCGCGATTTTGCGCCACGAGCATGTCGAGCGACCGCGCTCGACGTGCTATATCACACCCGCATATACACACCTACACCCGCGAGTGCCTCTTATATTTTTGTCTATAATTTGGTAAATATACAGTTCTTTTATGTAATACTCGTGAGTGTTTAGTTTTTTAATGTATATATGTATATATTCGTCAAGTTTCGAATAATTTAAATTCATTATTATAATCAATTTTCTGACAGTGTTCTCTTCTTTTTTTTTTTTCTTTTTCATATATATAACTTATAATGTAACGCTTCAAGAAGATCTGGCTTACTAAGCTCCAAAATCCGGGGGGATTTTTTTCTGAAAAAAATACACTGTTTTGCAAAGGAAAAACAGAGGCGTTATTTTTCCACTTGATTGCAATTAAAACTGTTGAATCAACTTTATAAAACCACTTACATGTTTGTACAAATCCTTTTTATAAGGATTATGCGACATACGTGTACACTTTTCTGAAAATCAAAATATTTCTCAGTTATGGCTTTCATAGAAATATATAATTATTTCGACTGTTAAATGATTTTTCGTACCTGTCTTCTGGCGTGCGTGCCAAATATTCTCGCTCAATCAGACCTTCTATGCGCTTCTTAATAATAACCGGCGAAGGTAAAAATCGGACTCTTAACTGATCCACAACTTCCGAGACGAGTAAGTTGTGCTAAAATTATTTTTCATGAGAAAATTATGCCTCGTAAAAGCAGCTTGCAACAATGTGATCGTCAAGTGTAAAACTTACCGCCATCCGTTTACGATCTTTCATTATACGAACTATTGCAGCTTCAATCTCGTGCTTCCTGTCTTCATCAACTTTATTTCTAGTTTCTTTTCTCTCTGGCTCGCATTCTCCCTTTGCTGCCACCGTCTGAATTTTCACTCTAAGCAGTTGAAAAAAAATACATATAATCATGTAAGGCGATGTTTTAATACTAAAGTTGAAAAAATAACATCAATATTTCCAATGTCTCACCGGTGCAGTTTGCTGGTAAAGCTGTCGTTGACGCAGAAATAATGAGATGGCTCGATTTCTTTCGTTCGAGGATACTTGAGCAAAACTCTCTGCGTTGCTTTACCCATGGCCAACGACTGTAGAGCCCTTATCAAATCCCTCTCGGGTATATCTGTTTCATTCTGTATCTCTTCGTACGTCAGCTTCTCGCGATTGTTGAACAGCATGAGCACGCACATCTGGTATGTGGACACCTGGATAATGTGCTTGCGCGCGATGCAGGGTGTTCCGTTTCGGCCGGACGACGACGTTGGGCAGTCAGCAGCGAGGCTGCTGTCATCCCTTTTTGGACCATAAAAGGTGGCATTCAAGTCTGCCGAACCTGATGAATAAATATTTTTCAATACAAGTATTGCGGGCTCTTCCACCTTCGATTGTTCAATTCAAAATTGTTTAACTTACCTAACTGGGGCTGCAGTGTTAATTGGCGGCCACTGTGTTTCCCCAGGTAAAAACGCCTGAAGGCATCAAAGGCATCGCGAGGTGCGGAAGGCATACTGCATTTGGGAGTGGCTGCTTGAGTTGGCCAAAATCCAGTTGTTAGTACTCGTACGCTTAAATCCACACCACTTAATGTCATCTAAAAATATTGTATTAACAATAAATAAAAGTGGCATGGACTGTAAGTCATTGCACCATATCGTGAGTAAAAAATGATCGTACTCACATTACAAGCAAGGACGTGTTCTTTGAATTCGTCCATGATTGTGTTACTGACAGTAATGTCCTTGAACATGCCTTCTAGTTTCGATGTAAATTGGCAACCACATTCAGTCTAAACAAACAGAAATTAATAAAATAGTATCTAAAACGTTTGTATAACATGTATTGACTTATTTTGCATTCAGGAATCCAGGAAATGAACAAGGAGTAAGTCAAATGTTCAACGAAATATATATTACTCAAAAGGCTTATTATTCTATTAAGAATGTGCAACCCAAGGAATCTTTGTGAGGACCAGGGTTCAGTGTTCTCATAGCGAGCAGGATATTAATGTCGACGTTGAACGCTCCTTGACTCTACATATTTAAAGACACGAGTGGCCAATATCGCTACATTGAAAATGCGTGTACTGTAGAATTTTTGTTACACCCACCTTTAGTTTTGAAATCATATTTTTCTCGCTATCATCAGAAACGGATTTGTTTAGCAAAAGTCTCTTGGCCAAATGCTGTTTGTAGTATCTTTCAAAGACATCTTTTTCTTGTAGAAACCGGAATAGTACCATAGTTTTATCCAAAATACCTTCGATTTCTTGTTCTGTCATCTAATAAAAACAAGACATTTTCGTTATTATTATTATTATTATTATAACATATTATTATTATTTATATACATGTAACTTAGTATAAAAACTGATTAAACATAATAAAACTTACTCCTTTGAGACCCTTTTTCAGCTTGTCATCGATAAACAATGAAAGATATTCAGGACTCTTTGTGTTCAAATTTAAAAAGTATTCGAAATCTGAAGCAATCATTTGCTTAAATTGTTTGTCATTGCTAAACGAATGTTGTAGAATAAGTTCGAAACGATCCTTCAAATCCAAAAGATTTTGAACAAACAGAACGGCATTGGTATTGGCATCTTGTTCCTCTTGAACAAGAGCTCGACCCCTTTCCCTTAGGTATTGTGAAACACAGCCACATACGGTGTTCAGACCATCATTAACTCGAGAGAATAATTTATACATGCAGCTTAAGTCTTCGGTTTTTTTGTTTTGAAGCATATGAACGACGCCACTGTTTTCCATCTATTGAGAAAATGACATTTAACCCAATATAAAAGCTCAAATCAAACATAATTCTTTTTCAAAGCTTACCTCAACAATAGTTTTCATGTTCTTTTTTATTAGTTCCTCCTCAACAACCTCGACTATCCGATTCTCCGTTGACTCATCCAAATAATGCTTAGCTCTTTCTGATTCTTCTGTTATTCTGGCTTCAACTTGCTTTATGTATACAGATGCACTATTTTCAGCTAAGAATTTTTGTGATTCCATCTGAAAACGAAAAATTGTATTTTTACTTCGTACAAAAACCTGAAAGTATTAATTTTACATGTAAAATTCACCTTATAAAACTCCACACTCTGCTGGAGGAAGGGTCTTTCGAAGTCTTCCTCGTAAACTTGGCGGCTGTTGATGCCCAACAGCATCAACATTTGGCAAGCATTTTTGATAGCTATGCGATCTACGATTTCACCTCTTCGTTCGCGAGCCACCATTCCTAACAAGGTTTCGCGCAAGTGGTCTCTGATATTGCCATATCTAACAACCTGTTAAATGCAAGAGTCAATAAAATACAAATTTATACGTTACACCTACTGGAAGCTAGACGCGATATTCAAGTTTGTCATGGCTTAAACTTTTCAAGACTTTCCTCAACATAGCTACACAATTATTCAGATTAGTGATTTTTAGTGATTCCACATTAGTCGTTCAACAGTTTTACATTACTTTTGTCATAAAAATAATTTACACGAGCACAATAAAGCATAATATCATAAATTTATCAAAGATACTTAAACTTTGAATTTAATATTATTTGACGTGTAATTGCAAGAAAATAATTGAAGTGCAGAGCGAACAGATGAAAAATTTATCATCCACATCGAAATTTACATTGTGAAAATTCGCGTTAGATTCTGTGATATGGAAAAATAAAATTTTCAACTCACTTGATCACGAAATATGATTAGTCCCAAATTAAACACATTGTCCACATTATTTTGCAGTACGTAAACTCTATCCATGTACATGAGTATATCTCTAATCATCACCATAGAAGTCTGATGATCATTCCATGCTTGATTTAATGTCTGTAAAAAATTGTTGTGCAAAGAATCCAGAACATCTTTGCGCACTTTGTTCACCAAATGCTGTGTAATAACTTCTTTCAGTCCTGTGTAAAGTCTCTCGCCATATTTGTGCAGAACCATTGTATAGGCATTGCGATACAGCTCTTCAAAGCTGAGACTGGAGTTATTTTTCTTTTGAATTTCTTGAATTGCATTTTTGAGAAGAGCCCAGATGTTTTCTACATATCTTTCATCCATAGACGTCTATAAAAACAACAAATTTGTAAGTGAAATGTATAAAGACATCCAAAATGTTAGTAGACTCACAAGTTTTTCTGTAATCATAAAGGGAACAGATGAGTCTTGCTTTAAAAATCTTAGATCTACAGTTCTGTGGTTCAAATTTCTCAAGTTACTTTGCAACGTTGATTTCGTGAATCGACTGATATCCATGCTGATCTTTGTATAAAGAACTTGCATTTATAAGACTCAAGTCTTATGAGTCCTTACACCAATGTAGAATACTTTAAACAAACACATCACCTTCCACGATATTGTAAATTGTATGTTTTGTAACAAAACATTTTTAACAAACAAGTGGTGTTGAGAAGATAAAAAAATTAGGGTTCACAATTACGATTGATCATCGTATTTTGAACTGAAAATTTGGCAAAGAGTTGTATAACCAAAAAATTTTTTTTATTTTCACTGGGAAATTTTCTTTGTCAAAAGATCAACAATTTGTTATTCAGTTACCAAGGTGATGTCCATTGGTGCAAAGGATGCATAACCTCACATGTGCCATTACTTTTGACAAGCTACAAAAAAGATTTTGGATAAAAAAAAATGCAGCACATCGAGGAAAAGCACATGATTTTAATCATACAATAACCATGATTTTATCAATTTTTAAACTTAGGTAGAAATTGTTTGTTTTTCCAAAAAATCAATCAATAAATCATACGTGTATCACAATCACAGCTATCAAGAGAGTAAAATCAGAAATTTCTAACCACCTATAGAAGCTCATTATTGTTTAACTTAAGACAGGATGATATACAATTACTACACCGCAGTGTGTGAGAAATGAAGGAATAAAAAGACTTGTAAATATAACATTATGAGCTCGAAGGGCGTCTAACGGGAAAAATATTTACAACAAACTCACCGGAAAGGCCCTGATACGCATCTTGCTTTCTTTTTTAGGTAGGCTCTTCATCATGACTTTGTTGCGTCAATGATAATTATTTTTTTGCCGTTACAACGACGGAACGATTCCTGGCCTGCAGTGTGTTCATTGACAGCTGAAGGCAGCTCTTCTTTGGCAACGTACACAATACAACTCTGTGAACTGATGTTACAGGAACTCTTGTTTAAGGATCAGAAGGAAGACACCATGGCATCGGTATCTGAAAAAAAACAAAAACTATAGCACATGATCTCGCAATACCCTGAAATCCTCGTGTATAAGTGTGAGGTAAATAATGTAAACGGTGTCAAGTGATGGAACCTAGCTCCCTTTGTTTCAAAATACAACCGCAAGCGTTGTATGCATCTGGAGTTTACATAGCATATTCAAGATGAAAAAAAGGCGAGTGTTTCACACTATCACACACCAACACACTTGACAGAGGATATATCTAGAACCTGGATTGCCTGGAATATCTGATGGACACTCAAGACTCGTGAACAGTTAACTTTTTACTTGACACTGCAGTTTTTTTGGATTCCCTCTGTATAGGTACTCTGTACTGACACGCTCTTTGGCCTTACACTTACTTATTATACGCGTAAGCACATGAGCATAGGAAGTTGAAAAGAGAAAGTGTAGTACTTATCAATGTAACGATAAGCGCGAGTTTTCTTATGAAAGCTTTTAACTTATACGTATACGTAAGTGTGATTGCTTAAAGGTAAGTAAACTGGAACTACTAGAAGAGAGGAAAAAAAAAAAGTTAAAAGAGAAACTTCACATGAAATGTAAGTAAAGAGAGCGTACACTTGCGCCGTGTTGTGTGAGTTGGGTTGATTTGTTTTGTACCTACTTATATAGATATAGGAGTATTGTGAGTGGATCGACGGAAGAATTCTGGGTCTTTGTCTGTGCCCCTGAAGACCTGGTAGTGTATCAAGTTAAGTATATACTTACTCAGTTGCCAATGGGTCCCAAAATAAAATTGACAAAATGAGAGAAAAGATGTATAAAATCTGTCGGATAAGGCGAATTTGTTTTAAAACTGTACTTACTCTTGAATCCTATGCTGCTGTCGCTCGCTCGAAGGCTCTCTCTTTCTCTCTCTGCTCTTTCTCTCTTGGCCTCCCCCACTTTGTGTGATTGACTCTGTAAGGCTTGGATGCCTTTCTTTTTTTTTTGGAGATAACACGATGTGTCTATTCGCACAAAATCCTCGTATTTACATGAACATGAGGTTAGGATTTAATGAAAAAATAGGACACTTTTTTTTATATTGTAGTGGATACGTAATTAAGATATGATGATAAGGTAGGATGAATGTATTAAGGCTACCTGACAAGGGCCTTTTGAGGCAGCGTTAGGGGTCGAGGCCAACACACTAACAGTTACTAGGCCCTGGGTAGGACGGATTTAGAAATGTATGTACACACTGGTGGCAGTTTTTAATTCGTTGAGCGGGAAGTATAAAATTGACCAATGAAAGAGGTTATGTTATCGAATCAGCCAACGGGAATTGAATATTTTAATTTCCCGCTCAACGAATTAAACGGCCTCCACTATACGCTACGCACTCAGTGGAACTCTGATCTGTCCCGGATCCTATTTCGGAACTATGGCGTGAAGAGGCTCTTCAATAAAATAAGGTCTGGGACAGAAAAAAGTTCCACTGACTGTACATATACCCCCACTCAGAGGTCAGTGGTCAGTCCTTAGAACTTAGAACACTATAATTTATAAAAAAAAAATTACAGATATACTGGTAAGTTGATAAAAAATCAGTTACGCGAGTCTTGCATTTAAAAATCATCTGGAATATCCATCCAAACCTGCAAAATATTTCATAATTATACATTTTATATATATCGCCGCAAGAGTTCGGGTCCTGGTCAAGTCAACTTTTCAAAAGATGAAAGTTGAAGTCTGCAGGGATTTATTTTCAAGTCTCGTGGCTGGCTTTGCACCAGTAACCCTGAAGGGTTACAGGAAAGTTGGTTCCGTCGTGGGTCATGGGTTGGATTCCCGGTTCCCGGTCGGGGCACTCAGATTTTTTCTGACGGTTCTGGTCAGGTATCGAATTCATAAAACCGATTTAGGGTAAGGCTTAAAATTCACTCACCACGACCTACGTAACTTTACAGCCTCTGATTTTATCATTCTGGTAAAGAGAGCACGGTGTAAGATGTACGTGAAGTTATGTGTAGTAATTAAAGTAATTACTACTAAGTAATGCCATATGGTCGATTTTATTAAACCATATGAATGTCTATATTTTTGGAGGTCGACTTTTGGGTATAAAATATATTGTAAACTTGCCGCAAACCGAACAAACTCTGTCAACTTTTATATTATCTATCTATAAAATTAGTTGCGGCTGGTTTATAATTGATTAAATGTCTCTAATATAAGTAATAATTATTTGGATCAGCGCCATCTAGCGTTGCAAATTTCTGAACAAAAAAGTGGCCCTAAACTTTTGAACCAGAGCTTTAGCGCGTAGAGCCATTTAGTCAGTTATAAACCAGCCGCAACTCATGATGAAGCTAAGGAATGATAAAAAAAATGTATGTGTTTTTGGCGGCAAGTTAACAATCTATTTTCTATCAAAAAATCGACCTCCTATGTGTTTATACTTTTGAAAATAAATTTTCGAGCATAAGATAGATTGTTAGCTTGCCGCCAAAAACACACGTACCATTATTTTTTTATTTTATAGCTTCATCATAAGTTGCGGCTGGTTTATAATTGACTAAATGGCTCTAATCCTAAATGCTCTGATTTAGAATTTTAGGAGCCACTTTTGGCCAAAAAATAAAGACCGCTAGATGGCGCTAATCCAAATAATGATTACTCTTATATTAGATTAGAGCCATTTAATCAACCAGCCGCAACTAATTTTATAGATAGATAATAAAAAGTTGACGTGGTTTGTGCTGTTTGCGGCAAGTTTACAATTTATCTTTTATCCGAAAATCGACCTCCAAAAGTATAAATATTTTACTTATCATAATATGCAATATGCTTATAAAATCGATAATATTTACAAAATTTTAATACTCTAGACCTTTTACCATTAACTCATGTAAGCACTAATTAATCAATCCAAAAGAGACAACCGAAGAAAAAGGCCTGAAAAAGAAGCACAGTCAGTAGTCACACGAAAAGTCTCATAAGAATGGAGCATTGGATCTCACTTGATTAGAGAAGGTTGGGTTCTTTGTTTACTTATAACACTTAAAATTTACATCTCTGTAATAAATGTATTTATCAATTAGTGAAATCCGATGCTCCATTCCTAGGAGACTCTTCGTGTGACTGCTTCTTTTTAAGACCTTTTTTCTTCAGTTGTTTCTTTTCGACTGATTAATTTACGTGTATATTTGATCGTGATTTACGATTTCTGTAACACAAATTTTGCTATGTACGTATTATATAAGTTAACTGTTTATTGGAAATCTAAAGTTGAAGGGCAGTTCTTTCATTAGTTAATAGTAAAAATTTAAGAGTATTGTAATTTTGTAAATATTGTCGATTTTGTGAGCCATATAAGACAAGTAAAATATTGATGGTTTCGGAGGTCGATTTTAAGGTAAAAGATAAGTTGTAAACTTGCCGCAAGTAGCACAAAAAATGTTAACTTTTTATTAAATATCGATATAAAATTTGTTGCGGCTGGTTTATAACTAATAAAGTGACTTTACTGTAAGTAGCAATAATTATTTGGATCAGCGCCATCTAGCAGTCTTTATTTTTTGGCCAAAAGTGGCTCCTAAAATTCTAAATCAGAGCATTCAGGATAAGAGCCATTTAGTCAATTATAAACCAGCCGCAACTCATGATGAAGCTATAAAATAAAAAAATAACGATACATGTGTTTTTGGCGGCAAGCTAACAATTTATCTTATGCTTGAAAATTTATCTTTAAAAGTATAAACACATAGGAGGTCGATTTTTTGATAGAAAATAGATTGTTAACTTGCCGCCAAAAACACATGTTTTTTTTTTTTTTATCATTCCTTAGCTTCATCATAAGTTGCGGCTGATGGTTTATTACTGATTAAATGGCTCTACGCGCTAAAGCTCTGGTTCAAAAGTTTAGGGCCACTTTTTAATTCAGAAATTCGCAACGCTAGATGGCGCTGATCCAAATAATTATTACTTTTCTTATATTAGAGCCATTTTATCAATTATAAACCAGCCGCAACTAATTTTGTAGATAGTTAATAAAAATGTTTTGTGCAATCGTTGTCACCAGCAAGCTTGCATACTAGTATACAAGTATCATGATTATATATTAATGGTACAATTTGTAATGGTAGTTTATCTTACGAGCGCAGTCGATGCTTTGTTACTTCGTTTTTTCCCGCTAGATGGCTTTGACGGTAGGTCCGGCCAAAGGCCACCTAACTGGAGTTGTCTCCGTCTTTATAATCTCTGTCCGGAAAAAGGTGATGATGTTTTGAAAGTTTTCTTTTCTTTTATCTTGTTCTATCTTGATTCGTGGGATAAAATAAAAGGTTTGTAAAAAAGTATGGAAATTGAATCATATCGTGAATTTATGCTATGTAACGTTGATTACATATCTGCCGGGATGCAAGCGGATACGAGATTCAGGAGCCGCGGTTAACGACGACCTTCCACGCTTGTTCTCTAGTCTTCCGCTGTCGACATACATAACCTCGTGATTAGTTTGTGTTGTTTTTTTTTTTTATTTACCAATCGTGCTGCTTTGTTGTTCTTGCCATAAATTCTCGTTGATTAGATGTGCATATTGTTAACAAGAACTTCAATTTGAATGGTGATGTTGACGCTATAGTTACTATTGTTTGTTATACTTGCAGCAACACAATGGCCCCTAAAAGAGGCAAGGTTCAAAAAGAGGAAGTCCAAGTAAGCTTGGGTCCTCAAGTTCGAGAAGACGAGAAAGTTTTTGGAGTGGCCCACATTTTTGCCTCTTTCAACGACACTTTTGTCCACGTTACTGACTTGTCCGGACGGTAAGGTCCTTTAAGTTTTACAAAATACATCTGTACAATGTAATATAAGATTCTGTATAATGTCGAGTTTGCAGTACTGCATGTTAAACTACTAACTAGTTTTGCCATTTCATTCTCATATCTTGACGCTTTTCTACTCAAGAATAACTTGTATACGTTTTACTAATCATGTTAGTGGTTCTTGAAACTTCAAGTATACATATGTATACTATTGTAGCCACACTCAGGCAGCACTCGAATTCAACCAAAGTTCTTCCTGTGCGTTCATGTGTGTGGAAAATTGAATCTTTTTTTCATGTTTAGGAGTTACTATATAACTTTTTTCATGAAACAAAGTACAATATATCAAAAAAATGATCAGTATTTTCAAAAGCTTTTTATCACTTTGAAATCTTGTTTTTTAATACCATGGCAAGCATTACATTTCATCGAATAATCAAAATCATTTGTATTTTTATTTCAGAGAAACCATAGCTCGTGTCACAGGAGGAATGAAAGTGAAGGCTGACAGAGATGAAGCTTCTCCTTATGCCGCTATGTTGGCTGCTCAGGTACATATTATACCTTTCTACTAGAAACATTGTTTATTCATTCAAAATGAAATTCAAAGATCCATACTCAGGCAGCACTAAGATGTAGAATAAATTAATCTTGAGCGCGTTCATGTGTATGGGAAAGCAATTCTCTTTTCATTATCTAAAAAAAAGTATACTAAACATAACTTTTTTTTCAAATGAAACTGGATACAAATTTTTCTAAATTCTACACCTCTACCATTGTTATTGTTTACTGTGTACGTTACAGTTACCTTGTTTTTTTGTTTTAGGATGTTGCTGAAAAATGTAAAACATTATCAATAACTGCCCTGCACATAAAACTCAGAGCAACAGGTGGAAACAAGACGAAAACACCAGGACCTGGTGCTCAATCAGCCTTAAGAGCAATTGCCAGATCTGGTATAAAGATTGGAAGGATAGAGGATGTTACGCCTATTCCTTCTGATTCCACAAGAAGGAAGGGTGGGCGACGTGGTAGAAGGCTTTAAATTAAGGTTATGGTGTATGGTGTGGTACATTATATTATAATAAACTTGTAAAAAACATTTTTTGCGTAATGAAACATATTTTATTATACTTCCTTTACTTGCTTGTATTAATTGAATTATGTTTTGTCAATAAAATGTATGAAAGTAAGTGTTTTAGCACTTTTGGCTGAATTTTGAACTTGATTACAGAGAACTTTATAACATTCGTAATTACGAATTATGATGTGAATCTAAGGTGATTCATTTTTACCTGACAAGACAAAAAAGTTAAACGACCAATAAATGTGACTTGAGCCATGAAAAATTTAGGGTCACTAGAAAAAGCAAATATAGTTTGACTCCATCACAGTCATGAATCAATTCTGATAATTTGCATTCCAACATACTTTTTTTCAAGAAAAATCGCCCATTTTAACATTTTACAAAACGTGTAAACGCGTAACGTAATACAACTTTACTTTTTTCTGTACCAATTCAATTTGGACACCCCAGATCGTCGAAATTTAGAATAGTATACTAAATGGTTTTTTTTTTTTTTTTTTTTTTTTAATGTTAAGTAGTAATGCAAGAAGCTGAGTTTCCTATTAATTTAAAATTAAACATTATGTAATCAGCTTTTTATCGATAAACGAAGAAGAGTAAATAATTTCTTTATACAGGTAATAGATAAATGCAAGAGTATAGAAAATACAATATTAAATCGATCATAACAATATTATGAATATAAGTATTTGACAAAATTAATTTCTTTTTTCATTCATTGATTGAAGCATATAGGTATTAATAAATCATTGTCTGTTTCATTACATTGGTGGCCCAAAAAAATGTAAACAATTGTTTTTCAGTCACCTACATGTTATTTTTTTCTCCATCCTGGACGAAAATTAGCACCATTATTTAAAAAACTCTTTAAAAATAACACATAAGTAGGCAAAATGATTTGATGTACCTATATGTCTTTTGGTTATCGACAATGGATGGACACTGCACTGCAGCATTGTAAATGCTGACGTGATGGTGTAACTGCATCTCCGACCGCGTGGCGGCATGATTTACTCCCGCATGTGGCGAAAATAGAGTCTGGTTAGTATATATAGACCAAATTGTGAGCAGTCGTTCAGAGATGTGTGCTCACCGGCTCATGACGTAAGTCTAGAGTCACCCACGTGGTCGGATTCGGTTTGAATAGTTTGCTACGTTGTAGTAGCTCACCAATCCGTGCCTACAGGTAAGTAAGGTAAGTAGGACGTGGTGAATGACTTGCTGGTGCGTACATATTTTTTGTTTTTATTTTCACATTTCTGTTAAAAACCAGTGTCCTGCTGTATTATTTGCGTTTTTCCGAACCAAATTCCTCTCTTTTTTTTTCATTTCTTCTTACAAAGTGTGAAAATTTTGAAAAATCAAGAAAAACATACGTCTGCTGCTTTAACTTAATATAATTTTCCAACATTAATCAACTTACATATTGTATTCTGTCTATATTTATTATAAAAAATGTTTTTTTCAGTTATAATGCGTTTAAACAGCCTTTCATATTTTTGCTCCTTATTTTGTGTTCTTTTGAAAAAACGGGTACTGAATATACAATCGTAATAATTAAAAATATGCTTTTAATTTTAATCAGATGAGATTTTTAATGAAGTCTCAAAATTTCATATTTTCGAATCATTTTTTAATACGTACACATAGTAATAACATAAATAAACTGATTTTCCAAAAAAAAAACTGATAGAACAATGATATTAAAAAAAAAATCTTTTTTTTATCAATATGCATAACATTATAAAATATTATCACATGTCATGTACTAATATCAAATCATATTTTTACTGTCACTTTTTTTTTCGTTTTAAAACGTGTAACTTATTCCACAATGTAAATTTTCACATCAATTTAAATGGATATCCGCATTCTTTAGTTTTTCATCTTGACATAAAAACACGTGTTATATAATCGCATAATAATTACATTTTAACAAACAAGTACATACATTAGGCTCTTAACCATCACATGTTGCGCTTATTATTCGATATTTCGTAAATCTTACTAGCGCGTTTTTGACGTGAAAACAACGATTTCCGTGAAAAAAATTATAAAGAAATAAACAGAGATATAGAAAAAAAGATCTGATTTTTCCGTTTTCATCCCTTTCGAGGAATTGAGAAAAACTATGAAATCAATACTTTTTCTTTGAAAAAAACCTTTTTTTTCAACAAAACTCGACACTTTCACTTTGAACAAATAAAATGTTTGTCTCGGAATGGGATGAGCAACAGTGTGGCCAGAGCTGGTGTGGCTGCTAATAGACGGCTCTAAAAATTAAATATTTTCACGTGTTTCTCGTAAGGACAATGAGAGTTTTATGATAAAATAGACTTATCAACGTATTAATGAGGTCATCACTACCATCGGTCATAAATGGTAGAAAATTCGATTTTAAAAATAGCAAATCCGATATGGTGGATAATTAGTAAAAAATCCTTTAGTTTTTCAATTTTTTAAAATTCAACTATTTTTAACGCAAAATTTTGTGTTATTTTGAAAGAAGAAATAATTCAAGTGTTTCAATAATGCATTAGTTATTGCGCTTATTATTCAACATTTCATAATTATTACTAGCGCGTGAAATCGCTTCGTAAAACGCGCGTATCTTATGCGGGGGAAGCGCGCATGCAGTGTTTGTTTTTGTTGACTGACAACAATTGACAGTAAACGAGTACGAATCCGTCTCTGGTGAAGGCGTATAACATTTTTTTTTTTTTTTTTTTTAATTTGAACAAAAAAACAAGTAGTGAGTATACAAATAAGATAAAATCGGTGGTCATTGTTGCCTTTTGTTCAGCAATTTTGATATTACCGGAGGCAAAATGACGAAAATAATCGAACTACGTCCAGATAGAAATCTTTTGAACGCGGATTTTGAAAAGTATCAATTTTGCTCTGATGAAATACCCATAAAGTGCGAAAAGAAACTTGATGCTGGTGAGTGTAACCTAGAGAGTAGAGGTTAAAAACAAAAAATTGATTTCTCTTTATTAAGTTGGATATTTTTTCTTTAGAAATTTTGCACGTCGAATTGAGCTCGTCCCGAGATTCATGGCTGGAAGCTAAGCTGTTTGCATTCCACAATCATTTATTTAAAAATCCATTCGATTCCAGTTGCTGGTTTGTCGATACCAATGGTGGAGTTTGGAAATTCATGCTAACGGGAGCATTGGAATTGGTGCACACTAGTAAAACCATCGCTGCTAAATCTGCCCAGTGTTTGTACAATCCTTCAATTGCATTTGCATCAGAGGATATATTTGTCATAAGCAATGGAGGAGGAGCGCTGGAATTTTTGATAAAAAAGGACGGATGTTTGAAAATGTTTTTAATGAATGACGTTGAGCCTGCCATCGTATTAGATGCAAGGTTTGTCAACGAAAATTCAAAAATAATTGTTGCTCTGTATAAAATTGATGAAATCAAAGGCAAACGCTTTTCGAGACTAATATTTTTAACTTATGATTACAACGCAAACAACGAAGATCAGTCTCAGATTGTAAAGCTAGCTAGGAAACAGACGATGAAAGTGAAAGGTTCCATAGATATGGTTTACTTTGAAAAGAATGGACATTCGTGTCATGTTATCAGTCAAGATTACGTTGAGTTTGACTACGATTCTGTAAATCCTGTTAAAACAGATGAGAAAAAAGGAAATGTTGAGTCGCAAATAAAAATTCCAAAGTACAGCTGGTCTCAAGATGAAAACTCGATAACGGTTTACGTTAAAACTCCAGAAAAGTACAAAAGCATCACTACCAAAGTTGACGTTAAGCCGTTTAACGTTTCAATAGCTGTGAGTGACATGACTTTGCTACATGGAGAGACTTCCTACAAACTGGATTCAGAGTTAACAACTTGGAAACTCAAAGATGATACTTTAGAAGTTGAACTTTTTAAAAGCGAGAGTGGTTTGATGTGGAGTGAATTGTTGAAAGGTGATACAGGTGGCGAGTACATACCAAATGAAACATTAGCTGCTGAAATTCACTCAAGGTATTAATTTTCATATAATAACTGAATTTATCAAGATTTTAAAAAATTGCTTGTGGTTGCAAAATAACTGCAGAGTTTAGGTACGTATAATATGTATTTATGTTATTTCTTTTGGTTTCTAGATTAGCGCATTTATGTTCAGAAAATCAAGAGTCCAATACACAAGGTCAATCTGCCATTGGATTTAACTCAGAACAGTTGGAAGATTGTGACTTTAGCGGAGCAGAAAATATTCTACAAAGAATAAACATCGACTCCCATGAAATCACGCATATGGCAATGTTGGGCAGTAGCAACAGAGTTCTATTCATGGATAAACAATCTTCTAATCAAGTTGTATGCTTGAGGCATGATCATGATGGATGTGCGTGGTTTTTAAATGAATGTAATAATGATAATGAGTGGAGCCACACGCATAGCTACACTTTTCCAGGATTTGGATACATTGAAGCTAGTAAAACGAATAAACAGTTTTGTATATCGCCACCTGGTATGTATTACAAAAAAATTCAACTGCGGTATCCTTGTGTTTAATGTGCATGTTGTTTTTATTTTCACTCTCCAGATGGATCTTGGATTGCAATAGTCGAGCACACGAGGCACGCGTTTGTATATGAAAAGCCAGAAAAAGGATCAAAAGTAGGAAAACAAAGGATAGTAGATTTTGGAATAGAAGTTGCTGTGTTGGGTGCCATCAGTACAAATAAGTATCTAATTATCTTAACAAAAAATTCACTGCAACAATTCCAACTTTATTCATAACGCTGTACTTTACATTTTTACTGTAAATAAAGATTCTTTTTTACAAATTTACATATTTACATTGATACCTATAACGTAATAAAATACATTGAAAATAACAAAAGTTAAGAAACAAAAATGTAACTTATGGCTTAGCTTCTAGATAAAAATATAGCTGAAATAAAATAAGAATATGGAACTTTTTCAAACGAAACGTGCAATTCAACTTTTTCTAGTAAAAAAATAATTGATTTTGTTCGATAATAACATCCTAGACCGAAGAGATCGATATTATTTTGAGCACTCTTAACATTTGTTTTTCAAAAAAAATTGAAATAAAACAAAAAAAACTTTCATAACTGAAAGACTGATTATTTGGGATTTTCATTTTTCTTACTAATAATATTTACAAATTCATTCATACTAAGTGATTTATCTTCCGGCCAATTCCATACAACCCGTGTTCCGATGACTTTAGCAAAACTAGCTTTTGCTTCATCCGGCAATTCCCGCTCCCAAAATGACTTTTGTTTTTTTATATTGTAAAAATAATAACTATGATTTTTATTGCTAAAGTGTCGAGCCCATGGCTCTTCTAGAGTTTTGAAAAATATGAGATTCCTGGGTATCCAATAATACGGTTGATTGCTGTCGTTTTCATGGAGATGCCTTATGGGAAAGTAACCCAAAACTTTCGACTTGTTTTTCATGGTTTTAGCTTCCAATTTTAGTTTTTCACCTAGACTAGGCGATAGGTAAAACCAATCTTTGGCTCTAACTGGTGAAAATGGATTGCTCGTTGGTTTCCAAAGAGATTTGCAGAACAAGTTTATAAGTTTCCATCTGTAAATATTAAATGGTTACTTACAATACATCACGACCACAACTGATTACTAAACAAAAGTGAAAGATTCATTACCTTTCTGTTATGTGTTTCTGGGAAATGTTTTCAGATCCAAGTTGAAAAGCATCAATTATGTGAAGCCCGTAAGTTTTTATTTGACTTCTTTCTTCGCTTCTCAATTCTGACACCAATTCTGCATAGACTAATGTATCGCGTGGTAAATCTATAAGAATATCGTTCAGTGGCTTCCACTGTCCATTGGTGTATTTAAAAACTTGTGAGCGGCCCATACCAAGGTACATTGTAGGTGCAACGTCTTCATACATCGAGGTAACATTATCACCAGAAGAACATGGCACACAGCACCAATCCAATTGGTTGGTAATTATAGTATTAACATTTTCTTTTTTTAGTTTTGTTGCATCTTTGTAAGCCATTTTTTCCAATATACTACTAGAACCTCTCAATAAATGTTGTACTTTAGTGGAAGGTGCCATTCTAGACGGCAATGATCTAGACTCATCTGGTACTTCCCAGTACTTTAAACATTTTTCTCTAAACATTTTTTGTCTACTTTCAAATAAGTCTTTGTGTTCCGTATAATGAGCTATTTTTTTCAATCCAACTATTTGCCTCCTACCCAACTCTTCATTTGATTCTTTTAGATAGTTGAAAAACCTTTCATCTTCAAATAATTTTTGCGACGGGACTAACTCTAAGATATCGTTGTTTTTGTTGCCCTTCAATAATTTTTCATTTGCTCTAAATAGATAGTTGGTAATAAAATCAATATTTGGTCGCTTTCCTTGGCAAATTAAGTACCTTTCTGAGTTGGCTGGTCTGGAGGTATTTGGTTTGAAAATACTGATTTGGTTAAAACAACGATATAATATGTACACTAAGCCAGCACTAAATGGAGTAAACAAATCGAATACTTTGGTCACAAAATGTCCACCAGTCCTTACAATCATCAATGCAACCAAACATTGACAAAGATACAGCTGCTTAGACAAAATTTCTTGTATATTTTCTTGTCCTTCAACTGAAAATCCTCCATCAGCCATCATAAAATGTACTCCTCGTTCGTTTGTTTGCGACATAATTAGATCTCTCAAGGCTATTTGATTTTTCGGCTGATAGACATCGCCAGTATCATCAACGCCATAGTACGGATGGAACGTTTCACAAGGCCCTGCTTGGAATTCATGGAGCTTGAAATCATTTTCACTTTTTAATGTGAAACCAAAACCTTTGGCTCTCCACTTTTTTCTCCATAAAACATACTCGCTAAATCCTCCAGGTCCAGCACAAACATCAGCAAAGTACAACAGTTCGTCCGGTTGAAGATTGAGTGGGTTTGTGAACATTAAATTACAGGCTTTGTCTATGTTGGCCATTTTAACCGCTGCTCTGTTTTGAAACATAGCCCCGCGTATTGTTTCAAACGGATTGGATCGAGTTCTAGCTTCTTGCATTTCCCTGTTGTCTAGTCTATCAAACACGCTTTTTGAGTTGACCACTTCTCGTACAATAAATTCGTCGCAAAACATTGTTTCATTATCAATAGTGTCTTTACATTTTCCAACTAATCTTTCATTTTCCCATTCGGTTACTTCCTCATCCAATGGCAACTCTTCGTGGGTGTTTTCTAGCCAAATGATCTTTTCGACCACTTCAACAACTTCTTTTTCAGGATCAAATTCAATTTCGGCTCTCTGCAATTCTTTTAATTCAAGTCCGAGACCTCGACGACCTTTCTGAGATGATGCTTCCACTGGTTGCACCCTACCTTGTAATGATTTACCTAAACCTTTGCCAGCCTCGTAACCCATCTTTTGCATCATAAGTTGAATTTTATTCCTGGCTTCGGACTGACTATTTGCTCCAGGAGTATTGACATTTTTTTTCGTACTTTCGGCGTCAGTTTGAGATTTTGAAAATTCATCCGTTTGATCTGTGTCGAAGAAAAAAAAAAAAATCAATAACTATCAGTTTTCTTTCAACACATGCAGCTGTTAAAATGTCATCAACTCGCGAAGGAAAAATTAAGCTATTTTAAAATTATTTACGTACCAGATAAGCTACTGTCGTGATAGTATGAGCTGTGGGTTTGTTTATCCGCTTCGTCATCAGACTTCTCACTACGATAACTATCATCATAGAAATTTGGCTTTTCGAAACAATGATCATCCTTGGTGTCATCCTCTGATTCCTTACTATCGTGGCTTTCGGTGTAACTAGAATCTTTAGAGGGACATGGAGTGTTAGTAATATACTTCACGTAAATAAATTGGGAAAATTGTTAATTTTCTCACCTCGGCGACTGCTCTTGGAGCATCTTTCCAAGGACTCATCGAAAGAAAAGTGGGACCTTTTAGATCCAGTAAGAATAGGAGACATGGCCTCCTCTCCGCTGGAACTGTCCGTAGTGTCTGAAACATCACGTTTTCAATAACATTTGAATCAAAGTCTACTCTACCCTTAACAATATTGTAATGAGAGTTCAATAAAAACGTGATGAAACACTCAGCAGGAAAAAACATCCACTTTTATCATAGCCAAAGAGCAAAATCAAATGGCAAACAATTCATCATGTTTTTGTGCAATAGAGGTTAAGATGCTGGTGCTTTGTTAAGAATGCAAAAATTAATCAGTTGAGTGTCCATTTTTTTAGAGAATCTTTTCATTGCAATGTAAAAGGTTGCAGGGGGTGGATATTTCTGGAAAGGACAATGACAAAGAGATTTTTTGCCCAAGGGACCCGGGTTATCTCTTCATCGTCGACAAAGTGCCGTTGCACGAATTGAAAATCGTTAAACAAAAGATACTATCTGAAAACTTGGGGGTTAAGGATGTGGATGGAAAATAGAAAATTGAGGACCAGCGATAAAAAATGAACAAACAATCGCAATATACATGCGGACGTACCTGTTAACCTCTCAGACGCCATTTTGTCAAATTTACTCTTTTCGCTGTGCTATTCGCACCAAATCCATGTAATTACGTGGATATAAGGTTAGGAATTTTAATGAAAAACGCCACTTTTTCAAATGAATTATGTCCACGTAAAGTAAAGTTCGCACCAGTGCTCTCGCCTGGGCGTCTACTGAATAACTGAAGCGGGTGGGAAACGAAACCAGATACTAGACCTAATCTCTGACGAAACGCACGAGCGCACGAGTGCACCGAGTGCACGAGCGTTCGTTTTGAGTTAGCGCGCATGCGTTTGGCTGCAGCACTGAAGCACTCTGAGGGTGAGATTACATGGAGTCTGGCAGTCTGCAGACTGGCAGAATCGCGCTAAGTTTAAAATATGTTTCAATATTAATATTTAAAACCTGTTGCGTAAGCAAAGAAATAATTATCGTAATACATTTGCATTTCTGTATTAACTAATATTTACGAAAAAAAAAGGCGACAAAAAACGTTTTGTCACAGTTACATATTGTTATACATACCAGGATGACAAAATTTATCGCACGCGGGATGGAGCTAGACAAAATATTTGACGATTTTTGTGCGATTTAGGCAGAAACAAAAAACAAAGAGCCGTTATAAAATTTCCCAGAAGTGGTCGTCTAAAGAACGTCTCGCACTGGGACGACTTCGCTTGTTTTGGTGAAACTGCTGTGGCGCTGGCTACTGCAGGATTTCTACTGGTCCTTCGAGCATTTCATATACCTATATGCACTTGTATTGTACGACTGTAAATAGTGTAAATGGTGGACGCAGCCCCGCGGTGGGAAAAGGGTTAACATCTGCGACTGGCTGGATAAAGATCTTTTCAGCCAATCGAATCGCAGTTGTCCAAAATGAAGAGGGCGCGGCATTTTTGGTTTTTGCATTTTACGTTGGATAAAAAATTATACGTAAGAGTTCCGTGGATTCCATAGAAATACAATTTTTTTTATATTCATCGTATTTAGTTATATCAAATTTGCACTCTAAATCCCAAGATTATCGTTGTCCCTCATCAAACTTACTCATTTTACATTTAAGACTACAAAGTACTACGTAAAACTCGTAGATCTTTAAAAAATATAACATTTTTTACTGTAAAATAAAATTAACGCCATGAATCGCAAGTCATGATAAAATAATAGTTTGTTCAGAGTACATGCGATTGACACTCGCGGCAAAGCTAAAAATCATTATGTTCCATGAGGATTGCTTCTCTTCGTCCCGTGGCATGTATAAATTTGTTTACCAACCCTGCACCCACAAAGTAATAACGCAGTTTTTGCATAAATTTAGGCGCTTGTTTTTTCTCTATTAAGAAAAAAAAGACAATAGAAATGAAAAATATTTAAGATATTGCTTACTGGTTTTAACGATTTAGAATAGTAAAATACAGTAACATACATAACTAGATAATACACTTCTCAATACGTATTTTAAGTTATTACATTTTTTTATACATGTTACATCTGAAAGTTGAGATATTGTTTCTCTTTCGGTTTATTTTTCAATCAACATAAAAAAAAAAAAAAAAAAAAAAANGACGACTCACCGTGGTCCTGGGTCATCGACACGACCGCCGGACTCGTGTTGGCACTGTTGGCAGCGGCAATGTTCGTGTTGGTCCCCTCGTCAGCCGTCCTCTTGAAAAAGTTGTGCTGCAGCGCATAGTAAGGTGTGACTCGGGTTTTAGGATCAAAGTTATTCGCCCTGTGTGTTGCATTAATTACCATTGCGCTCGAATACGTAACAGCCAAACCGACACGAGAACACGACGCGAGAGTTCACTATTTTTGTGCGATCGATTAAATATATGTATGATGAAATTTTTGTTTCAAAAGTGAATCACGCAAGTTGTATTAATTTTTTAAACTTTATATGTGATAAAATAAAAAGTATTTTTGTAATGCCATTCATCAATTTTTGTAATGTCACGATAAATAAAACTCATAATAATTGAATTGTTTACTCTAATTAAAGCAAGGGGATGGTATGAATAAATAAAAAACACAGATGCATTTGTTTATTATTAACCTTATGTAATATTGTTTCAAATGTTCAATTACAATATTATGTATAATATTAATAATATGAGCAGTCTGCAGACTGGCAGAATCGCGCTAAGTTTNTGTTATTTTTATATTCGTATACTGCGGCGCTCATCATGTATACATCATTTCTTTAATATATATATATACATACACAAGTTCCTTATTAATATTTACACACACATGTTACACACGCAAACGCGTGCGCGCTCGAGCGTTCAAACAATAATTGGAGTAAGTAACGTCTCGCGTGTAGCTCGCTCATCTTTGGCTCTTTAGCTACCTCTGCACATGCTCCGATCGGTGGCGTTCAATTGACGATCGAGACGCGTATTTTCTTTCTCTCGAATGTGTATATGTATAATAATAATAATGTTAATAATAATTAATAAGTTCCTCGATGGACGCTTGCTCGCCACTTTGCAGGCATTTATCAGTCGTATTGTAGTATAATTCTTCTGAACACAATGTTTTTACACATGACTTTAGGAAACTTACGTTATTTCTGGCGGTACATGTTCCAAAGATTCGTTACTTAGTACATTCAAGCGTCACAATTAAATAAGGTATGGTGTAATATACAAATTAATAGTTTCCCAAACGAAAGAAATGCATTCACAGAATGTGAAAAAAAAAGGATTATACAACTAACAAAGAAAAATTGAAGTAACACTTACGTATATATGTTTGAGATATAATTATAATACAAGCACCTTTGATTTCCAAAAATCAGCGCACATTAATATAATTTCATCGCTACAATTAAGGATACAAACATCATAAGACGACACGAGAATAACGATTTGGAAAAAAGGTGTGAATTACAAAAATTTAAATCTTGCGGAGCATGTATCGCTGATATCTTATGCTATGTAATGTGTACAATCCTGTCATTTGCTAATTGGCTTAAATACTCGGTATTAAAGGGTCAACTGTTGTTAAGTGGCGAAAGTCTCCGGATTCATCCAGGATCGTCAAGGAACGACGTGTACATTAAAAAAAAAATATATATGTATGTATATGTTTATGTATATGTAACGAAAATAAAGAACGCAATTCTTTGATTTTTATAAATTACGAACTAACAATGATTGAATGATCATTCGAAAAAATTTTAAAACTTCACTATACATAATTTCGAGTTCGTAATAACCATTACACTTATTTGCCACAAAAGAAATTGTCCCCAATCAACAGAAATATAAAAAGAACCATAGTGACATTAATCGTGTACCAAAAAATACCAATTTTTAATGATCGCTAAAATTATGTTTGCAATTAAAAAAGTTAATTTCATAAAAAATGTACAGCAGCATGTTTCGATTAAAATAATCAAAATTTACCAATACTTTTAATTGCTCCATAACAATTTCATTTGAATGCACTGAAAAATCAATATTCTAATAAATATCACTCAGATTCTCTTTTGTACTTCATACATTTTAGCAACATAAATTTAGACTTAAATAAATGACTGAACTAGACTACTAAATGATATGAAAATTAATTGAAAAAAAATTAATGATCGTCATGTAAAAGAGAAAAACTCAATGTAATGAAATAAAGAACGAAATGCCTTGATGCGACTGGTTAAAGGTAACGCTGTACCCAAAAATCACCGCTATAATTTGCTGGTCATTTTTGCATTTCGCTTTTATTTCATTGAAGGAAAAACAATAAACATTTTGTAAGACGTAAAATGTTCAATTGTTAAAGATTTGCCTAAAAAATCAAGCTAAAATATCCACTTTTGAAACGAGTCATGCCATGACTGCATCGCAAAGGCGTAGTGAAAACTTTCGCGTACGGAATCTTAACAGAGAGATTTGGAAGAGGTTTCACCCGAAAAGTCATACCGTTTGTTTCTTATTTGCTTTATATTTTCTTGAAGTGTACTGATTTTTGCCGTTTCGCTCAGAGATTATTTCTTACGTTTTACTTATATTCTCTTTTTTCTTCTCATCATTTCTGAGAATGTCAGAATTTATCACAGAAAATTCTGAGCATTGCTCGTACTCGTCCAGAGACCTAGTGATTAATTAATATTAATTTTTAATTTTTACTTTAACCGTGTCCAACGTGCATCAATTTTATTATTACATAATATTTACTCGGTTAACATGCTCGACTTTTATCCGTTTGGCTGCGGCAAATTCGACAGTTTCCTCGTTACGAACAAATTTTAAAAGTCACCTTTGATTCGTCCATCTAAATGATCGATCTCAAAGCGAGATAAAAATTACGATGCAGTTTTATCCAACAAAATTCGCTGATCTTAGAAAAAGGCTTTGAAACGGACGCGTATTTATATTCTCGACGTTATGCGTGTAGAAGTAAAGAGAGACATAGCAATGTACACTTACACGCGCCGTCATCGACGCTGTGATATAAAAATATATAAACAATTTGATGAATCTGTACGTCATTCCAACGGAATTCGTCGTTTACAAGCTAAATGATCGATTACGAAATGGTTGTTTTTTTTTTCTTGTTTTTTCCAAGAAGCTGAATGAAATATTCGCCCTGTGTGTTGCATTAATTACCATTGCGCTCGAATACGTAACAGCCAAACCGACACGAGAACACGACGCGAGAGTGCGAGGAAAGATTTTCCAACCTGCGTGTGAAAAGGTTGGCATCAACTGCGCGAATTTTATGTTCATTATCGTTAAAAATGCATACATCAGATTTTTTTTTCTTTTTCTTTTTTTTTTCTCAAAATTTGTCGTCGCTTTATTATTACAAATAGTGCAAATCATGCTAGTATTACAAAAATGAAACTATACGCTCGAAATGTACATGTATATGTATAATATATGATTCGTCAATTAATTAAATGGTTATTAAAATTCGTTAGTTTTTTTTTTTTTTTTCTTTCATTACCAGTATTTTTAAGCTTATGACATCAGACGCTTTAACAGTCTTGAGCGTTTAGGTATTAAAAAAGGAATTTATGGTTTCTTTTTCAAGAATTGGTAGTACAATCAACGCGCGTTCTCTGCGTGTATATTAATCGTCCGATCGCTCGTCAAAATACTGTGAATAAAAAAATCTTAACCATAGTTTCAGTGTTTTTATTTTATCTCTTCTTTCTCTCTATTATTCAGTACGTGTGAGTCTTCTCCGTTATGTGTTTTTTTTTCTTTTTTTTTTTTTTTTCTTATCCTCTTATAATTATCATTATTAATATTATTCTCTTATAATTGTAATAATAATTATTATTATCATTATTTTTATTATTACTTTAATAATTCTTACTCTTATTTATATATCTCGAAAAAAAGCAGTTTCTAAAAAATTCGTGCAGCTCGCTATCGTTTCGCATTCTCTCTTTGAGCTCGGATGTAAAATTCAATTCACACTATTACAGGCTGAGAGCACAATAGCATTTTTACACGACAATATACGGTTAATGATAAAGGAATATTATAACGCGTTAATTGGGAGAAAAACGGCAAAAATCAATAACGACGTTGGGACTGCTTTCATGTTTACCTTGTGTGATACGCACATGTGTGTACTGTTTTATTACAAAGTACCTATATGTATGTTTTTTTTTTTTTTTAATTTTATTTTCGTATGGTTATATCATTCATGATGATTCTTAGCGTTTATACAATTTAAACTTTCTCATCAATACTTCAATACTTTTTTTTAAATTTTTTTATTATTTTATTTTTTTTTTATAGTTTATGTATAAATATGTATTGTTAAGTCACGCAAAGACTCGTTGAGTTTGTCTTGTTTTCTTATTATTTCTTTTACCTTTTTAAATATTTTTATTCAAGTCCCTGTATAAGCAACAGCTTGGAATTTGCGCCGCTCAGCGTGATCGATCCATACATTCACAACGCCTTTTCGAATCCAAAGTAAATAAAAAAAAATTGAAATTCACGAATCTCTCGTTCTCTCCCGAAGTATTTCATTTTCACATGCACGCTGTGTTTGTTTACGTCTCTCGCTCTCCCGCATACCAACAGTATTTTCCCCTCGTGCACAAAAAACACACGTTCTCTTTTCTTCGCTATTCTGCATTTACAAAGATAAGACCCTAAAGCTGCACTCACTTAAGCGCATTGTACAAAGAATCCTTTTTTTTTATTATTATTATTTTGCATTTTTACTGCTGGTACGCGCTATATATACCTTTTACATCCGTCACATCATGTATAAAACTCTATGAGAGTACATGATTATTACATTGTTTATTTGTATTATGTTATTTATTTATTTATATTTTTTTTTTTTAATCCCCATTAAATTTTAATTATTACAATAATAGGTAATTATCACTTTTTTTCGTCTGTAGGCCACAGAGTTCATGTTTATTGGTAAAAGTTAATATTTATCCCTAAATTTGCTTTGTCCTTGCAGTTTCTTCATCTTCATCTTCTTCTTCTTCTTCTTTATCATCATCTTCTTCGATAAGCATCGTCATTATTGTTATTTATAACCATCATTGTTATTTGTTTTAAATAATTATTAATTACATTTTAATTAAGTTAATGGTGGGCAGGGCCCGCGAAAACAGAAGGCCAGGCTCGGGTTCCATCCTCACACTAGGCCGTGATTCCTCGCGCGTGTACGTAGATAAGGGTGACACGCGCGGCGCGCACATCAACCCCTCTTCTCCACCTTCTCCGTCAACCTTCGCGTGCCTTTCATTGTTATTTTTATATTCGTATACTGCGGCGCTCATCATGTATACATCATTTCTTTAATATATATATATACATACACAAGTTCCTTATTAATATTTACACACACATGTTACACACGCAAACGCGTGCGCGCTCGAGCGTTCAAACAATAATTGGAGTAAGTAACGTCTCGCGTGTAGCTCGCTCATCTTTGGCTCTTTAGCTACCAATTTACAGACAAGTCCTTTTATTTTATTTCTTCTTTCTTTTCTTTTCTTTCTTTCTTTTTTTTTTTTTTTTTTTTTACTTTAAGCTAGTAGACTTCTAGCAAATCCTCCGATCGTCAGCCTGCTAATTTCGCTTATTCTTCTTCTGGTAAAGCGCAAGCCTTTCGTACGTGGTAAGATATGCTGCGATTCTTTCCCGAGGAATGATCTACTGCTACAGCTTAGAAGGCAAGGGACTTCCTTTCTCTCTTCAGACTGACACCAGGAGGGTCCACCCGATTAACCGATACCTTAATTTTTTTGGTTTTTCTCTTTCTTCTTGTCTCCTTTTGTCCAATAATTATTCGTCGAAACGACGAGAGTTACTTTTCGGCACCATAACTTCGTATTCAACTTGTTGCAACTTAAGCACGTAATCTTGAAAAAAATTATTTTTGCCCTCGATCAGAGATGACGCTCAGCCGCCGAAATAGCGTTCTCCGATGCTCGTCACTGCTGCACACTTTTGTCTTGAACTTCACGTTAAAATTTCGATAAAACTGATGGCCATTTAAAAAATAACATTTGCACCCATGAGTCTCTATGGTTTTTTTCTTCTTTTTTTTCAATGCACGGAATCCAAAATCCATTTGCGGTTCGATGCAAACAGCCATCGGTGAGTTCACACACAAAGTTGGTCTAAAAAAATTGCACTTAAATAATATAAACATATTGTCTTTTGTTCAAACGTGACTGACGAGACACTTGTCACACAATTATTCTTCCTCTTTGGCTCGAAGACAATCAAGCAACTAAAATGTCATTAATTTTTGGATAAACACATATCGCGTGTGCAGAAACAAGTTGATTTGCCCAAGATGAAATTAAATTAATATAGAAACAGACGATAACATTATTAACAACATTAACAACAACAACATCAACAACAACAACCTCAATAACATTCTCCAAAAAAAAAACAGGTGCCAAAAAGACAAGCTCTCGGAGGAGGCGTTGGCCCAAAAGAAGACTCATGTACCAGTTATGTATGTATTATGTATGCGCGTGTGTGTGTGTGTGCGTGTAAGCGGGTCCTTGACAGTCGAACGAAGAAGGTCTCGGAGAAGTTTGGCCTCCTTCGCGGGCAGTTGACTGCCGTGCACAGTGAGCAGACAAACGGCCGCCGGCCACGACGACAAATCAGTGTATGGCCACCGGGCTCTGCTGCACGCAAACGCCCACCATCGGGCTGTCCTCCCGCTCGGCCGAGTCGGGCCCCGTCCGCTGCTTGGCTCCGGCGGCTGCCGCGACGACGACTTGCGAGGGCACGACGACCTGTCGGTGGTGGTGGTGGTGGCCCGCGACCTCCGAGCCCACGGAGCCGTAGCCCGAGTACGAGTTGTAAAAGCTCGGCTGGCTGTGGTGATGATGATGGTGGTGGTGGTGGTGGTGGTGATGGTGCTGTTGCTGCTGCTGAGGATGGTGGGGAGCCGTAGACGAGGAGCCCATCGTGGTCGCGGGTAGGTGGGGAATGCTGGGAAGAATGAGGCTGCGGTTGTACGAGCCGAGGGAGCCCTGCACGAGGGAGGTGGTGGAGGAGGAGGAGGAAGAGGAGCCACCGGTGCCGGGGTCTATGGACGCGGGCGCCGAGTTGGACGGTAACGAGGTACTGGTGCCACCGGCGCTTGAGACCGGGCCGGCTCGCCTGGAGCCAAGCTGCTGTTGCTGGTGTCGGGGCGACGACTCGCACTCCATGGGCTGGTAGCCACAGGTGGAGCTCACGCCGCTCGGGCCCGCTTGCAACTGTTGCTGCTGCTGCGCGCTCGTGCCGCCGCTACCACTGCCGGCGCTCGCACTACCGCCCCCGGTGCTGCTGCTACTGCCTCCGCTGCTGCCCTGTCCGGACATGCTAACCAGTCCTAGAGAAATGGAAAAAGATGGGCAAAGATTAGATGATACGCTTGTCAACGTTGACCTTACGGAGAGCCACTTCCCAGGTGTTTCATTGGCTGGGTGCTTGCTTATGCGGAGCTTGGACAAATCCCATCCAACAAATAAGACTTTGTCGAACGAACTTTATCCATAAGTCGCTCGCAAGGACAGTTGCTTCCGTAAGGTGGAAAGTACTAAAGAGATAAACATGAAAGTCTGGGACTACTGTTACTATAAGACTAGAATATATATGTATAGGTTATAGATATAAGTGTGTAATAAACAGTGGGTTGTTTCAATATCACGAAAATCTAGGTAAAGGTCATCGAGAATAACATGACTGTTATGAGGATAACGCGAGAGACACACCCACGAGGTGAGGATAAAAAAAAACACTTGTGAAGCTTTGGGCTTTTAACTTGACTGAGGATTGCGTTAAAAAATGCTTGAAATCAATAGGTGATGTTTTTTTAGTTTATAATGATAATTTGCAAAAGCATGCTCAACCAATGATTAAATGCAATTATGCAATAGATGAGACTGCGAATCGAAACCGTTATCCTCGATTTATTATCATTATTCTTCTCTCGATGCATCAAGTTAAGCTTCACGTCGCGGTAAATATGACAATTGTAGAGGAATCATTGTATTTTTCATGCATTACTTCATGGTCACAGCAAGCAATTTTGAAAAAGAATGTATAATCTATGCTATGATGAAAAAATCGATATTTCTCTTAAAAAAAAAAAAAAAAAAAAAAAAAATAGGGGGTAGGGGTTTGACATGCCACAAATCCAATTGATTCACCTTATGTAAAATTTACAAAGTACACAAGCCATCAAATACATGCGTAAATGGAATTCGAGGCAATAGATGATAATGATAGATCACACAGATGCTTGGAAGCTGGCACACATCGTTCGAATACATATGTTATATAGACTGTTAACCATGTAAAATATACTGTTAGCATTCTCTCAAGCATATTTCATGGCTGGAAAGGTAACATATTCCGTACGAAATTCCAAAGGATGATGTTATGATAATGTACAGGATGCAATGAACAAAACGGAAGCCAGATCTACTGAATTTTTGACTGCAGAAATCAGATCCAAGCTTTGGGCTACAGAGACATACTTTGATCCATTGCTTGGCCATGTTTCTTTCGTTCATCTACCAATTCTTTTTTATGATATCAAGCACATGGTTATGCGCACAAAATTAAAGAGAAATACGTGAGACCAAAAGGGATAGACACAATCAGAGGTTTATACAAATCTCTCAAGATATTAATAATTCTCAGCATTAAAAAAAAAAAAAAAAGTAGGAATTTGTGTTTGTTAGAATAGAACTTACTTATGTTAGTAAGTAAGATTAGGGTTGTGGGGCCTAGGACAGGTCGTCACCGCCCCGCGGATACGACAGTCATCGAGCCACGTACTGTCCCCCCATCATATCTACGGGCAACAACAACAAGTATTGTTTAGTTTGTGCAGAAAATAAACACAGTAAAGAGATATTAAATAAATTATTTTAGAAAGTAGAGGAAATAAATGACATATATGTAGTTGTAGTATTGTTATTACTGTTCACTGACAAGTAAAGTTTTTTTATCTACATTGCGGCGTGCCATTACTTATGAAAAAAAAAAATTTTTAATAAGCTGCAGAGGACAGTATAAACTCTTAGATGGTCAAATGTTATTTTATGAGTAATCAGTGTGAATTTTAAACTAAATCATAAGCTGCGGATAAGATCTAGTTCATAATTCTAAAGAATGTTAGAACCATAAAAGCTTATAAAAAAAAGAAACTCAATCTCCGTACGGACAAAATAAGGACTATTGGTGTTGATGAAACTGAAAAAAAAATGATTGACATTGATTTGATAGCTTAAAGTAAACTGCTATATGAGAAAAGACTCCTTACTTTCTGCACAAAACAAAACTTCTCAAATAGCCACTTACTGAGCAAATTGCAATAAATCGTTCAATCGACATTTTTTTTGATATTTATATAAATATTTACTTTACAAATAATAATTTGCTGTTTTATCGAAAGGTAAATACACATATTGAGATTCGAATTACATTGAAAACAAAAATGTCGATTAAATGCGTGAAAAAAAAAAAAATTCCGTCAATATCAACACTTTTAATCGCTCATACGGACATCGTAACTAAAAACAAAAGTTACATTACTAATGAAAAATGGATGATGAGTGACATTAAGCACATAGAGTATTTTTTTTTCTTTTGATCATTGGTAATTAATCAAGTTAACACGTTGTCCTCTAAAAATAGAAATCCAAAAATGATCAGTGACGTGTATGCGGACACCGCAAAAGTGTTATAACTTTGGCCTTGTCCTTTTTTGTTATGAAAAAACAAATATATATTATTCGATAGGCATGATATATATATCGTACAAAATGCTTTCCTGTGCTGACGATCAGTGTAATAAAAAATTTCATTGAAAACAACAAAGCACGAATGGACGTAAGGTTACAGTCAAGTATCAGGAAAGCATTCTCTCGAAAAGATTTTTAATAGAAAGAAAGAGAGAGAGAGAGAGAGAAAGGCAGCGTATTTAGACGGGTATATATATGTATATATATTTGCTTGTATCGACAAAGACGACTCACCGTGGTCCTGGGTCATCGACACGACCGCCGGACTCGTGTTGGCACTGTTGGCAGCGGCAATGTTCGTGTTGGTCCCCTCGTCAGCCGTCCTCTTGAAAAAGTTGTGCTGCAGCGCATAGTAAGGTGTGACTCGGGTTTTAGGATCAAAGTCGAGCATCCTGAGAATGAGATCCTTGAATTTGAGGTAGTCGGATATCGAGTGGCCGGGCTCGCCGTGCCGTCTGCCACCCGGACCGCCCGACTCGACGCCCAGTATGTCGTGCAGCCGCCTCGTGCCCGGCTGCTTGTACTTTTTGCCCTCCTTCGACTTTTTCAACACGTACGAGCCATCCGTGGGAACTTTGTCGAAGTACTTTCGCGCTTTGTGCGCTTGGTCCAATATGTGCTTTGGCGGCATCCCCAGCACCTCGACGATCTTGTTCATTTGGTCGACCTGCGCACAATCCCGACAATTAATCATTACTATACATGCGTTACGTGCTTGTGGAGTGTTGCACCTCTTAGTGAGCTATACTCAAGATAAATCTTATTTTAAATGAAACCCCGACTATCTGGTACACAGGCTAAAAACAACGATACTTATGTTATCGCTGTAATTATGAAAAAAAAAAGATTTGCCTTTTATGTGCAAAGTGTTTTACTCGTTTTACCAACTTTTTCACATTACATCAGTAAAATGATATCGAAACATCACAAGTGTACCAGACAGTCTTGTACTTTTGTTTTTGCCCGTAAATAACCCATTTTGGCTAAACAGAATCCACACGTGTGCAATTAAAGAAGAAAAAAATAAGACTTTACTTTCCGGTAAGCCTAGGTGTAAATATACATGGGCTGGCAACTCACCTCGTTGGCGCCGCTGAACAGGGGCTCTCCCGTGTGCATTTCCACCAAAATACAGCCCAGGCTCCACATGTCTATCGCAAGGTCGTACGGAATACCAAGCAACACTTCGGGCGACCGGTAAAACCTCGACTGTATGTACTGGTATATCTGAAAGACGAGTTGCACATAGTACCGTATGAGCAAAATTATATTTGGCTGATTGTAAAAAAAAAAAAAAAAATTAGATTACCCTCTGTCCGAGTTGACACGAGCTGCCAAAGTCGACGATTTTGATGGCGCTCCGTTTGGGATTGCAGAGGAGGATGTTCTCGGGTTTGAGATCACAGTGAATGATGTTCAATTCCGGGGTCGAGAGGAACAACAGGGCAGTGCACAGCTGCTGGGCAAACTTGCGCGTCAGGTTGAGCGAGACCCCTCGGAAATTCGTATTCCTGAGTAGGTCGTAGAGGTTGTAGGACAGCAACTCGAACACCAAGCACAAATGGTTCCGCCACATGAAATGCCTCTTTAGTTTAACTGTGGGGAAAAAATCAAGATTTTTAATTCACGAATTATGACGATTTTTCTTATTGAAGGCTACAAAAAGCTCGATTTACCTATATAATACTTGTTTTCGGTGTCCGCTCTGTTCATCATTTCCAACAGCCTGACTTCGATCTGCGCTTGGTTCAGGAAGGGCTTTTTGTTCTTGATGATCTTTATCGCCACCTGGGTCAGGTCCTCGTGGTCATACGCTTTCACCACTTGGCCGAAACTACCTTTGCCTGTGAATGTTAAGAAAAAACATATTTACATTTTTTCATTTTAGGCAAAAAGTATATATTTTCATTTATTCAGTACAGTCTGTCTCGGTTCACGTTTTTTTCTCGCAAACGAATGACTTTATCCCGTGCGAATTGTGATTCAGCTCTCAGGCGAGATGAGTAAACCCGTGAGTCATTTTTCTCGAGAAACTCATTTCGCGTCGCGTAAGGAAGATCATGGTTTTTTTTTTTTTTTTTTTTTTTTTTTTTTTTTTTAATTGATGAATGGTATCAAATTGGTTTTTCAATAGCAGAGACAAAAATGTCAGTGAATCGGCTATAAGACGATTGCTTAAAAATCAAATAGAACTTTGGGAAGTTGTTCTGTGAGGTATACGGTGAATGTCCTAACTATCGCTCACACAAGCAGAGGTATTGTCCCAAATATCGGTCGCTTTATTTTTCTACTCATAGGCCTCAGATATATTATACTTTCAATAAACAACAAGGTGGATTTGCATAAAAAAAATGATTTTTTGGTGCCACCAATAACATTTCATTCGTATTTAAAAAAATGTATATTAAGAAAAATGATCGATTATCGGGACATTTACTTTAAAAACATAGATAGATTGGTTTGCAAGCGAAAGTTAAACGAACACGAGCGATATACAACATAACTTTAAAAAAAAAGCGATGTGTTCCCAGTTAAGGAAGGTTAGGATTGATTGCCATCATGTCTAATTGTACACTCCCCCATAAAATTTTAGGTTAGGTCAAATTCGGCAAAAATTTTTTGTTAAACATTGCTAGATTTCAAAGATGTTTACTAAGCTATAGAAATAAAGTTTATATTTATACGCAATTTCATGCAGGTTATTCGACTTAAAATGATCATTACGAGGATCAAAATGATATTGACAATCAAACATAGACATATAATTGCTGATAACAACATTAGATTTGTTCGACGTTTCTTTAGCTCAGAGATGCTCCTCCCCGAGGCCAAAATGTAGGTAATTTTTAATTATATCGTGCGGTAGTCATTTTATTAATCAAGTTACAAGCAGCGTAACTATCTTTAAAGCGTACATAACCTTATAACGGTGATATCCCCATTTGATTAAGGTAGTTTTTTCATGAAATGATTATGAACAGAATGGCATGAAATCTTGAGGAATCATTTATTGAGTTACAATACACTACCCCTCAAAATTTCACAGTAGGCTGACGAATATAAACGTAAGAAAATGATAAATGAAAATTAAATTCGGAATATGTGCTCTATGGCAACTAAGCATTTTTTTACTGAAAGTTGTAGCCTACTTGTTTATTTACTGAACATTATTATGTAAAAATCCGATACAATAAAGCTTATGCAATTCCAAATATACTATCATCTCGAAATATATGTGATCACGGACTTAATCAAAAGATATTAAAAGAAATACAGGCATACATTTTCATTTCCTATGTTGAATGCATAGGTAAGCATCCACTGCTGGTATTTTGAGGTTAAGCACAAATTTGAGATAATCATTCCTATGAACTTTTATATAGTTTATTATGATCTAAAATTTTGAATCAGTACTTAATTTGCCCAATAACCCTAATAACCCCAATAAATATCAACTTGACAGTCGCACCTTTGACTCGGGAGTCATGAAAGAACCCCCTTAACATTACTGTCCAACTCCTGCCTCCTATTCTATGGGTCCTTACCATAGGTGTCCAACTTCAGCCGCAAACAACGTTAAGTTTTAAAATTAATTATTTTGGAGTGGAAACAATATTTTGTTTTTTCAATTAATACAAAAACAGGCTGTTTAATGGTTAAAAAAACCATTTTTTTGTTGTTGAAAGAATCGAGAAAAGAATGTGATATTTTGTCGTAGACAAAGGATATTACTTTCATCTTTTAAAAACTGTTTGGATATACCTTATACTTAACCTTACGTACATTTCAAATATAGTTTAATGGGCCTTCCATCAGCTCCACCGAGCTAAAGCCTCACCGAACAAATCTATTGCCAATATATATAGCTTCGTCTGCTACAATTTTGATGTTAAGCGCGATAATCTGACGAAAGTCACTTAATTACCAAGACCATATTGTAAGTAACTACTCAAAACTCCACGCAAGTATAGGTATGCATAAAAATTGTTTCAACTCGGCAATTTTGACTATCGTCCAAAAGGCATCCTCGAAAGAGGGGCGTGCAATTGTAATCGAATCGAAAAAAAAGGACTCACCTATCAACGAATCGATCTCGTACCGATCGAGGAACTTCTCCCCGTTCTTGATGATGTAGTCGTGGTTGTCGTCGTCCCAGCCGTCGTTGTACAGCTTTCTCTCCTTCTTGTGCGAGCCGTCCTCGCCCTGCATCTGTTGCGCCCTTCTCTTCTTTTTGGCATAGTACACCTTTTTATCGGCAAAGCAACAAAAAACAGACAAACCCGTCATTAGTTGGTGGAATCTCGTGCTCCTCGGGTGGTTAAACGTCTCGGGGAATAAATACAGGTGTGGTCGGGGTATTGCGTGTTTATGAATAAAATACACCCTGGGCCACGAGACGACTTAATAAAGAGCCATCAATATTAGTGATAGGTATTGCAACTGTTACTTTCCGACTCACATCGTTGTTTATAATATAATTTTACACTGATCACTTGTACGTAGTAGTACGTACTCGACGGGTCGTCGTCGAAACAAAGCGTTCGAGGTACCGATTGTTATTGCGAATCATGAAATGATGATAAAAGCGGGATATCTAAATAACGGATCGACTGAAACTCGGTAAAACCAAAAGTTGTGTTATAAGAGGCCTAAGGGAAGGGATTATGAGAAATACGCGGAAAAATACATACATGAGATCATGAGATAAGTAGCAATAATAATACACATAAGTTGGGGAATGCCCGCATGTGTATACATGTTGTTTATACTAGCACACAATGGATGTAAGTAGATGAAGTGCAAAAAAAAAAAAATACAAAGTCATTGATCGACATGCAACGAGATGTTCGCTCGAAAAGATTTAATTTTTTTTTACTTCTTGAATTCCATACTAGTGCTGCTAGTAGTGGGACTTTGTTTTATATTTATTTGTTGTACTAAGTGGTTAACTTTTTTCCAACGTGTTTAAAAAATTGCTTTGTTTTTCCAAGAAATTTTGCAGTAATGTATAGTGCATTATACGCAATCGGCAACTGGTTTGCCAAACTTTCATTCTTTACTACCACAAAAACAACGAGTGTTTTTTTTTAACCTAAATAATTTGTCATATCTTTACTAAAAGTTTTTTCGGGGAAATAAGCTCGTAAAAAGTTTTTTACAACTCAGATGAAGCTCGCAAAAAGAGCTTTTTAAATGAGACTCTTAATTGTTGGATAAAAATGAATATCCATAGGAGTAACATTTTTCTTCAAATTTCAATAAAAAATAAAGCGAGTAGTTGAAGAAAAAAACTCACTCTTTTCAATTGTAGCTTCGCCCGGACAGATTTGGAGGATATAAAGAGAAGATCAGATCAAAATTTACGGGTAAAGTTTTACTGATTTGATTCATTTTTGACGTAATGTAGCAAATTGCACGTGATTTCAAGGTATTATTTTCTAAATCAACCTTATTTTTGTGCAATTTACTTTAACCATCTTTAATGTTTGACTAAGCAAATGTTTTCCTGATAATAAAATGTTTGACCAAAAAATTTCTTTCACAACTTCAAAGCAATCAAAAAAAAAAAGGATGATACACATCGGTCAAAAACTTGAGTAAATTTTCTCCAGAACCACGATAAAGCAATCAATTTTTCATAGAACCGCTCCTATACTTCTAAACGTAATATACACCTATACTAGATAGAGGCACAGATTTTCAGAAAGAAAAAAAAATAAATAAAAATTTGAATTCACCCGCGCACAGCTGCAAGTGGACATGGGCGTGGGCATAATAAGTACACTCGCCGTACCTTGATTTGCAAACCGCAAAGTTTGAAGTCTTAAATTTTTTTCATGACAAATCAACATAAAATATGATTTAAACATTGTTCAATAATTGTTAATATGATAGTTGTTTATCGTTGTATTTTCATTTTATGGTTATGGTTGTTCCTCGTGTTTTAATACGATAAATTACTTCAAGAATTGAAACTTCGCGGTTTTCGAATCAAGGTACGGTGAATGTACTTGCAAGTATTAGAAAGCAACGCATTATTAAAGATATCTAGCATTTTTCTCCCCATGCGGGTCCCTTTCTCAAAAAGATCCGGCAAACGAAGCAAAAAGGAAGTTGCACGCATATATGTATACAAGTTACATAATTATATGTGTACATGTGGAGCTGCGCCATGCCAGCTGCGCTACTCCTTGTGATAAGAATCGCGGGAGAGACGGAGAGATAGCCGCCGCGCGCGGGAAGAGCCGTAGAGGGAGCGCCGCTCTTTCGAGGTCATTGACACTGCCGGGAGGGAGCAGCCCCCGAGCGGCGCACCGGCCCTCTCTCTCTCGCTCGACAACTTCGCGAACCCCCCCCCCTCTGATTCCGTACTTCGCTTACCCTCTCGCAAGGGTATACACAATAATACTCGCCCCGAAGCTATACCTTGCCTCCTCCTCCTCGCGTCTGGCTATCGCATAGTTCTCCTTCTCGTCTCTCTCATTCGCGTTGATATCCCTTCGGTGCAGCTCTTTAACGTCGTCCTGTATATAAACCCGTCGGACATGTGCGTGCTGTGTTTTAACTTCACGGGGCACCGAAGCTTCTATCTTTCCTTTCGTCCTTCCTGATGGATGGGGGCGTTTCCCCCCCCCCCTTTTTTTCGTATTTACACCCCACGTTTTGGAAATTTTCTCCTACCCTGGGAGATTGCAAGAAATTTCGATCGCACGCGCGTGTTTTTTAAAAAATGGTTGATTGAAAAAACGAAGAAGGACGCTTTAGACAAATATTTCCAGAAACTATCTTAGTATGCTTTTTTTTTTTTTTTTTTTTTTTTTTTTTTTTTTTTTTTTTTTTTTTTTTTT